>BROG01000072.1:0-492500 GCA_030159075.1 Atrina japonica | reverse complement strand
GGATTTAAATTTTATCATTGCTGGATTTAGTTATTCCTATTTCAATAGAAATTTTCTAATGTATGTTAAGAGTCCACCCTGAATTCAAAGACCGTTTAAAAAAAACACACACACAGTCTGATGAAAAAATACAAAACTGTTCAATTATAATTAACATTATAATTGAAATAAATGGCATCAGATTATGCAGAAAAGTTAAGTAAACAGGTCCTGCTAATCAGAGTATGCTACAGTATCTCATGTACACCACAGTACCCTGAAGTACCATGAATACACTAGAGTACCCTGAAGCACCTTGAGTACACTACAGTACCCTGAGTACACCACAGTACCCTGAGTACACTACAGTACCCTGAGTACACTACAGTACAGTACTCTGAGTACACCACAGTACCCTGAGTACACTACAGTACTCTGAGTACACCACAGTACCATGAAGTACCATGAATACACTACAGTACCCTTAAGCACCTTGAGTACACTACAGTACCCTGAGTACACTAGAGTATCCTGAAGCACCTTGAGTACACTACAGTACCCTGAGTACACTAGAGTACCCTGAAGCACCTTGAGTACACTACAGTACCATGAGTACACTACTATACCCTGAAGCACCTTGAGTACACTACAGTACCCTGAGTACACTAGCGTACCCTGAAGCACCTTGAGTACACTACAGTACCATGAGTACACTACTATACCCTGAAGCACTTTGAGTACACTATAGTATGCTGAGTACACTACAGTACCCTGAGTACACCACAGTACCCTGAAGTACCCTGAGTACACTACAGTACCATGAGTACACTACAGTACCCTGAGTATACTACAGTACCCTGAGTACACCACAGTACCCTGAAGTACCCTAAGTACACTAAAGTACCATGAGTACACTATAGTACCCTGAGTACACCAGAGTGTGTGTTTTCCATCTTAACACATTTGGAGTATTAGTATTCAGCTCAATCTATCACCTAACACTGTCACATGCACGTACATGTATGGTATTAGTGAGGGAAATCTTATTCCTGACAATTTGGGGGCCAAAAATATACTTTTGAGCATCTGACAACAGCAAATAAAATAAGAAAACCAGCTTGTAAATACATGTGCAACTGTATAATCAATCCAGGATCATGCGAAAAGGAGGTTGTTTTCATTTTTTTTCTCAATAAGTTACTGATATATTTATCCCATAATATATCCCATAATATCTCTTTTAAAAGGAAATGTTTCTGCTGTCCTATTGATATTAAAGAAAGACCTTAGACTTTAAAGGTCATTGGATTAACATGAAGGTAATAGTTTAACCTGAGTGACCCAAATAGAGGTGACTAAAGTTGTGATGTGAAAGCAACTAGCACACCATACAGAAGTGACTAAAGTTGTAATGTGACAGCAAAGAACACACCATAAAGATATGATAAAAGTTGTGATGAAACAGCATAGAACACACCATACAGAAGTGAAAAAGTTGTGATGTGACGGCATAGAACACACCATACAGCACTGACTAAAGTTGTGATGTGAAAGCAACTAGCACACCATACAGAAGTGACTAAAGTTGTGATGTTAAAGCAACTAGCACACCATACAGAAGTGACTAAAGTTGTAATGTGACAGCAAAGAACACACCATAAAGATATGATAAAAGTTGTGATGAAACAGCATAGAACACACCATACAGAAGTGAAAAAGTTGTGATGTGATGGCACAGAACACACCATACAGAAGTGACAAAAGTTGTGATGTGATGGAATAGAACACACCATACAGAAGTGAAAAAAGTTGTGATGTTAAAGCAACTAGCACACCATACAGAAGTGACTAAAGTTGTAATGTGACAGCAAAGAACACACCATAAAGATATGATAAAAGTTGTGATGAAACAGCATAGAACACACCATACAGAAGTGAAAAAGTTGTGATGTGATGGCACAGAACACACCATACAGAAGTGACAAAAGTTGTGATGTGATGGAATAGAACACACCATACAGAAGTGAAAAAAGTTGTGATGTGACGGAATAGAACACACCATACAGAAGTGACAAAAGTTGCAAAGTGACAGCATAGAATACACCATACAGAAGTGAAAAAAGTTGTGATGTGACAGCATCAAGCACATCATACCCACTGTACAGGATGATAATTTATCAATTTGATACTATGATCATCAGTCTAACACACTGACCACAGAGCGACGGTGCCCAAGCAGAGAAACAAGTTCAAATGAAAACCACTTCTCCTCATCCTCACAATTTGTAGAGACCTTGCCTATCAGTGTTTGACGAAAAGTTTAAAATTTAGACCTTTATGTACAACTGACCAATAGAGACCTACAACTGACCAATAGACCTACAACTGATAAACAGAAACCTACAACTGACCAATAGACCTACAACTGACCAAAGACAAAGACAAAGTCTCTCAAGAAAAGTGGTCTTTCATGACAGTGGTCTCTCAACAGATGGTCTTTCATGACAGTGGTCTCTCAACAGATGGTCTTTCATGACAGTGGTCTCCTAAGACAAGTGATCTTTCATGACAAGTGGTATTTCATGACAGTGGTCTCTCAAGAAAAGTGGTCTTTTATGACAGTGGTCTCTCAAGAAAAGTGGTCTTTTATGACAGTGGTCTCTCAAGAAAAGTGGTCTTTTATGACAGTGGTCTATCAAGACAGGTTCTACTGTACCTGTTTTCTTTTTGGATTATCCACATCTATTACAGATTCAGCTATATGATACATGTACAATTGTATATGTACTTCTGTCTGTTTTCCTCTTAAACATGTTAAACAACCACAGTTATAATAGACTCCAGGAAACAAGATATTCCTGTGTTTTCCACTTAAACAATTGCAAATATCAAAGACATAAAAATAAACAACAATTTCTGTCTGTTTTTCCTTTTAACAATTGCTTTTATGACAGACTCAACAGATGAATATATATTTGCCTTGTTTTTCTTTTCTGTAAATAATCATTAGAATTACCGTAATGAAGTCAAGAAATATACATGATAGGAAACAATACATCCTACTTATCACTTTCATTAATCAATTTATGGCACTTATTGAAGCACATCATAATGAAATCCTATATCACAAACTAAATAATCTGTACACAAATGTACATGTATATCAATATCTGATTAAAAATCTTATGAAGACATTTGTTCAAGAAATAATCAATATACATGTATATGTGTTTCATATCATGACTTGCCAACGTCTGTGGTGTAAATAGATAGCCAAACTTAACTTTCCTGAATTATGTCTGTATCAGATTGCAACATGAACAAATGTACTGCCCATTAAAGTGCTCTATTAGGTTTATAGAAATCTTATAAAATTCAACATTATGTTAATTTCATTTTTTTTATTATAAAATATTTCCTGTTAAATGAAAAATGGTATTTATCATGTTCATTTCATTGTTTTAAAAATCACATCTAAGATGTAAATGGATGAAAACAAGCTATAGTTAATACAATACTCCAAGTGCATAATAAAAAACCATGCAGTAAAAAAAAAAAAACTTATCAACTTTTTAGTTAGTCTAATTCTTTTAATATGATTTATTCTTAATTGGCAATGAAAGTGGTAAAAAAAACGCGAGTCCTGTGAACCACCTTTCTGATTGGATGTCTAAGAAGTAGTATCTTGTGATTGGCCGAGTGAAAAATAACAACAATTTACATTGATTTTGCATGAAAAATAACAATAAAAAATAACAAAATTATTCTTGAATTGTTTTAAGGTAATGTATATGTAGTTAAATGATCAACTCATCAAGTACCTACATATTTGTCATTAAAATGAAATGGATTTCATAATAGATATGTATTTTCAGTTTAGCTCCATCTCCAAAATATACTGGTACTGGTAATAGATTATGAAATGTGATAGAACTATAGATTAGACAGTTGTGAGTTTCAAAACTCTAGACATAAACCCAGCTACTTACATTTCATTACAGCTGATTATTTTATAACAAAGTAGTTCTTTGTTTAGACAGTACCGTTGTTTAAAATTCTGAATTCCCCAAAAGTTAAGATGATCATCTTTTAACAGTGTTTTTTTGTAGACAGTTTTGACAATACATTTAGGTTTAGTATCGATCCTTATCTTATACCACTTTTTTCTTTTGGAACTACAAATTCAAAGCTTTGAGTTCTACTGATGGAGTTTTACAGAGAGAGACAATCACATTGAGCATTTACATGTATTTTGACATTTTTGACAAAACTATAAATTTATATAATTATACTGACTGGAAACAAATATAAGTTTTACTGTACGTAAACAAACATGTACTTACCTGACATATTGATGGTTTAATGATAAGAGTTTGTCCATACTTAGAAGGTTGGTGTGCTTGTTTTGTATGTAGTACATCATGTAGACATTTCCAAACAGATCTTACATCATTCTCTGTGATGTTATTTCTACAAAAGATGAAAATAAAATATAACATCAGGTCATTAATTTAGATCTATTTATCTCCACTAACAATTAATGATTATGAGATTGAGCTATAAATCAATTTTGTCTTTCCATTTTTTTAAGAAATGCTAAAAATAGATCATTTACAGGAGGTCAAATTGCCTTATTGGACATCAGTCTCTACCCTGTCCATAAAATTAATTACCCTAATCACAGTCAGTACATTTAAGTTTAACCCTTCCAAACCCTGAGGAGATAAAAGAATGGTCTAATACAACAGGAAATTAGGAGAATAGGACCCTAAATGAAAGATTAAAGTTAGAGGCTAAAGTTTTTGAAAAGCTGCTCAAAGTCCAAGGTCAAAAGTCAGGAGGAATTTATATGTGAAATAACAAACCCCTGCCCTTAAGATTTTTAAAAAAGATAGAGCTTGACAGGTTTAAGTTTTTGAAAAGCTGGTCAAAGTCCAAGGTCAAAAGTCAGGAGGAATATATATGTGAAATAACAAAGCCTTAACCCTTATGGATCAAAAGATATAGCCCAATTTAAAGTTTTGTTACATTGACGTGGGCTCCGAGGGTGCGACAATAGCTCTACAGACATTTCTGACTTTTTATCACATTAGTATTCTCATCAATAATTTCTGATCTTTTGTAAATTGTTGGATTCTTCAGTACCAGTAAATGATTTCTAACTACTGTTCAGTCAGGTGGTGTACTTTTTGTATCAATCTAGCTTCAACTGTGGCTGTCTGATCAACCTGTTTTATAACACACACAGTGGTTAGCACACCTGATTTTCACCAGTGCCACCCGAGTTCAATCCTCAGATTGGACAGGCGAGCATGTAAGATGGTAAGGCAGTAGCCAAGGGGACATATGGGTTTTCTCTGGGTACTTCAGATAACATCAACATCAGAACCAATGAAAGTTAATACAATGTTTTCTCACAGAGTTTGACCATCAAATGTAGAAATGTTACATCCTTTGAGATATATTTACAAAGCATTTATCTCATACATTAACATGCAGTTGTGTCACACCCACACGAAACTGAACCACATGTGTGGTGGCTGATGTACATGTATGCACCAAGAACTCCATTGTGCCTAGAACTAAGGATGAAAGTCTACGAGTACATTATTATATTATTAGTAATAACCGTAGTTTTGTTACTGACCATACACGGTAAAATGTCAGGTTGATGAAGTCCACGGACGGCAAAGTGAAGCAGATCTAGCCTTCCATGGACTTGGACAATCTAAAATATTCCCATAAACAGTCAGTAATAAACCTAATAATGGATTTTCTTTTGTCGAGGACCATATTCTCATTTAGGAAATGTCTTCAATTGCCTCTATACACAGAACTGTGTATTGGATAATCCCCCATTGCCAACTTTTTTGCTACTGGCCATCCATAGAACCACGGAGGGCAGTTACATTATTATTATACCTAATTAAATGGCGACATTTCAGTCCGAGCCAAAACAAATTACATTATACATTTCTTAAAATTTATTCCATAAATGTATAGATTTTTTACAATGCATTTATTTCAACAGCAAAATATCCAACCTTTTCTTGTTGACTAGAAGACCACACAGAAAGTCTATCAGGATTTGCTCTTTATTTGGAATAAACACTTTATCAGATTTCCACACAAACTTAGTAAGTTTTAATCTGTCCTCAACTGTTCTAGTCTTGTCTTTTATTTTTCCATACAGTCCTGTAACAAAATGTTGAATAGGTCATGAAATACATGTATGTCAGATTTAATTAGAAGATATTTAGCATATTTGATGTTTACATACTACACATGTGGTATATCAAAATGATTTAAAAGCACAAAAATGATCAAGTAATGAGGGCAACTTCACAGAGAGCACATACAATGTACTAGTATACTTATTTATAGTCAAAAACTAAAATTGTATACGGGGACTTTGGATACAGCAATTTTACATGTACATTTGTATAGAGCCGAGATGAATGTTCATGATAGAAAAATTCGTTCAATGAATGATCAAATATTCACAAATGAATAATAGGCTAAATAGTGATTATTTTGATATTAGATAATCAATTGAATATTTGGTCTGACATGTCTAATACCAATACACATCATATTAAACAGTTACATCATTTAGCCATCATTGATCATCATGGGAGGATAAGGTGATTGGCTATAAGAGAATTTACCCTCGCTTCTCACAAAAAGTTGTCAGGTACATGTACTATAGTCAAAATTTCGCTTTTGCATAGATTTATGTTATAGTTATAGTAGTTGATTATCAAATCTTCAAATATCCACATACTTACATGTACCTGAGAACATTATATGAACAGAAATTGCCACTGGGTAATGAGAAACATCAAGGTTAATAAAAGAAATGAAAAATCTAAATCGATGGAAAAATAATTCTACAAATATGAATCGAATAGTATTTACAAATATTTCAATACTGATTGATGGTATTCATTTCAACATTCCCTTTGTACATAGATTTTAAAATTTAATTCCTGCAGTTATCAGTATGAATGTCAAATTGTAATGAGCGGTGATTTTTTTTTCATTTTCAATTTACATAACAAACAGTGTACAGTTATATATATACATGTATGATGTACATGTATCAGTGAATCAGGGGTTCAAAATTCCCCAAGTCCAGAACTTGTTTAATTCAGGTTTGGACTTAGCATTTAGAAATACGCGACGTCCAATGGACTTGCCTCATCTGCATTCATTTAATTTTACTGTATCACTTATTAACAAAATTCAGCACACACTTTAAAATTTCCTAATAAAAGCTAATTGGACTTGACAGAAATTTACTCTTTAAGTCCCGGACTTGAGTATCTATCTATCTATATATATATATATATATATATATATATATATATATATATATATATATATATATATATATATATATATATATAATACTTATGACAAAGTTATAAGGATGACAAGTCTGTCAGAAACAGCAATTATTTAAAAATTGGTCTAGTCGATAACATCGTAATGGTTAAATGAATATACGACAGAATACTAATCTTGAAAGACTAAATTGTACTCCTTCTGCAACAGAAATGTGATCTCGTGAGAGGTGGCCTTTCAAATAAGATTTTATTTTAGGAAGTGGAAAGTATGGGTGTAGTACAGTATAAAAATTATGGTACATATGCATGTTAATCAAACTTTATGTACTTTCATATATATATATATATATATATATATATATATATATATATATATATATATATATACATGTGTATATTACTATAATAGTATAGAATCTATACAGTAGACATACAGTTATAAGTCTACAAAATCTGACAAGCATTGGAACATTCCTTTTTACTAAATCACTGATGATAGCGTGATGCTTACCATGTGGTCATTCAATACTTAGATATCTATTTAAACATTGTGAAAGGAAATAAGAATTGTAAACAAAAACACGTGTACCTGCATAGATGCTCGCCATTGCTGATTCGCCATATAAAACACATGTGCGTATGCCGTGCCCGTTAGATTGTTCTTGATTTTTCACGTGTTTTGTGCGGAGATGAAGAACATAAGAATAGTTATACTAACTACTTTCTTGTGTGTTATTTCTAGTATTACTATCTTTAATTCCTTACTAGTATAATGTTAATACTGATTTGATGAATTAGTCTACATAATGTTACTCTGTAAGTCACCATTTACGTTATATCTGCCGGAAATCTGAAAGATAATGCATTTTATATCGGAGACATATATAACACATATATGTCTCTGGCTATGTATAACTGTTATTTTGCAGATAAAATGTTTGATCGTTTATGTTCTTTATTGTAAATAAAACAGGTTTTAGTCGATTCATTGTATTCATCAATCCCTTTGGCAGCTGATTCTAATGTGGAAAAAGATAAACTTTAGAACGACATTAATTTATTGTACATGACAAACTACTACCATTCTTATACGGGCCATTCTTAAAAGAACCACCGTTAAAGTGAATAAGGAAAACGACCATTTTTGAAAACTTTTATTATTGATTGAAAGTTAGGATTTTACAAACTCCCACATTCCCACCAGATAGAAATAAGGTGAGTCGCCGCTGAACCAACTACAAGTCTGACAGGTCATTAACACAAAATTGACACATAGGCTTATACAATGGCATCTAGATGGTTTTTCACCATGTACTGACTTTGAAGCTCCTATAAATCTTAGATCATGCACAAATGCTATTTAAAGCTAAATGTGCCAGTTATTCACGAAGTATATTATAACGTAATAAAAATGCAGTAATATATTTATATTTGCAACAAATGATTTCGTGGTAATACCTATTTGGTAAAAATGCCAGAATCGTCACCATCGAAGAATCAGAGGCATGTGTCTGTGGAGAGCAGGTAGGAATGTAAGGAAAAACTTTTGAGAATATTTAATAAAACTGAATTGCTTAAATCACCAAAATACATCTAATTCCATTAGTTGATAGTGCGCGCGCGTGTGTTTCTTTTACTCAGGATAAAATTTGTTTTGATATATTTTGAGTATTAGAATATTTTGTTTGCAATTAGGTCAACACACTATATTTTATGTATATTATATTTATGTTGTTAAATCAGATCGGAAGGTAAAATCCTTTGCGCATGTAGCTATTGCATTTTGCCATCAAACATACTGTACCTTCACACACCTCAGAAATACTATCTTGTCAGAGTCATCTGCACGGGCACCTGCTCCGCTTTAATGATTCTAATTATATAAACAGTCTTTAAATGCAACACGGAACCGTTAATCTAGCTTTCTATTGAAAACACCCTACGCTAGTGAATGTTTACATAACATATAATATGGTTGAATATTACGTCATAACTTCAAATACCAAATATTATACAGAATGCTATTATATTGTTACATAATACGTTCCAGCAGATTTCGTCGTAGTCGGAAGCTGTTCATACTTGATCTCTTTCCGCAAATAAAGTACAAATTAATGAACACTGCTTCAAAGTTCGCAGAAAACTAGGCAACTAATGCAAAATATTATTACTGTGCAGACTACCTTGTTGGCCAAATAACAACGTACAAATTAATTGCTTGTTTTGTGTATCGATAATTTTTCAGTCATATGTTTGAATGGCTAAATGCCATTTTTGTGAATTATGTAATGAATGATCGAATCTCGAGCTTATTGAAAACTTTGTCAATGAGAAAATTATAATATGGAGGCAAATTCATATAAATAATTCATTACAAGAATCACAAGGAATTTTAAATGAAAACAAACCATTAAAACTGAAATAAACGATTGGAAAGGCCTTATTTCCGGACACCTGGTCCCATCCCGTTGAAACTCGCAATTGCTCTTCGTGTTGAGACCGTGGTCAACTCTAATTTGTCGTTTCATCAATGTGAGTAAACATTTTATATTTTTTCTATATAATTCATATAAAACCATATTTTTTTCAAAATATTCATGTAAAGTAAAACCCTCAAAATCTAAGAGTTCCATTTGCCCATCAAGTTAACATTTTCTGTTTTCAGAATGTTATGTATGTTCGTGATGTTACAATTCCTTATTTATTTAAACATATTAATAAGAAACACAAAATTATGTATCCAGGAAATATCATCAGTATCATAGAACAAAACAATGGAAATTCATAAGAAGACAGACACTATACTTCAAAACACAAATGCTAAATAGAGAACATTGTATTAAAATCAATTAAGACATGACTTTGTAATACATGTATTTGTTTGAGGAAATGTGGTTTTATATGAAATATATAATATCATCAGTATCATAGAACAAAACAATGGAAATTCATAAGAAGACAGACACTATACTTCAAAACACAAATGCTAAATAGAGAACATTGTATTAAAATCAATAATACATGTATTTGTTTGAGGAAATGTGGTTTTATATGAAATATATAGAGAAAAATAAAATGTTTATTTACTTTTGTCACAGACGGACAGAGACAGCCGACGGACAAAAGGTGATCAGAAAAGCTCGATTGAACCTTCGTTTCAGGTGAGCTAAATAGTGAAAATATGGCATGACTGCCAGGGTCTTTCGGATGAAGACTTTGAACGGAGGCCATGACACGTCCCCATATAAGTGTCCTTTACTAATTTTTAATTTATAAAAATTAAAAATATCCTGTACTCATTTTTAATTTTTAGAAAGGACATAAGTTACAAAGTCTTGTTGTTGTTGTTGTTATGTCAACGAAATATATTCAACTTTGTTTTCGAAGTGTGTTATTGTACTGAAAATAAAATAACTAAAATGAAATCTCAGCGTGTTACTCAAGAGAGACAGAGCTTACATTAAACATAATCAAATGCTTGGGGGAATTTAGAGCATCTTTAAAGTTATCTTGCATGTTGATGAAAATAATGTGGGCGAAATGAATAAGATGTTAATTTTATATACCAAAATTTGAATTTACTTATTGCTAATATATTCAATGATAATATAGCCATACAAACATTGGAACAAGATTAATCGAATCTCTCCAATCTTTAGGTTTAAGAAAATGGATATCATTTCATTATTAATTCTAGATCTAGGCTATGCATTGTTCTGAGGGCTGATGTTATTCTGTTGTATCTACAGAATGTGGTGATTACTTGTATTCCAAAAGTTAGTCAATTATGTATATTCACATTTATTCTGCATATGAAAAATAAATAGATAAATAAATCATTAGCTGTTGGACATTTTTCTCAAACAGAAGGGAAAATATATTGTTGTGGTACATATAAAGACGAAATCACAATATAGCCGGCTACTGGTCCTCGACTTTTTTTCTTTTTTTTTTATGTTTTGTTTGTTTGTTTGTTTGTTACCTAAGCTTTCAGCCTGTCAATTCATTGCACTGGGGACTGATAAGTTCTGTATAGCATTATTCGTAAAGACAATGATAACATAATTTAATTATAACTCAAAGTTGTAATATACCTGAACAGCTTGGAAGTCAATCTACATCCAACGTCATCATTATGTGTTGAGGGCAAAAAGATGACGTTATGATGCAATTTCCATATCTTGATATTTTGCAAGTTGTAGAAGTCAACTTTGCAATGTCAATTCATTTTATTCGCAGTCCATTTGATTATTAGATTATTATAGATAAATTTACGAAATACAGAAGTAGATCTAATTGAATTTTGTTTATTTTTAAACTTCTAATTGTAAGAATAACACGTGTATTGCGTTTTGTGTGTGTTTTTGTTTTCTTTTGCGATTGCCTGAAATTAAACAAATTCAATTTTAGAAGATAAGGTGTAATGTTTCAAGAGATAATGCAATGAAATCGATTAATGGAAACTTTAATTGCAAAAGAATAATTATATATTCCATCCACTACAGTAAGATATGTCATTTAATAATATTATGGAATATTGTTAAAATGAGAGCAATTGCATATAATTATCCCCACGTGTAATGCTAAATATTGATTATATCTAAAACAAAGGTTTACATTTAACATCAATTTTTTTTAATTCCTATCATGTTTATTGGATTGGTCGAACTGTTTAATTGATAAAGTCATCACGTCTGTGTTGGAATACATTTCGAGGGATAACATTGATTACATGGTTTAATGTAAAGGAAGTAATCCCAATATTGACATTCACAACCTTGGCTCTGAACGTGTCAAAGTCAAATGGATTTCTTGGTAACTAGATGAATAGGTCTTCATCATGCATATGGAATCAAACATTCATGATTTACTTGAAGAAAAAGCAATTTGTTGCACCCATATAATGCTTATCGAGTCCAGAAACAACATCTGCGGCGACAGGTAGTTTAATATTCTACATTGTTTATTATAAAAAGAAAAATAGTTCTTTTCAACCTCGGATTCTTTACAATTCCTGACACCGAGTTTAGTTGGTATGTTTGAAAGAAAACATCTGGTGAATCTAAATGTCGTCTGCTGTTTTGCAACAATATGGTATAAAATATTTCAGATAACTTATCTCTTTGGAGAATACTATAAATCATCATTGTGATCAGATCCTAACTTCCAGGCTTGAAACCAAAAGTTTTGTCTTAGTTTTCCTAAGTCTAAAATCTAAATCACAAAATACAGATCAAATGAAGATTAATCTATCCTCCAATTCTTTTCGATAGGCCATATGGTGTTTGCTTACTCAATATTTGTTTTGAAATGACTTCAAAATACAAAATAAATCGTAAATCTAATAAGGATTTGTTGCAGAATTTAAATTGCAGTTTTTATCATATTTTGCATTAGCCTGAGGTTGCATTTATTTTTTAAAGTAACCGTCTTTGAAATAAGCGGGTCATTTGGTATCTTTCACAATGTGATAATAAAAATTTGAGAACATAATACTGTACAGTATCCAAATGTAGTTTAAGGGCGTATTTCAGTTTTTATTTTTGTTGTTTTTATCATGCTCAAAGTATTTCCATTATTATGACTCCGGCTTTTAGAATAGAATGATATTCTACTGCTGTCAGTAACAAACTATTGATAAGAAAAGTCGAATAGAAAGAGTCCCAGCAGGGAACTGCTGTAAAATGCGAAATACAAAGATTGTGATTATTTACAAAAAAATGCAGAAATATCAGATTCTGAATCATTAATGATTCGTTATTCTCTAAAATCATATTTATAATAACAAGAACTTTTTAAATCAATTTATGAAATCCACCACCGAGTGTTTGCAGCATTGTGGTTTAGACCATGGAATCTCTGATCTCTAGTCATTACGAGTTAGAGCCTCACTAGAACTTAGTATACTGATTCTGTGGTTTGTGGCAATTTACCTGCAAAAGCCCGGTGGTATCTTCCCAAGAACATTAAACCGGGTTCTCTCCTCCACAATTAAAATATTGTTGCCACTATTTAACCTAAAATTGTTCGAGTGTTGTGTAAAAATAGCATTCACACAAAATAAAATTAATTAAATTTCATCTCAGCAGCATACTTGACCCTCTAGATGGTTAATGAGCATGGAACCAACTTACTTCACGTCATTACTTCGATAACTTGATGTTAATGAAGATCAGACCACATGTTTCGTCTCCAGAGATTTTAAATAATTATGGTAGACCAACGAGAAAAATGTATTACCAAAGCTTTTTGTTAGACATCTAAACAAAATTTTCATTAAACTGTTCTCCTAAGCTTAGTCTAAGCGATTAATTCCACTGTCACACATCGGTTTCAAGTATGTGCGGTGTAGTAGTTATTGTCAATCCATTTTTATTGAGATAAATGCATATTTCTGTTCCAAAAGTCTGGAAATAATTTTCCTATATCCGAGATGGATAGGATTTCCTTCTCTTCTAATCATCCGTCATCTAGATTAATGGACAGCAGTGGTGTTTTCCGAATCACTGACTAATTCCAAGATTAAGCCAGGACATTCATTAGGAAATTCCTGAAACATTTGGTTTTGAAAAACAAGATGTGCCTGATCTGTATGTAATGAAGAAATAATAATTCTCCTGTATAGCGACCACTCAAACTGACAACAAGACTGATAAAATATCACAATGACACCGATAATGCTATGTCATTGAACAAAAGAATTTTCTTAACTTGTCCTTTGTAGCCAATCTGATTTCAGAATTAGCTAAAATTTAAATTAAATCATCTCAGTGTTAAATTTTATGGCTATGACGCTTAAAACGTTTTACCTATATAAGGATCCTAGTATTAAATTTAGAAAATAAAATGGAAAGAAACTTTTGAAGATCTGGGGCCCGTTTTACGAAAGTCCGTAAGCCCTAAATAGTAACTTTTAGTCCTAAATACCATCGCAACGCATCGCTGATTGGTCAGTTCTATTACAATTAGGACTAAGACTTAGGATTTACGACTTACGATCTTTCGTAAAACGGGTCACAGGGTTTTACTGGGAGAAATGGTAAACATAACGGTATGAACCCATTTTCCAATACACCAACGAACGCCAGCACTGCCGTAGACGAGGTCAAACTAATTGGAATGACAAGGAAATTTAAGCAATACGTTTATGTTTTAACCAAGGAAATATTATGATATTGTAATTTATACCAAAAGAATAAATGTATGTTTGAATTCAGTATGGGGGACTTTGTTTTGCGTTGTACTGAACTAAAATGAGTTGTGACAGAAATGTTGTTTTATTGATTTGCGAGAAAATAAATAACTTTCTTAAAATGGATTCAATCTTGCAAACAACTTTATTTGCAAAATGGGATTATTAAATCTGTCACTGAAAGACACTGTTGATCTAAACCAAACCCACACTTAAAAGAAGTAGTGTTGATTAGGAAGAAAGTACACTATCGTCAATGCCAGCAATGTGTACCAGTTGACCCATGCCGTATGCTTGCTTTCCAAGTTATCATATAATGGTATATGTAGACCTGTATCATACACGACTGAGAAAAATGGGTATATAAATTCTGTGTATTTTCGTGAATTGTGCTGAAGGTATGCAGTATAGAATTTTTTTTTCAAAATATACACAACTCATTCATTAAACTACATATCACATTGTATGGATAAGGCGTAAGGACGAAAACAACCGTGAAATTAGATGGTAGCATGTAGGTATACGATATCTAACAAAGTAAGGACACTATATTCAAATGTGGAAATAGAAATCATATTATTATATAGATATCAAAGTGATTACATTATCGAAGTATGTAATAAACCCTAGATAGTGATTAGTGAATAAACATAGATCACTCAAAAACCTACGCGTGGAATCAGGTGCCATGGAAGTGTTAGCCTCGCTGTCTATAGTCAAGGTCAAATCTAGAGCGAACAAAGATGCACAATCAGTACAAATAGTTGAAAATGTACAACCACTGTTACTACGGAACTCTTATGTGTGAAACACACAGAAGTGAATGATATGACTTTGTGTATAGGATTTTAGCCAAGCACCAAATTGTGATGTTACGACTTGGTATCTACGCTTATGTGGAAATTCGGATAATGTTTCTTTTTTAACGAAAAACAATGATAAAGCAACATGATGCCTATTTTATTTAGAAATATTACTGTGTATGATGTATTGTGCACTGAACCGTTTTGCTTTTTTAATTTCCGGAAAAACTTATGTTTCAATAATTTATTAGGATTGTGAATTGCAACAAGACTACGAAAATCTTTGATCAAACTAAATATCGATCAGAATTTTATATAGAACTTGAGTGTGTATGGACGTAATTTAATTTCCTAATCAAATATAAACAACCTCTTCCATCACAAAAATAACCCATAATATAGAAAATGTTTTAAAGTGCAGGCATGATTGTGCAGACCATCCTAGAAACATAGTAATGGATGTTAATCTAGCTATTCAGCATTTCTCATTTTCCGTGAAATCTATTTTTCGTTGATGAAATTGCTATTCATCCTTGTGTTGCCATGTCTGTAAATATGACCGAAGCTTTCAATAAATAGTGGTTATTAGATTCCCTATACAACCTCTATATCCGGCAATCTATATAATAGTAACTTTATTCTTTTCTTGATATATTTGCGGTGGACTTTTTGTTTTATTTTATTTGTTTGTTTGCTTTGTTTGTTTGTTTTTGCTTTATTTTGGTAATGGAATATTTTAATATCTGTTTGTTTGCGTAAGTTGCTTTATAAATCATTATCGAATTATCATTATCATTATGATGGCTTTTTTTTTTTTTTGATTTTTTTTCTTTTCTATTTGTGTTTTTTATCTATTCATTTTGGACTTACTTTTATTGGCTATTAGTCTTTAACTCCAACTACACATAAGCACAGACAAATTTCAGAACACAGATTAGGTCTTTCAAAGACAAACTTCAGAACTCAGCTCATATTCTGAAATTGAAATCTGCCGAATTCTTGTTTTCAATTTTAAAGTCAGCAAATGACAATATATTTGCTTTTTAAAATTCGCATGATGGTAATAGATCTATCGGGTATGTCATCACCGGCGACGTTTCTATTGTTGAAAATGAAAGCCTAAAAAATCTTATTTTAAGGGGCCCTAAATACCGGGAAGCCCATTCTTTTAATTGGCGTCAGAATTTCAGCTTAGTTATGGATTCTGTCGAAGATCATGCCAGACGATGGCCAAACATGAAGACGTAGAACCAGACACTTTGTCTGAATGGCTGAAAGCCATACGATGGTTGATAAAATCTCGTATTCGAAAATTTAAAGGGACTATGAAAACACGTTATCCCTCTGTATTTAGTGATCCAGAAGTAGTAACTGAACTGGGTGGATTACATGACCAATATGTACTGGTACCAGCAGAAAAAGCCTCAAATAATACAGTTTTTATTTGTAAGGCACATTACTTTAATTGTTTATTAGAAGAACTTGGGTTTAATACGAATTCTGGAAATCCTACATACACACGTAGCTCACTTTCAAAGGACGAGATCCTTCAAAATCACGTGTCTGTATTACGCTCATTTGATATACCTACAACGGATACCGATTTCGAGCTACCACATTTATATTGGATACCTAAACTTCATAAAATCCCATATAAGCAAAGATACATAGCAGGATCCAGCAAATGTTCTACCAAACCTTTATCTTTACTCCTTACCAAAATATTGACAGCCGTTAAGGAGAAACTTCAACAACACTGTACAGTTGCTTATTCCAGAAGCGGTGTAAATCAGATGTGGATACTCAAAAATTCTAAACAGCTTTTAGAAAATTTGAAGGCACACAATTTTTCTCGAATTCACAGTATCAAAATTTATGACTTTTCTACTCTTTTACACAACTATTTCACATAAAAAAATAAAAAGAAAGATTTTTTAGCATCATAGACAACATTTTTTTTCACTAAAGGTGGTACCCGAAAATTTAAATATCTAGTGATTGGCTATCAGGATACTTATTTCGTCAAACACCACTCTGATTCTACACATAAATACACTGAAGTTGATATAAAAAACATGCTGGAATTTCTAATAGACAATATATTTGTAATGTTCGGAGACGTGGTCTTTCAAAAACTGTCGGCATTCCTATGGGAACCAATTGTGCCCCTTTATTTGCTGACCTGTTCCTTTATTCATACGAAGCAGACTTCATTCAGAAACTGCTGAATCAAAAGATGAAATAGTTAGCGCTGTCCTTTAATTTGACATTTAGATATATCGACGAGGTTTTGTTAATTAATAATGACAATTTTCATACATATGTCAATGCAATATATCCCAGCGAACTAGAAATCAAAGATACAACAGAGTCAAGCACACACGCTTCATACTTAGACATTTTACTTAATATAAACACAGACGGGAAATTAGCAACTAAGCAATACGACAAACGCTACGATTTCGGCTTTCGTAAATTTTCCACATTTAAGTAGTAATATCCCTCAGTCACCCGCATATGGAGTTTATATTTCACAAATGATCCGATATGCCAAGGCGTGTACAACATATGAAGATTTCATATACAGAGGTAAATTACTCACTGACAAATAATTGATAGGGATATCGAAAACCGCGTTTAATGTCAACGTTCCGCAAATTTTACGGTCGGTATAATAGTCTTGTTTGCGACTACTCTGTTTCACTAAGTGAAATGTTGAGTTGCCTTTTTGTTGGCGGTTGTTGAGACGTCTGTACCAATTGTAACGAGGATACACTCCTCGCGTATTTCATTGGACTTGACTGTGAACTCACGGCGGGTGTGACCGGTCGACAGAGGTTGCTTACTCCTCCATGGCACCTGATCCCACCTCTTGGTTTCCAAAGGTCCGTGTTTGTCCATTTTTACCAGAGTTGTATCTATGTCCTGGACATTCTATTGATTTATACTTTGGTATCTCAGATTTTTTATATTTATACCCTTAACGATAACTCCAGTCATGTAACTTTAATTGGCAAAATGTTAGAGATCAAGAAACAATCATTTACTACAACGACGCTTATGTTTTGGCCACTCAAAGTCACAGGACCGTAGTTAACGTGAAAGGGTCTATACTTTAAATCACTTAAATTTTGCGACAATTTCATTTCGAGTTTAGAGATATTTGCTAATACATGACTTGTATATGTATACGAGATTATACATGTGCAAGATACTTTAATTTTAGGCTGCAATGTCGAAATAAATAATTGCCTACACATTTATTCACACTGATGCTTTATATGAGGTTTATTCTCAATATATATTCTTAAATATTGGCTAGATTGTTTAATTTGCGAATATACCCTTCGCAAATTTACGAAAAATTTAATCTTTCTTGACATAAAAGTAGATATAATTTACAGTATTAAAGATAATTCCACCAAATAATTACTACAGAATGACTCCCAACATGCAAACACGGGTCGCTTATAGCATCAATATGTAGAAAAATGATGAAAATATAAGTAGATTCTATTTCAGTAGATAGCATGTGTGATTTCTTAGTGCTTTCTAGCGGTTTTACACAAATGCAACAAGTTCCATATATATGTTACTACAAGCGGTTCCAGGATATTGGTTTTTATTTCAATTTTGAAAGAATTTATTATGAATGTTTTGTTATATAATGGATATTTGAAAACCAACTGACACCACATATTACTGGATGAACGTATATTGCCGACAAAAACGAAAACGAAATATTAACACCAGTAAAACAATTTCTACGTTTCTAAATACCTTTAGCCATTTATAAATATCCACATTGGAATGTATACCAGGTGTGGTGCGGTAGTAGGCAATTCTCCCTTCAATCAACGTTTATCTTGCTTTCTGCTTATCAGATATATACGTTTGTATACAACTAAATTATTCCAGCGTGTCATCATTAAAGTTAAACTTTATCGTCCAACCCCTTATTCGTTTAGTTGTTTTCTGTTGAACTCGGACCACGAACAGATATATCGCGAACACTAGAAGAAGGTATAACGAGAAGTTGTTCTTTACCTGGTCTCAATTACTCCCTGAATCCAAATGTTGAATTTTCTGTCTTTGAATTTTCATGAATTTGATTTATTATGAGAATAAGATATTTCTTTTCACATAAAATATCAGTCATTCATTTTTGCATTGCTCTAAGTTTTGCATCCACAATAAGGACCGCGGTGAAAAGATATACAGCATGTAAGACGCTTTGAGTTCTTTATATAACTCCATGATTATTTTTTCACCGAGCTTGACCTTTTGACCCAACTCGGGATGTTTCCATAGAACATTTGCGGCGGGTGTAACATGCTAAAAGAGGATGCTGACCTCTTCCGGACAGCTGCTACCATCCCATTTCGGATTTGCAATTGTTCTTAATTTTGAGGACAATTGTTATATCCAATTTGTTGTATGCTAATGGACATGAAGTAATCGGTAACATACTTCTCCATTTTTTCTTCATACAGAAAATTATTGAATTAAAGGTGTTTGAAGTTTTTCTATGTTGTTTACGTTTATGTTGTGTTTAGTTCACAAACAAAGTACCTTTTATATGAATGTTCTAACAATGAGATCCTTACCTTGATATATGATAATCTGTGAACGAACCCCTCTCTCAGGTAAACTATTTTTATGTGTCGAAATACCTGTTGTCACTTTTACAATTAATATTTAAATTGGAATGCTTACCAGATGTGATGCGGCAGTAGGCGATTTTTCCATCAATCAAGGTTTATCTCACATTCTGCTTATCAGATGTTTCTTAATTACTTCAGTATGTCACTTTCAATGTGAGAGCGTATTGCCAAACTCAATATTTATTTATTTGTTTTTTATTTAACTCAGATCTGGGACCACAAAGCATGAGTTGCGGGATGCTTTTTACCATATTTCAAATACAGTATATCTGGAAATTTTCGCCCCAGTTTATTTTCACACATTTACAATAGAAAACATTCACTTCGTCTTCAAGTCGCACTTAATACCCAGTCTCATAAATGTCATATATGTTTGTACCTAAATCATTTAGCTTGGAAATTCGCTCTCATTTTCAAATCGAGTGAAAATAGCGAAAATTAAACAGAAGCGAAATTTTCTAGATATACAGTAATTCCAAGATAAAGTAAAACCTAAAATTCTTTCTGCTAAATGTCATGGTTAATGGTATTTTGAATTCATGTGTTTGTTATTGAGACATTTCTTGTTAGGTCCAATTCTTTATGTATGTGTGTATATGTGTGTATGCGTTTACTTGATTTGAGTGTCTGCAGTGGAGTGATAACAGATGTCATGGAAAAAAATATGTCAATCAAATATGTCCCATAAATTGTGTTTTGACAGACAGATGATTATTAAAGACAGTTCATTGATGAACCATCAGAAAATCGATAAATGCTGCATCAATTTTGAACGAATCAATTCTGTGAGGTTATGCGATAAGAACGTAAATATGTCTGGTTTACATCATCGAGTGACAACGATCAGTAAAAAAGAAGAAGTTCCTCGAAGCAGCTTTATCTGAACCGTACTTCATCGATTGTTCAAAAGATGAAACAGAATCTATTTCTGGGAACACTAAGCATCAAACGTTTGTTTATTTGAGCAAAGACAGTGTATATTTATTTGATTGTTGTCTAAGATCCAGAAAGTGTGCTGAATTCGCATGAGGTGGGAGACACTCTGTCGATAATAGAATCAGACTGTTTTGTGTTCAAAGACTCGGAAATAATACAAATAAGTAGTTATTTCTTTCCACAACCGCATCATTATATTACAAATTAAAGGATAGTGAAATCGACTATGGTTCACTCATTTGGCTTGCAAAACAATGTTATTTTATATTACTGAAATGTGAATGAGTATTCTTATTATTTCGCTTACTGATGATAGAAAAGGATTGGGTTATGTGGCATATGCACCATTAGATATTTTCTTTTAGTGTTCCAGTTAGTAGAAATACAATGTATGATAATAAGTAACTTGGTCACACTATATATCCTACATTTAAGTGAGGTGCCACGAATATCTAAGCATTCTAGATAAATCCTGATTTACTACTTTCTCTTAATTCTTGCTTTTTGTTCGTTTGCTGTTTTTCTGCTGTTTAACGTCGTCCACAATTAACTTTTACTTTTACAGTGGGTGCCAGAGTTAAGGTCTTCCGCAAATCATCTGGTAAATTGCCAGTGGGTGCCAGGGTAAAGGTCTTCCGTAAATCATCTGGTAAATTGCCAGTGGGTGCCAGAGTAAAGATCTTCCGTAAATCAGCTGGTAAATTTCCAGTGGGTGCCAGAGTAATTGTCTTCCGCAAATCATCTGGTAAATTGCCAGTGGGTACCAGAGTAAAGGGCTTCCGCAAATCATCTGGTAAATTGCCAGTGGGTGCCAGAGTAAAGGGCTTCCGCAAATCATCTGGCAAATTGCCAGTGGGTGCCAGAGTAAAGGGCTTTCGCAAATCATCTGGTAAATTGCCAGTGGGTGCCAGGGTAAAGGGCTTCCGCAAATCATCTGGTAAATTGCCAGTGGGTGCCAGGGTAAAGGGCTTTCTTCCGTAAATTGCCAGTGGGTGCCAGGGTAAAGGGCTTCCGCAAATCATCTGGTAAATTGCCAGTGGGTGCCAGAGTAAAGGGCTTTCGCAAATCATCTGGTAAATTGCCACATATAATTACACATCCTAGAATACACCATTCCATCTTAGCCTCAACCAAGTCAGAGACAAAGCAATTTAGAGAGTTCGATGATTTAATCATTGGATTATAATTGACGTTAATGTCTGATCCGAGGAGTCGGCTTTGTCAGAAAAAAAATAATTTCTACATTTAAGACCTGTCCATTGTTGAAACGTTTAATCCATAGACATAGACAAACGTCATTGTACATGATTTTACATTAAATATGTATTGCCTTGTCTTCCAGTAGTTTTAGAAAATGCAATATTAATGACAATATTATTTTGTTCCTTCAGTGTAGTTTGGTATGAGACATGTAATAGGACCGGGCATGCTGTGTGATCGCCATGCTTATGAAGCCTACCCACTGACCAGTGCTAGATCCAATTGAATTTTCCTTTCTTAAAAGACACAGGATCCCTTCGTATTTGTTAAGATTTATTGATATTGTAATCCAACATAAACAACATCTGATGTCGGTTGAATTAACCTGTGTGGGTTTGATATTCAATTAATGTGTCCGTCTACATTAGAACAGATAAAATAAAATGTTATATCTAATACCATTAATCTCAGCATCCTATATAGCTTTCCAATTTACCTGAAAGTAAAAATGTTTTCATGTATAAATCA
The DNA here is from genome assembly GCA_030159075.1 of Atrina japonica. Lineage (NCBI taxonomy): Eukaryota > Metazoa > Mollusca > Bivalvia > Pterioida > Pinnidae > Atrina > Atrina japonica. Next base: position 469,849 of record BROG01000072.1, on the reverse strand, counting down.
TTTGATATAAATAAGAATAAAACATTAATTCGATTTAGTTGCAGAGCCATAGAAAGTACATTGTTATAAATTAATGTATTACATTATGCATCTACAGTGTAAATGACTTTTTTATAGGTTTTAAAATAGTGAGGTTAACATTTTAAAAATTTAGAGTAAAATTATGTATTTGGTAACACAGAGTTGAACATAAACAGCATCTTCTTAACAAAATATAATATATAGTTTCTAAAGAACGTATACACTAAAACCCCCATTTACCCCCGTGTACCTTAAGCTAAAATATTTTTTTAGTCCCCTAAATGAGGATGCAATTTTAATGCATAGAATGGCATTTGCTGGTTTTTAAATATAAATATTGATCAATATAAAATGATAGATATGATTTCAAATTCTGCGAACGAATACCCTTAAAACTTTTGTCATTTATTTGATTATTACATTTATAACCGTTCGGGTTTTCTTCAATGCGTCTAGGTTTTTACTGTGCACTGTCTCCTGTGTGCATGCACTGTCACTTAGTGCAGCGCTGTCGGTGCCCTGAGTAGTGCACTGTAACTTTGTGCAACGCCGTAGTTGTCCTGATTGATTTACAATACAACTCCTAGAGTCTGGTACCGCAACTCAGTTACTAAATTGATACCAAGTCCAGATACAATTTATTAACAAATGACGACTCTTCCCGTAACTCGGGCTAAGAGTGTCGAGTACCTGCTAGCTTCCTAGCCAGGTAACGACGTAACTAATTCAAGATACAAATTACAAAGTATATATACAATTTTTCCTAATTTACAATAAATAGCCTAAAGTATTTTAATAATATTTACAATTACTTTCTATTAATTTATTATTGACAAATATGACACTAATCCTCCATTTTCACCTACTAAAGATAGGTCCGAAGACAAAAGCGTATAGCTGTATGGTGTGAAATTACTTGTCACACCCACAGGATAAACTGCCCTTAACAATACTAAGAATAAGGAGAAGAATTAATAATGCCATTAACTACATTTTAAAACTAATAGAAGGTAGACACAATTATTGAAGTACAAACGCGACGCAATCTTTTGTCGCTCGGTCACACATTTACAAATATATCCATTTTAAAGAGTGAAAGAAGTAAGTTCGCTTAGCTAAATCAGTAACATAAAAATTTGAAGACTCACCTGTAAAATCAGGATTAGCCTAATTTGAATAAAATATTTTGACTTTTTTAGAACTACATGTTTTATGATTTTGACAAATGTTTTGCCAAAACTTTTGTTTTGTTTTAGTTTTTCACAGTTTTGTTTATTCAATTCACCTTTTTAAACAACGTTTATTCATGGTAATTGACCAGGATTTTTACATTTCCTTTACATTCCCGCCTGGCCGGGAAATGGGTTTTGCCTAAATTGATGTAATAAAATAAACACGCCATACCCTCTTCTTATTGAGTCTGAAAGCTATAGGTAGTATTTAAATTCTTTATCCCATAGTGGACCTTCGTGACATAAATGTTATCAAAGATTATGTGAAATTCAACCATTAAAGTTTGCGAAAAGTGCACGTAATAAAACGCTCCCAGTCTCTTATTCTAAGATGTAAATCAATTCAAGTCAGCGAAAATCGATGCTGGAACTAATAATTGTCAAGCTGTATCATATACACATGGGAATAAATGTATTGCTATCATGTGTGTCGTTATTGCATCACTATTGCATAACTCAATATTGTTCATTGACAACGAATGCATTCTGCCATACCAATAAACGTTTTGTTTTATATGGCATTTTCTGGTTGTTTCTACTCCACTTTGCCATGAATAATTTACACTCAAACTTTATCCATGGGAAAGGTCTTGCATATTTTTGGAATAGTTGCACAATACTAATACAGTTATCTATTTATAAAAGTGAATTTCGATCATTTATATAGACAGACAATACAACTTTAAGTTAATGAAAATTACTAGTATGTAAAGGTCTAAACAAAAACTAATTTTCAAAGCTTATTTTTGCGATGTGCTTATTTTTCGTATTTTGGTGGTCAGATAGAGGTTTGCAAAATAATTTCCGGATGATGCTATTAGCTACATGTGAAAACATTTGTTGATTAATCTGTCAAAGCTTATTATCAACTAAATCTTTGTTCAAAATATTAAAATCACAGATATCAAAGTATTAATCTGCAGGATGCCCATTATACAATAGACAAATCTGGTGAATATTGGACAAACACGGACCTCTGGAAATCTAGAGGTGGGATCAGGTGCCAGCGGTTGAGTAAGAATACCTATTGACCAGTGACACCCGCAAAGGTGGAATAAATTAAAAAAACAACATGACAAGTATCAATTTCTAGTTCCCAAACAATCTCCCGATTCATCTTTATGTTATGAATCCAGTCTCTAGTTTATGCCTTAAACCAAATAGTTATCCGAGTGTATAGAAAATTATCAACTATAATTCAACATTACACATAAAGCAAGGTACCCAGATTAACCTTTTAATGCATTTAAAATAATATCAAAATCACAGATACCAAGGTATTAATCTTCAGGACGTCCAGGATACAATATACAAATCTGGTGAATATTGGACGAACACGGACCTTTAAGAATCTAGCGGGGGGATGAGGTGCCATGGATGAGTCAGCATCCCCTGCCAACCGGTTACACACGCCGTAAGTCTACAGAAGAATTAAAATGAAATATGTAAGGTATAAATCCTCGTCACAACCGGTACAGTCGACTGAACAACACCTACCGAACTAGTTACTCAACATTTTTTTAGTGAAACATAGTAATTGATAACAAGTCAAACTTGTGGGAGTTGCGACATTGAATTGCAATTGCATTGAAACCGCACCATAACAGACATATATTGTAGCTGGATTGGTGAGTTTTGTACGAAACTATGCTGACACACAATCTAGAGATAATCTGCTATAAAACCCAAATACATGTTAGTTTAATTATTTATAAATGTAACAGTTGCTAGATTCATTAGAAAACCGTGATCGATGCTTGATTCAAAATAAAGACTGTTGATTAAATCTTCTCTTCCTTCCACTGTAGGAAGATATCTAATAATTTGGAATAAGAAGTTCAGAACTTCTAAACGTCCTTGTTACGAAGTATCCTTGAAATGATGAACTCTTCAGAATTTTGAAACGCATAATAATCTCACATGTTCAGTATTTAGTATCTGCTTTATTGTTATTTGTTTTATCTATCAAACTGGTTGGTTTAAGAATACATTTTATTCATAATATGCCACAAAGATATATCTATCATAGACATAAGAATTAATGTATCAGAAATGCATCAACTATTGAATTTTCTGTCCCATAGATTGCAGTAAAAGATCAATGTTTAAAGGTATTACAAACTATTTATAAAAATATTTTCAATATACTGTCACTGATAACGTAACTTGTGATCTATCATTGTTGAGATAATGCATACTTTGTGTTGGTTTTACATTTACCATGTCGTAACAATTCTTTATCAAAATTTATTTTTCCAGTAGTATTGAACACTCACATTCAGTGTCTTTATGTATTCATACGTTTCAGTACAAGTGAGGTTTGTTGTTTTATGTCCAACCAATACTTTACATCAATAGGTAGACGTCGCCAGGTTTATATGAAGAACAAAGTAATCTGTGCAATATGCTCCCACCTCTAGATTTTCAGAGGTCCATGTTTTCCAATGTTCAAATGATTTGTATATTGTCACCGGAACATCTTGACATTAATTCTTAGTATATAGTGGACTATCGCTATCTCGAAATTCACGCGACCACCCCATTTACTTCGAGATATCCGAAATTCGAGATAACCAAAGTTTTCAATTCACATATTTTCTATTTTTATTGAATAGATCTACTCAGGGTACTGCTTAATTCAAACTGGATATAGGCAATTATTAATTACGCTTTCATCTTGGCTTGTTAATTGAAGTCTATTGTCCCGTATTTTGCAGGTAACTTTAAGGCATTTTAAGTATGCTTTTTTACTACAAAATGTAAACCTTCAATCGCAGATGGTAACTTCGAGATAACAAGTGACAATTTGTAATGTTACAATACTTCGGTACAGAAAAAATATTTTGAGAAAAGCAAAAATTCGAGATAAAACCTTCGAGATATCAAAAATAAAAGTAGTATAAATATATAGTAAAATAATCAGGACTAGCCGTTTGACTTTGACATAACCGGAATTTCGACTCATCCGATTTTGACATAACGAGATTCCACTGTATGTGATATTTATATCATTGATTTACACTTATTTAGTGAGGGGCCTTCAATGTGTCATAACTGTTGTTACATGGGAACTAGGTTGAAAGTATCATCCGAGAGATATTAACTTCTTAAAGCCAAGTACATGTTGAAGGACACTCACAAAATGTACTGGTACTACAGTTAGGTATTATATTGATAAATTTCGTCATTTCAGTACCCGAGTGGTATACATTAACCCAGAAGTTCGTATTTCAGTACCTGCAAAATATTTTATACTTAAGAAATATTTCGAATGAATAGCACCGTTTGAGTTCCAAATTCCTCAAAAGCTAAGATAGTAATCTTTTTACAATGGTTAGTCTTAGACGGTTTTCGGAATACATTTCAAATTGGCTTATATTTTGGCCTTGTAAGATACCCCTTTTCGTTAAGGATCTCAGCAGTTATTTCAGTTTTGACCTCAGTTAATGAAGTTTTATTGACAGAAACGATCGTCCTGAGCAGTTGTTTTTGCCACCGTTTTCCCAAACTTATAAATTTGGCATAATGTTGATGATATTTTAAGTGTAAATCAGTGCTCGTCATTGAACCCACACTTTTTTGCGAAACTACCAATTCACTCTAATTGAATAATTAATATAAGATCACATATACCAAAGAATTAGTCGCACGAAGGTTTACGAGAAAAATATCAATACAATGAAAAAAATTGTAATTGTGAACAAGCAATCACCGACTTCAAAATTTGCGAGATGTTGACATTAAACGCGATTCCTGATATTGATGCGGTAGAAGGTATACATCTGTTATAAAATGTTCATTTGTTGAACACGCCCTAGCATATCGGATCATCTGGGAGATATAAATACAATGTGCGTGTCGTTACGAGTGGGCTATCCGATAGAAAACAATGCACATTGTATTAATCATGATTGGCAGATGATGTATGTTTTATATGAACATTAACGCTATATCTCGTTTCAATAACTGTTTATGTCAATAAGATAAAGGACATGGTGCTGGCTGTTATGAGCAACCGACAAAGTATTTGACATAATACGTTTATCAAGTTGAATTCAAACTATTTTTTCACTTACGTTTTGTCATTTATACAAATAATCAGTGATAATGTTACATTTTGTGTATGGCTTATTTTCCGCATGATTTGTTTTCTTCAAGATTACAAATTTATTTTTCATCCGAGTTTGACATATTATACAAACGTTATCAGCAAAACTGCAATAAAATATAAATTGTAAGTACTACTGAAATTCACTATTTTTGTGAGAAAAAAATTGCTTTAATAATTATCCAAAAATGTATTCAAAATGATCAAAATATTATTTTTGCATATTTTTATAGCAACGTGAATTGATTATTTTGTTAACAATTCCATATCTTTCATGATTTCGTTCGGAATGTTTTGGTTGATAGCAAGGTCGATGGGCGAATGCGACCACATCTTATATCAATATAAAAGATTACAAAGTTAGTACGATAGAGCAATGTTTGTTTACATTCCCAGAATTTTTTACCCTGTTGTTTTTATGGAAAAACTGTAAAGAGAATCGATAAGTTTTGGTCATGAAACGTGTCTGAAAATTATTTCAATGGTATCGCTAAGATTCCAATAGCGATATTAAATTCAAAATATTAATATTGGAAAACATATATTCATACATTGTAGACAGTGTAAAGTTAATATTTTGTCTATGAATAGATGAAAAGTGTGAAGAAAAACCGTAATTCCATCACGGTGTTGGCGCTTAATTACCAAACTTTAACGTTTTTTACCAATTACTTTAAGCCATATACTCATTCGTCAATAATAAGAATCAATTGATAAAATACAATACTGTCTGAATCCAAGGGGTACGAATGAACATTTATAGTTATCTCATCAAACCCTGGTCACACGTAGACTTGCCTATTTCAAAGAATGGAATCATCCACGCATCATAATTCAGGGGTGTATGATTTAGTATGAAAATGTTATGATAATTTTACATGCAAAATAAACTTGTTCACTCCCGTATTATGACCGTAGACCATATACTGTTTATTGTCAGTACTAAACTATAAAACTATTTATTGATTTGGGTGAGTCTAAATGTTACCACAGGGGTTAACTTTAAAATTTTATCAATTATATTGTTATAGATCTAGATATGCAGCTAATTGAAATCGAATCTCTGTACGTTTGTTGTTTTATGGTCGTGACACGCATCTCCATGTCGTGCTTCGCTCTCTTTGTTTTATGTGAAATAGAAACTTGTAAATACAAATTATGCAATGGTAAACAATCGAATAATATTACACTTACAGACGCTTTTGGGAGCTATAACTAAATTAGTACATTGGATCTTTGTAATTTAATAATATTAATATAAGTGGCAAATTGCTATTGTATTACTCTCATATTAATTTGACCTGCATTTGTACATTGACATGTAATAAGTTTAGTATTACAGCATGTTTATTGGCCTATATATACCTTTTACATTAAAAACTTCCTATAATGTTATAATATACCTTTGATTGACTGTGGACTCACGAAGGGTATGACCGGTCAACAGGGGATGCTTATTCTGCCATAACACCTGATCCCACCTCTTGATTTCCAGAGGTCCGTGTTTGTCCAATATTCACCATGTTTGTATATTGTGTCCTGAATATCCTGAAGATTTATACTTTGGTATCCGAGATTTTTAAATGGTAGGCGATAGGTCCAGTTCGATTCCTGGTAATAGATAATACTTTTTAGGAGGGCAGCGACTGTGTGCGACTGAAAACGTGAAGTCACTAAACGTTTTAATCAGATTTAAATATAGGTCGTCCATAGCGTAGGTCAGATTGTGCGGCACTTCATTATACTCAGTGACTTATGCCCATATTAAGTGAACATTTTCTGGCTGTACGTAAAACATATTAACCAATCTCGGCGTTATAGGAAATTGATGCTGAAGTATGAAGAATTTTCTAGAAAGATTTAATGTTTCAACATGCATCTTTTATGTTAAAATTGCCTGGCTTTGCAGAGAGTATATCCTATCCCATAATTTGATCCCGGTTCCATTTTTATTCAAAAGTGTCTATGGAAATTTGTTGAAAATACCATTTACTTCTCTAAATTTAGACTCAGCCTTTGAATATAATTATCGTCTTGGGAATATTTGCTCAGCTAGTACTTTCCTTGCGATATAAAGAATTCATATTGGGTTAGAAGGTTGGCGCCAGTAATTCAGTCCATCTAATATATAGCTGAGAAATACGGTATAACGTCCGTCAGTAATGCTGTATGTGATATTGAGTGCTTCGAGCTATATGGTCTTAAGTCAGTCACTTTGATCCATAAAATGAACATATAAAAGTGTGTTTGACTAGACAGTGCATTAGAACATTTGCATGATGTTAAAACACAAGTACATACTAGATGCTTAACATGGAACAGTTGATATGAATGAAAATTGTTGTGACCTCCACCTGGCAAAATTTTATGCAGCAAAGTAAATGCAAAATTAAAAATCGTGCTTTATTTACTCAACATTAAAATACATTACATATTTACCAAAAGTTCTTTTTTAAACTATCAGTTATCACATGGCTAATTTATATTACAGAATATGATCGCTATAAGAATTACACTGTCTGTTTCCATTGAATGCATAATTACATCATCAGAGAGACACGTGATAGAAATTGCTCACGACAACTGACCCATCTTTTAATATAAATATACAGTGAAACCTGTATTTAGTGGCCACATAAGGGACCAGAAAATATTGACCTTTATGAGCAGGTGACCCTTACTCACAGGTTCAATTTAGTTGAAGTATGCAGTCAAGGGATTTGAAAAAAACTGGCCTTTATAAACAGGAAATCCTTATATAGAGATGGCCGCTATAGCAGGTATTAATGTATTTTTAATATTCCAAAATGATATTGATAGTTTAGATCTATAATATTTATCTCTAGAGAGATAGTAATGAAGGTATTTTTTTTCAAATTGGTATACGATATAGGTTCTGTTGTCGTGATTTTATAGCCTTAGGCTCCTTACTTTCATGGAAATAAGAAATTCATGTATATGTCTACCAAGGTAAAGTGGCACATCCTGGTTCAGTCAGAAACCAAAACAATAGGTCTTCTTTCCAAAAATAGGATGCACAGGTAAACATATTGCCTTGCACGGACATTACTGAATCCCTTATACTTTTGTAACGACAAGTAGCTTGTCACCCCTGTTATGATTTGTTTTAGACTTTTGTGTTTGTAAACATGTGCCAATTTACTTTGATAGACCAGTGCATGTACTACCAATGTACTGTTGCACGACCTGTTCATTTATTGACGATGTATCTGTTGCTGTTTTCTGTTCTCATGCAGCCATACTCATATATTAACAACAGCATTCATCCGTGTAAAATATTAGACTAATCTAACATATAACGTTTTCGTATCGCTCTAAATCAGTACAAGTGATCTTTTTATGACAATTCATATCGATAATTACCGAGCAGACAACTATCTGTAACGGATGATATACTTGTACCTCGTGCCTAAAAATTATATACAATTCTTCTGTTCTGTTTTATTTTATAGAAACAACAACTTGTTGTTGTTGTTGTTGATGATGATGATGATGATGATGGTGTTGTTGTTGTTCTATCACTCATATGGAGACATCATCAAATGCCAGTGAAATGGTCATCGAGCAGTGAGGTTTCTTTAACGTGCCGACACCTACTGTGACACGGGACCTCAGTTTTTACTATATCATCCGATGAACACTGTGAGAAGTCAGCCCCCTCCGCCGAGGTTCGAACCCACGAATGTCAACGGATTCATTTTTGAATGATAATCGACAAAACTTTGAACCCATGTAGACAGTTGATTTAACAGATTAATTCATATATATATATATATATATATATATATATATATATATATATATATATATATATATTATATATATATATATATATGTATATATATATATATATATCTGAGTGTGTGTGTGTGCGCGCGCGCTCGCGCGCGCGCGTGTGTGTGTGTGTTTGTGTGTGTGTTATTGCCCAGTGATGGTACAAATTAAACATTGAGAATATAGATTATCATCCTAAGTCATAAGAAAATGCTGTTTATATTGCGTGTGTGTGTGTGTGTGTGTGTGTGTGTGTGTGTGTGTGTGTGTGTGTGTGTGTTTGTGTTGCCCAGTGATGGTACAAATTAAACATTGAGAAGTAGACCAGAAGATAATCCATTATTTTCTTATAATTGTTCATGCAAGTAATCAAACCTTATATAACCATTTAAACGTTCGTTCTTAGTGATATTTAACTCAATATTACATCATAATGATATCATTCTGAATATTATATTTTGTGTATGTACTATACATGTGCGTATGCACATATGAATGTGCAATTGAAACAAAGTAAATATTAAATATTACGACTGAGTCCACTGAGTCAAGGTTATGAGTATGTAAACTAGTTTCTAAATTGTTGATGGTCATCTTGCCAGGGGTACAAAGGAGCTATCACAAAAAGTAAATATATTGCTCACCAAAGCTTACCTTAAGTTTTTACCTTTGTACATCACCAATTCAGGTGATATGATTACACCCGTCTCTTATGTATATTTCTACACTCAAGAAAAAAATCCACAGGAACAGGTGTTGATAATATCACAAAACATGTATCATTAGTAGGCGGAACATTTTAATTGTCAATATTTACATGAAACTATTGTGTTAGAAATTTAGATAAAAATAAAACTGAAGTTGTATATACATGAGTCAGTTTCATAAAATGTTTTACAAATCTCCATGGAAATAGATTTGCACCAAGAAGTCAATCAATATCTGCTAATGTTATATATAGGAGAATGGTAGAACTCTAAAATAAAAAAACATGCTTATATTAACGTACATATATTGGCATATTTGATCTCATTTGATGCTGCTGCTGTTATGTTATTTTTAATCATATTAATATTCCAGTTGGTTTTATGAAGTGTATAATGATATAAGTCTGAAGGAAAATTCAGTTGATATAAAACTAATTAGACAAAGTTGTGAAAAATTAACCTCACAATCTGTAAAAACATCCTAGCTTGATATAGAATACAGATAATTATAATACACATGAAAAATACTTAGTCCATAATAAAAAAATGTTCAACTTTATTTTCAGCAATGAAACGTCTATAAAACGTAAACCAATGAGTGAATAATCAATAATAACAATAAAAATAAAATGAATAGAATGATGATGATGATGATGATGATGATGATGATGATGATGATGATGATGATGATGAGGAGGAGGAGGAGGAGGAGGATGATGATGATGATTATTATTATTATTATTATTATTAATGATAATGATCATGATGATGATATATCCACGATAATGGCGACGACGACAACGAAAATGACGACGATGACAATGATGATGATGGTGATGATTGGATTTTTTTTTGTTAAAAATGAGTACACATGTTAAGTTTCGCATTTCTATTACGAATACATAATATGTAGGTCTATTTTCACCGCAGTGTATTATTTGTTCAGGCTTTTGAGAAAAGAAACAATTCAAATCATTGCAATAAAATTCAGCAGAAGCATTTTTTGTTTTAAACAAAGCATTAATGGTTCCAAGTTGGGCAGTAATTTAGCTTTTTAAATGATGTCTATGCATTATCGATATCTGTATCCTGGAATAACATTATAAGTTGATTTTCAACCACACTATGCAAATAGTTAACAATAAAAATTTAGATCAATTCCATTCCTTTTATAAACCAATTTCGTAGATCAAACGTCTGATTTGGGTTTTAAAATCATACTTTTTAGATGGTTTCAGTTGTAAGAATAGATTTTGTCACAAAACGAAACTTTTTTCCAACTACGATAAAATATAAAGCATCTCAAATACAAAAGTATAAATCTTTATGATGTCCAGGACACAGATACAAATCCGTCAAAAATGGACAAACACGGACCTCTGGAAACCATGAGGGGGATCAGGTGCCATGGAGAAGTAAGCATCACCTGTCGATCGGTCACACCCGCCATGAGTTCACAGTCACGTCCAAATGAAATTCGTGTGGAACAAATCCTCGTCACAATTGGTACAGACTTCTCAACAACAGCCAATGGAAAGACAACTCAACATTTCATCCAGTGAAACAGAGTAATCGCAAACAAGACTATTATACCGACCGTAAAATTTGCGGAACGTTGCCATCAAACGCGGTTTTCGATATCCCTGTGTCAATAATTTGTCAATGAGTAGTTTACATCTGTATATGGAATGCTATATGTTGAACACGCTCCGGCATATAGGATCATTTGTGAAATATAAACTCCATATGCGGGTGACTGTGGGATGTTACTACTTAAATGTGAAAAATTTACGATGGGAAAGCCGAAATCGTCGCTTTTGTCGTATAGCTTAGTTGCCAATTTCCCATCTGTGTCTATAGTGAGTAAAATATCTTAGTAGGAAGCGTGTGTGTTTGATTCTGTTGTATTTTTAATTTCTAGTTCGCTGGGATATATTGCATTGACATATGCATGAAAATTGTCATTATTAATTGGCAAAACGTCGTCGATATATCTAAATGTGAAATTAAAGGACACCGCTAGCTTTTTGTGGGTTTTTTTCTTCAGCAGTTTCTAAATGAAGTCTGCAAGAAATGCTTCCAATCTGAATATTGGGATTGTCGTTCGAGCTCTGTATACAAGGTGTACTTCCATGATATTTAATACAATCATATTCAATAATTGTTAAAACTTATCATACAGTACATTTTACTTTACCATAAGAGAAGGCAATTGGTTCACATAGGCTTAATTTGATATATTTTGCTGCCAAAAACGGGAGGACCCAGGCTTGATTGATCCATCGGTGGACATAAGAATTGAAAGAACTAACAAGTTTTTTTTTTCAAAAAAGACACTTGATATTGAGATTGAATTTCCAGCCAAGACAAGGATTGACTTGTCCAGCTACTAGTACCTTTAACTATTTATATCAACGCTTGGCAGCAATTTGCTCTACGGATACGAATGCATATGGTTGATTTTCCTTTTAAAACAAAACAGATAAAGAATAATGTCGAATGTAATTTTCCTCTAAAGGCAGTCTTTTATGGATTTAATGTTCTTCTTCTTCCCCAATGGCTCATTAAACAGGCATTTTGTTGTTTAGTATGTACGATGTGTCATATTCCCTTGGTTTTACTACACTGCAAATATGAGTACCTTCCAGGGTATTAACTGTCAGGTAGTGCATCAGACACTTTTCCAACAATAGCGATAGTGTATGGACAGGGTGTATGTATGGAAATTCAAAAACATGGTGGAGTAAGCATCCCCTGTTGAAAGTAGATTTAAAATGTATAACCATGGTAACAATCATCATAGAGACCAAAGAACTGGGTATCCGGGTAGCGTAGTGATTAGCACACTTGCTTCTCACCAAGTTCGATCTCCGATTTGGACAGGGGAATATGTGGGTTGACATGGTGGTCGCCGGGTACTTCCGTTTTACTCTAACAGTAAGCACTTCTTCGCGACACTTCCAACAACAGACATTGAGATAAGTTCAATTAAAAGAACATTAGTTGTGTTTTTCAAAAAACATTTTTTTACCTCTTTTACTACTTAGGTTAATACACAATAACAAAAATATATACACAGGCATACAAATTCTTAAATTCCTATATATTTTGTGAAAGTTGCTTGGGTAACCCAGATTGGCAATTATTCAGTTGAAATGCATATCACAATTGAGTTGACCTTATTTTCACAAAACATATCTATTAGAAATGTAAGATTTTTATGCCAGTGTATAGCTCTTATTTGTTATTGTACATCAAGTGCAAGTAGTAAAAGTATAAAAAAAATCGAATTTCTTTTTGGTAAATACAGCTAATGCTCCTTCAACTTGTTTGTAAAATAAATAAATTATAATCAACAAGTAGTAACTTGAAACATCAGAAAGTGACAAAATAAGGAATTCAAAATGTAGATGATATTTTTCTGCAATAGATTTGAATACAAGTGCAATATCAGATTATTTTGAACATGTGTTCGATTTCAGATAACGAACTACATGTATATCATTATACGGCCAAACGACATGCATTTGCCTTGAACAAGGCTTCACTCGGACATGAAATTCGCCATCAAAGATTAACTAAAATGTGTGCTCCTCTCTGGGGACAATGTATCCTTGTATGTTCTTCATTCTTGGGCAACGCCAAGTAAAATCAATCAGGCTATGTGTATTATTCAAATCAATGTAAATCCATAGGGTGAATGAAATGGATGGATATCATAAGTCCAGATCATTAGGCTGTAACTTAATAATAAAAATACTTAGTCCTAATGAGGTATCCATTAATATGTATCTAAAATATTTGCAGTGTGCGTTTCCTATTTCCACGGAATGCTGTATATGTTCGCTTCTACATCTGTCAGTTGCAGATCTTGATAAAGCTATCACAAAAGATGGTAATGTATTCCATGTCAACCAAATCGGCGGTAAAACCATATAATTGGCATTATTCTTAATCGATGACCCCGCTATAACAGGTTATCATAAATCAACAGATGTTAATACGTGGCCTTTCATGGAACATACAGTAAGTAAAAAAATAACCGTTGTCATTTGATGAATACCATTGAATTATTGGTAGAATTATAGTTGTCATGGAAACAATTATTTTGTGATCAGGTGTCATAATTTTGTTGAAATATCTTCTCGCCTTTACAATAGAGTAGTCGTTACACTCACAGCACAATGGTTGACAAACAATATCTCAATAGAAATGGAACTTATCAATTTAAACTTCTGACCTAGCATCGAGGATAATCCATCATAGCTTTGATTCACATAATTCGCACGAACTCTGTTACAAACGATGTTGACATGAGGTAAGAAGCGGTGACATAAATGGTTCGAGTTTATTAATTTTACTTCGTTAAGTTCTTATCACAGGAATATAAGGAGTCACGTTGGTGTTGACGTTCTCCAAATTTTACGGTCGTTGTAATGACCTTGTTTGCTATTACTATTAATTGTGACGAGGATTTATTCCTCACTTATTTTACTTGCATTTGACTGTGGACTATAGACCGGTCAACAGGGAATGCTTACTCATCCATGGCACCTGACCCCACCTCGGATATCCAGATGTTCTTGTTTGACCAATGTTCACCAGATGTGTATATTTGTATCCTAGACATCCTGCAGATCAATATTTGGTATTTCTGATATTTATATTTTTACTTAATACAGTTACTTAAAGATATAAATCTTTGTCTGCTATACCTCTACCTCCGTCAGTAGTGTAGGACCTAAACGACGTCTATATTGTCGTCATTTTCATGCAAAACTAAAATCAAACTTCTACCTCTGACACTCAATTTAGCATTTTCATGTTGTGAAATAAGAACACCTCTGTCATTGCCTCCAACAGCAGGTTTAATAAGATAAGTTATTCATATTTTATTAAGTATAAAAAGCAGTGATAGCATAAGAATTTGGACTCGGAATCTCCTAAGGAAATTGTAAAGTAATAATGACATAGTAGCCCTTACATTGACACCAGAGGGCAAGAGAAAAACAAACGGAAAGATCATATTTTAGGTCATATTCTCGACAAAGAATTTTGAATAATGTTTACGTCACACTCAACAATTATTCGGTTGTGAGGTCAGTTTTTAATAGTAGAGTAGATAGACGGGTTACAGTGTACCCGCGAAGAGACCATCGACCTTCCGCGAGTAAACTGGCAAACGTTCTAACAAAACTAACAAAAACTGGATTAGGTTCCAGCAGGGCTCGAGCCAGCGCTGATCAGAAGTGAGAGAATTCATTGTTCAATACACGATGTTCTAATCACTAGGCCACAAAACCCCCCCTCCACAACGAGAGAAGGAATCAAGTCAGTAAGTCATATGAAGCCGGACTATTTTATTGAATGGTATGATGTAAAGATTACAAATATCAAAATATTAATCGAAAAGGATTCATTAGACAATATACAAATCAGGTTAACATTGGACACACACAGACCTCTGAAAATCCAAAGGTGGGATCAGATACGATGGAGGAGTAACCATTTACTTTCGATTAGTCACACCCCCGTGTTAAATACGAATGAAATGATTGAGGAATGAATCCTCGCCATATTAGTTAAAGACGATTCAACAATCACTAAAAATGGTGACAGTATGTATTTAATCGACCTTTATTTACATTATAGTCAACTAAGTAGTTTCCAACACCTGTATTATTGGGGTTAATATATATATATCAATAAAGGTAATTTATCCCACTAACTAACTAACTAATGATTTATTATAATTTATATTTCTGACTGAACATTTTGATCCGTGATTTTGAACTGAATAAAAACGTGAAGATACGTGTCTTGCCCGACCATTATTATTTCGACAATATATGACGACATTAATTTCAAAATTACCAATATCTGTTTTCGCTATGAAATAGTGTTGTTTTATTTTTATCAAGTGACCTATACTGCCGACTACAGCTGCTATTTCAATAAAATCATATATCAAATTAAGATAGCTATGAAACATTATTGTTTTGTTTTTATCAATCCGGCATGTAATAAATTTTGATATATGATTCATATAACTTTTTATTGTTTAATGGACATCATGATACATGACTACAGAAATAAGTTAAAGTAAATTAAAATTTTATTTAAAATGAATTTCATGTCATGTCTTAGAATAAAAAACCATTGTTTTAAAAAACTGCATTATCTTTGCTAAAATGATATTGATTTCAATATTTGAAGGGTGTAAATTTCACAAGGTTGGTGATTCGTATTTAACTCCACATGCGTCTGACAACATCTAGAAATACATAAATGTTCTAGAAGTAGTTGAGATAGGGTAATAACAACACTAACAGATTTGTTGATATACCCTAGAGTATATGTAGTGATACTAGCGAATAAGATAAACAAAACAAGGAATATAATATAGGCATGTGAATCGTATGGGGAATTTATCCAATTAATTTTATGAAGTGTAAAACAAGGAGATTACATATACATTTTCTCACTGTTCGCTACAGAATTTAGAAATAATGACCCAATCGAGAATTGAAGTAGTTTCAGTCAGTGAAATATTTATATAACCAACTTACCTTTATGTGGGAAAAATAGATATCATTACTCCTAAAAGAATAATTACTCTCTCTCTCTCTCTCTCTCTCTCTCTCTCTCTCTCTCTCTCTCTCTCTCTCTCTCTCTCTCTCTCTCTCTCTCTCTCTCTCTCTCTCTCTCTCTCTCTCTCCTAATAAAAATTAGCATAAAATTTGGAGGCGAAAAATAATTTTCAATGACTCACGGGAAAGTCGATATCTTTTATGAAATTTATGAAACCGTCTAAGAGATTCAGTATTGACATTTCGGAGATTTCAATTTCATTTGTTTGCTTAACATAAAAATTATCTCAATAGTTTGTTTGCTACCTAACTATGAGCAATCGTTTCCAACGTTAAATGAAGACGCGTATTGGACTTCGCTACCTGGAAACATGCTTTTCAAGGTCAACATACAATTATATCTCCATTATAATACAGCGATAAAGGTATACGACTTGACTAACTAACTTGTTACAGCTGTTCGAATGACAAACTGATTTACAATAATTGCGAAATTGTATTAAAACAGTTACATATCACGAAGGAGCTGCACTGACAGCTTACAGTTTGGGTCCTTGTTTTTAGAGTGGTTGATGAAAGGAAATGCCTTTGATGTACTATTTTCTGTCTACATTCCTTCTACTACTGATCTTTCTACCAAGGTCAAACATATGCATTAGGTTAGCTTTGAAGCGACAGTTTTAAGTGGTATCTATAAGATTTCCGTTTGAACAAAAACGGTTGTTGCAATATGCACTGCTGCTTCCAATCACCGATACGAAATGATATCATGATAAATAACACCCATAACTAACTAACTCGTCAACCTGCCAAAATGTTTCAATGTCGCTAAAATAAAGATAGGAAAGATGGAAGTCGTAAATGTTATATAGAATAACAAAATTTTAAAACATGGCACCACATGATATCTGAACGGTTTGGCTAACATTCGGAATGAAGGTCAAAAGTTCATAGAGGAAGCTATACAAACACACGTAACAACTAATGTATTTATGCTTCTAGACAACGCATTTCTCACTAGTTCTAACATACCAAATTTGCTAGTTTCAAGATACACATTAACTTTGCAAGCATTATGCAATAATTGAGGTTTTGTTAATTGTTATATAGAATTTAATAAAAATTATACCTGATGGAACCTAAAAGTACTTTTTGCATATGTGTAAGTTTCTGACTCTTCGGTATATACGCATTTCACCCTCTGTAATTTAGTCTTTAATAGGAAGTTTTTTTTCTTCTTTGTATTTACAGCAGTAGTTACATATAACTAGCACTTGTAATTACACGATACAGGGATCAACACAGGATGAATATCAAGGTTGCTGGTGTCCCTGATTTACAATTATTTTAACAATATTATCATACAACTATACCAATATATTTACACACCGACTACAATTCCCTTCATTGCAAGTATATAGATCGATGTATTGGATTTTTCAGAACACGAAGTCACGTGACCCGAGTGTTAACCGCTTTACGTTTTGGCTTAGGAATGCATGAATGATTCAATAAAGAATAGAATATCACATTTTATATCTTATTTATTTAATCTTAAAAGTCATACATTACCAGAAAACAAAAACAAAAATTGCAGAAAGAAGACAGACTAAATCTACATCTGTAGCACACTGTACAGCCTACAGGCCCATATCTTGATATATCTAGGTCATGTTATGATGTTATAACCAGAACCACAGACCACAACAATTAAAGTTCGCTTCGTAGTTACAACAGAAAAAAGAGAGTTAGGCCTAGTGCAACTTTGTCAACCATCTCTGATAAACAGGTCAATTTGTTTGCATTCACCGGATATTCCTATCAGAAACAATTCGTTACTCGCATCATGTAAAACCAGGCCTTGTGAAATACTTACGTAAGCAGCTAACTGGAAAAAAATGTCAATAAATGGCTACTTTCAGTTGTCATGAATGAATATTAGCTGTTTCCCTTCTCGTAAGTCACCCTCATACTTTCTATGGTATATCCCAATAATAATATACCAGAATTCAAACGCAAATTCGTTGTAAATACATTATACAGCTTACCCATGGGCGCGGCCATTTGCATTTACAATTCTCTTCTGACACATTTAACTTTCCGGTTACCAAGCAGACGAAAAGTTTTAAATAACTTCAAAACAAATCTGACACTTATTCAAAATTTTTCATATCACTTGTTTCTTTCATAATGACATGAAAATAAGAAAATAAACCTTAATTCCATTTAGTATTTCTGGACAGAGAAGGGGAACTACTTCTCGTCTCACACAGCTGTTTAGCTGTTACGTCATATGAAAAACTCCTACCGCAAGGCCAATTACAAAGAATGAATTTCGTAACTAGCTGACTACAGATTTCCAGAAAATGGTAATATATATAACTATAAGGATTGTTTTTCATTTTCTGAAAAGCATTAAGTATAAATGCAATGGATTATGGAAAAAAACATTGTTTTTTCATATCCATTGCATTTATACTCAATGCTTTCCAAAAAATGAAAAACAATCCTTATAACTAAGCAATCCATCGACTTGAGCATTTGTCTTGGCTTCTTTTCTTGATTTATAACTTTGGTATTGTTAATGATATTTAACATGAAAACAAATGAAACTGTGGACATTGTAAGGGTAGTGGACGAAAAATTTAGCATGGTGATGGTAGCAGAAATGTGAAGGCGATGGAAAAACTCCAATCTCTGCGTACAAACAAGTATGTCATTTCATCATGGATAATAATACACTACTTATACCAAGTGCACAATATGTAACATATGCATGGGCAAAAATATCTAATTGTACACATGGTATCCTGCTGAGGATCGTTTTAGTTGTTATACGTCCCGATAAAACATTGCACTATAATCAAGACGTCATACCACAGGTGAAGGACAATAAAATTGGACCTGCGCTACGCAGATGTGACGAGGGTTGCCTTACATAAGATCTAGGTTCAAAGTGTAGTCTGAAAGACCCGTGATTTAAGAGTTATTTTTGTCACATATTTGACGAAGAAATACACAAAACTTAAGATTAAGTCTATGTATGATTTGACCCATTTCTGAGAACTGAACCCAGGCCACACGGCAACACTCTAATCTACTTTTACCTGCCATTGTAATTTGATCAAACAGATCTTTGAATTAGTGCTTATGTGTATATACCTTTGTGACCTAGAGAAATGATATTTTATAAATACGAAGTTATGATAACCGAGATGTGCAAGTTTGAGATGACCCAGTGGTATTTGTTTCTGATAACATACAAATATTATACAAATAAGTAATTTTGTCATTAATCAGTTGAATACTGTACATATTTACAAGTTTGTGATATCGACTTATAGTTATAAAATTTCTAATCAAAATATTTACAACGTTGCATTTTATATATATACATTTAAATGTGTGATAATTACCACAACCTTCTTATGCATTGTTTAAGCATATGATACAATATTTGAAAAACGTTCTCAGATGTGGGTTTTCCGGCCCGTTTATCATAGTGCGTGGTTGAAATTTGTTCGGAGAGTACAGACCCGTTCTATGATATATTCTGTTGGAAAAAACTGCATATGATCTATTATAACATGATTTGACCCATTTCTGAGAACTGAACCCAGGCCACACGGCAACACTCTAATCTACTTTTACCTGCCATTGTAACATCCCAGTGCCACTGAGGGTCGTGGAGCATCAGAGAGTATGCAAAGTTCAATCCAGTACAAAATGGATGTAAAATTGATGAAAATAGTAAAATCTTAAACTTTTTATCTAAATAACGCTAAAACTGGTGTTCCAACCACACACTTTTCAACACGATAATTAATCATTAAGCGGCGATCAGGTGTACTTTACATATCAGCATTATTATTTAGTATATTTATCAGTTCTATATAAATTTTCTTTCTTTACCATTATACACCTTTTTGATTTATCAGTCATTACCACCGGTCTCCTTAATATTCTATTTTGACGGTTTGATATATTCTCTTAGCTTGCTCTAAGTTGATGAGTATAAAATTGTATGTCGATGTCATGACAACCTGCGGAGTACACTATTTTTTCAGTTACTGGTTGCTAACAACACGATTACATTAAACCCTGCGAATCATTTGAGATAGGACCTGGATGTAGTTTCCAGTTCTGCATTCTACCAAAAAAATGCAATTCATTCTCCCGACATTACAAATGAATGTACCTATCATCTTATTTCTAGTTACATATTGTGTACAATTGTCCGTGTGTATATGTACCAATAGTGACGAGGATTCACTCTTCATTTACTACAATTGAATTTGACTGAATTCATGGCGGGTGTGACTGGTCGGCAGGGAATGATTACTACTCCATGGCACTTGATCCCACGTCTGGATTCCCAAAGGTCCGTGTTTGTTCAATGTTCACCAGATTTTTATATTTCCCCATTACATCCTGAAGATTAATGCTTTGGTATCTGTGATTTTTATATATATATATATATATATATATATATATATATATATATATATATATATATATATATATATATATATATATATATATATATATATATATATATATACTCATCGTTTCACTGCCGTCAACTGGTCATTTGTGAATGAATTTTTAGATTTCATCTTATCTGTCAACTTCTACTTATCTGTCGTGTATGTTTGTCCTCGGATCTTTAGTAACTTACTGTTTAAAGTCCATACATTCGCTGTATTTATGATTATGTGTTGATGGACTACAATGTTTTGAATACACTGACAGCGCACATTCATTGCCAGAATGGAATTATTTGTATGTTTAAAATCTAAAATTGATTGCATTCGAACACATGATCTCGACTTACCTTTTTATATCACAGATAGTTTAATACCTTAGCAAGTACATAGCGTATATATATATGATAACCTTGTTTGTAATGCATACAAAAGATAATCCTCTTTTCTATTCCTGTAGAAGCCAATGACATACATAAATGTTGTAACCATTTGACCCCTATCGTGCCAAACGGAAAATTCACAGAACAATTTTCTGGCAGTATTTGTTAGAATGGTGATGACCAAGTGTCTATATATTTCTATTACAACTGTGTATGAGTGCATGGACTTAAAATAATCAATAACTATTCAGTTTTTTTTAAATGCTATTTCTATATTTAGTGCTGTTCTTAATAACGAAAAGACAAATTAGAATCTCGCAACTAGTATGACCGGTCAACACGGGATGCTCTCCGTGACACTTTATTTCCATTCTGGATTTCCAGAGGTCCGTGTCTGTCCATTGTTCATCAACTTTGTACGTTGTTTCCTAAACATTCTAAAGATCAATGCTTTGGCATCAGTGATTTTTATATTTATTGAAATCTACGTAAACTATTGACAGTTTACACAAATAACGTTCTTACAAGCAAAACATTAACTATGAGAGAAACAGTAAAATTATATAATGGTTTACTCAATACGTCATTAAAATTTCCATTACCGAATTAGGTAATGTTTTAGGTTAACTACACTATCCAAAGCCTTTATTAACATCTAAGAGAACCAATCGATCATGTCTGAAATGTTTAAGTATATTTTAGACTAAAAGATAATGGACACATTTAAACAAAACCTTGGCATTGTCTTATGAATTCCAATTAACGGTCAATAATGTTTTGATGGTGCCGGCAATCAAGAATAAGCTAAATTTCCAGGTTTTTATCATAATTATGGTCTGCTATGATGTGAAACATATTACTGATATACTGTGTTTACTGGTATCTGGTACTTAAGCAACGTTAGTAATAAAGATCGCATGTCATACAACCATGTAGAACATGTATTTGTGGTCAAAACAGCAATATCTGAGAAACGTAATACTTAACAAACGGGAGAATTTGACACTGCAGTTTTTTTAATTATAATTTCTTAAAGAGAAATGTGTCAGGGTAATTTTATATAAAGTGGATTTTAGGCATGTATTCCTTTCTTTTATTCGACAGGACATTAAAGGATGTACAATACCCGGTGAATTTTAGTCAGATAGACTCTTGGAGAATATATCAATAATTAAAAGAGTCCAGTACTTCAAAAATTATATTAAACAAATCACTTTTAAACCAAGAACTTGTAATGAAAAAAGTGCATGATCCTTCTTTAACAATGATGTAAAACGATGCTTTATGTACAAATATATCTCTCATATAATCAGACATGCTGGGGCCTGCTAAACATTAGATCATTTCATAAAAACATGCCAATTTTCACCGATATAAAAAGTTCTAATATCACCACTTCTTTCCCAGTGATACGTTTCACTGTCAGACATGTACAATCACTAGGTTAATTGTTGTGTCTGCCGCTTAACCATATATACTGATTGTGACCAGAAACATATCCGCTATACACTGGTTCAAACTGGAATTCAGAGTATACTCATATAGCGGGCGTGACCGATTGCTAGCGGATGTTTTCTTCTCCACTGCACATGATCCCACTTCTCTGTCCATGATTGTCCCTTGTGTGAATGTGGTTAAGTTTTTTTTGTAGTTTTGTCTTTAGTATCGATAGTTTATATGTACAAACGCAAAACATAAATATTTATATTTCATATAACTTAACGCTGATAATGTTTGATTTCTTCTATAATGATTATGATATCAAAGAAAATATTCTATATCAACAATTGCTGTTTCAATATCGCACCCATTAGCAATAGAATTAAAAATATGTTTACATATTACTGAACTGACTGGAAATAAACACTGAAGTTTCTTCTTTTTCCTTTAATACAAGTGTCTTTACGTAGTCAAAGAAATGTTGAGCTGTATTTTACCGCTAACAGAGTCTGAAACCACTAGATTCAATAACTTAAAATGTTTTGAACTTTGTTGTCGACATGCCCGCAGATAGCCACATGCTTGATCTATTTGTCATACAAAACAACACTTTTATTTGAAGTACAACAGGGGCCTACATGGCCGAGTGCATGTAGTTAGAGCATTTAGCTTTAATCCTTTCACCCCTGAATATCTGAGTGGCATGCTCTTTCTATTGTTGCAGTCCAGTCAATTATGTTATATAGGGTTGAAACGGTTAAACCATGGTATTTCACCTCTATTCAGCGTTGGTTCGAGCCCCAATGCAAACTAAGCTGATTTTGTAAGAAACCCTGACCCACGAGTACAAGGTTATCATCATCACCACTCCCACCAAATTGTAGAGTCACCGAAGATAAACAGACAAATGCATTACAACACGATTTTGTCGTGCATGTTGGAATTTCACAAAATTACAAATATTTAATAGGACATAATTTAATGCGTGTAGCTAAAGTGGTATCCATAATATCTGAGCTCCTTTTAAGTATTTTATATTTACCGAATCCCTTATTTCATCCTTAATACATTCTATTTGATTTATAGTCTGCATTTCCAACAGCTAAAACATGAATTTTATGTCTTGCTGGATGTTACATCAGGTAAAATACAGGTAATTTTTGGACTTGTCATTGGACAGAGATTCTTTAACGTGCCATTCGGGGCCCGTGACCGACCGAGTGGTTTGAGCATCGAGCTTTAAACTATGGAGAATATCACCTGTGATCAGCATAAACCAAACTGATTTTGTGGGAAAGTTTACCAGTTATCTTGCGTCTCTTCCCGAGTACATTGTACTGTCCGCCACCATATAACTGAACAATTAAATGAACATTCGGAGCCAGTCTGGCTCAGTCGGTAGCGCGCTCGACTCTGGATCGTGAGTTCCAGTCCCACCGGCGGCAGGTTGGTTTCCTGTCTTTCGGATGAGACAGTAAAAACTGGAGGTCCCATGTTACAGTAGGTGTCGGCACGTTAAAGAACCCTCACTGCTCAATAACCGTAAGTGCCGAGCATATGCCAAAATTTGAAGCCCTTCACCGGCATTTGTTGACGTCTCCATATGAGTGAAATATTCTTGAGTGGGACGTTGAATAACAATAAACAAAGAAAGAAACTGAACATTTGCTGAACAGTTGGCGTTAAACACCATTAAACAAACAAACAAATAGACGTGATATTCATATAGCACCTTAGGTAGAAGTCTTAGCCGAAATATTTGTATGTTCAATTTCACTTCCAGAGGATTGGCCAAGATATAGTCATTATCTTTGTTCAATGTCCTGGATTTGAACCCTGGACTTCCCGCTTAAGAACGTTGACTTCTGACCATCGCAAGCAGTTAATTGTCCATTAGGAAATAAGAGACTGTAGTAATGTCATCGGTACACCACTACGAGTTCCACTTCCAGTAATATTAAAAAACAATGACTAAACGTTGACGTCTACGTGGAAGCCATTTATAACGAAGTGGTCACTTACAATGAACAAATGATAAACAATAACATGATACCGATACAAAAAATAAATCATTTAATTAACATATAATTAATTAATAATTAATGGTTTATTAATTTATTTGATTTCACTGCTATTTTATCTTTAGAATTTCTTGGCTAAGACTAGATCTTTCAATTACATAACAGGAAGAAGAAACTAATCTTTGACAAATATCGAAAAGAATGCGAAAAAATGCATAATTCCGCACCTGATAGATCACTGTTTGTCTTAAATTTCGAGATCATTAAACGATTAGAACACAGAAATATGGAACTGTAACTAAATACTATCTTGTTTGGGAATAATCATTACCTGTTGCCATCTGATGTGTAAACGAATCGAATCGAAAGTCAATGTAAATAGGCGTTCTTCATTAAATACCATATCTGATGATGATACATTTAGAAATTGATAAATGTAAAAGAGTTGTGTTCTACGGCAGACGTTCTCAAGAAATAGCGGGAAACTAGAGAATGTATGGAACTCAGACAAACAGACTTATTACGATCATTGACAAACAGCAGTTTTACAACACCTTGTGAGGTTGCAACACCGTAGCACTGCCGATACGATTTTTACAACAGATTAGCTAATCCGTCGTGGTTAACACTGGGATTCTGACGACAACTCAGGCGGAATTTTAACTCGTCCCTCAATCATTCATTTAGCACATTCTGTCTCATGATCATAACATGCAAAATGTTTTCGTCAATGACAAGCGAATTCTAGGGATGACGCAATAAATCCAAGAAATCGTGTATGAGTCACAAAGTATTACAAACGTCAAGTGATGAAGACATATGATTTAAAGCACTGACGTGACTTTGTCTGTCGACCGGAAATGACGAAGTATTATAATTGTGATAACTCTGTATGAAACACTGGTGTTAAAATCCTTTGGAAATGAACCAGAGATAGGCTAACTCCACTATTTCCTCAGTCTCTGATTTTACGTGAGCGGTGTCTGCAGAGATACTTACTGGTAACATAACTCTTTAGGATTACATAAAAGCACATGATATAACCCAGAATGCACCAGTTGGAATTCGAAATACGGTTCAGGCGTAGATATAACAAGCTAATGATGATATACTGAACATCCGGTTCTACGTCCAATGCTACATAACTGCACAACATTTCTTTTGCTTCTTTTTGTCCCTCATATTTCCATCATGATTCACAGACAAGTCAGCTTTTTCGCTTCCAGGACCAAGTTTTACTGAATCTGGAGAGACGCTGGATTCCTCGACTTTCCCATTTTGTTTGGGCTTGTCATTTAACGCTGAATGAGATTCATTCGCCGACACTGGCGATATAAAGTCCTCTTGAACAAATCCTTGGTTAACATCGCACTTGTCAGGTGTGCTTTCATTTAATGTTACTGACTGTGTATTGTCATTTGCATTTATTATCTCATTTTTATCATTCAAAATAAATCTATCACGGATTATAACCGCTCTTTTCAGTAAATCGTCTGCCTCTTTGCTTAAATCACCATCAGGTTGAAAGGGATTGTCTCTACTCTCAAGGCTGAAATACAAAATAGCATACATAAGTGTCACTTTTTATCAACTCATATCATGCACTGAATATTTTGCATAATATAAAATCACTTTCAATCATATTGATGTAACCAACCTTTATTCTTATATCATGAAATTCAGTTGTAACAACGAAGCAAATTTTACAAAAATCAATCCATGGAACTCTTCTGGAAATATAGGTCCATTGAAATATGTGTTTTAGACTAGAATAAATTCAAGTATCAATTATTGTAGTTTTTTACATGGCATTATGTTAAATAAATATTTATAGATTATAGTTTTATTTTCCTCAATATTATTGATATCATCAAACATGTAATTGGAATCATCATTTGTATAATGTTATCGACTAAGCCATTTTTATGATTGAACTTAAATATCCAATTTATTGGCATGCATGCATATAATCGATCTCTCGAACTTAAGATAATTTCCATTATCTATCACTGTGAAATAGAAAGAATATACTCTATAACATAAATTGCCAAATGAAAGTGACACCAAAACTTGGATTTTCATATCAAAAACTAATTTAGCATTGCACTCGGCTGCAAGAAATTCCAATAACTTCTTTATAAACTCAATATCTTGGTCGTGACATGGTCAACACCAAATGAGATTTTTTTCTACAAAAACAACTAGTTCGCATGACAGAGATCAGAAATGTGATGAGTTTGTCCAGACAATGCTGCCGAAGAGTCTGAAATAAGAACTACTCATTATAGTTTCTATCAAGAAAAGAAATACAGAATAATTAGATAAATATTTCAAAAGTTGATTCACAAATATACTACTGTCTTGACGCCATAGAGTGACAATACCAAAGTCCAACGGATTCTTAAACGTATGATGTGTTTTATACGAATATGATGATAATTTATGTCTACGAGTACATGCAATTGCCGACAGCACTTTATCTCGAATATTAATACGAACCGTGCCAATAAACACTAATAAAAACCACAGGAACAAATTAATATCGAGTGACGTCAATTACAAGTCATATCCTGCATCCACCTAGTCAAACAAAGACAATAAAATCATAATCAAATTAAATCCGGGATGGTTTTTATATGTATGTAACATGTAAGAATCAAGCTACGTAAGTAAGGTAATAAAATATCTTTGGTAATAAAAATAAATCAGATCGGTTAAAAGAAAAGTACAGGTTCCGCCATATTGTTGAGATTGCAAGCAAGAACGTACATAAGATGCATCTATAAGCCCTGGTAATGGTCTAATAATATGGTTACATAAAGTTGATAAAAAGTAACAAATTAAGATACACTCAATTGTATATCTTTCTAACTTTTAATGTACTTTTTTATTTACACATATAAACATGTGAGAAGTTTTAAAACAAACTTCTTTAACTACAAAGTATCTTAATCATCATCATGCCTTGTGAACTTGTAAAAACCATGTAAATAAATACGTTTTGAGGTGCTTTTATTGCGGTTCCTAGAATGGCTGTAGAAAGCAATATACATAAGTAGTTTTATGTACATGTTAACCCGATTTGTCCCTTCTGCTTCCTTAATTAGGTTACCGCATTGGTTTATTGTAAGTTTATTACTGCGATATGCTATATATCGAGCTTATTGTATTTTACCGAGAAAGAGTGTGCCAATTGTGTTATTTAAAAGTGAAATATAAAATTAACTTCAAAATGTTGACCAGTCAGCAGTAAATGTCCATTATACTTCGTCCGTATCCCTTTCCTTCCTTCTATTATTTACAAACTTTTCAAGCTAGAATTTAGTTGTATATACTAAAGTAATTAATTATCAGTGTTAATTTTACAGAATAGCAGTTATACGTAAAACTAGTAACTCTTCTAATGAGGTTCTGTATAAACCAATTAGTCTTGAAAAACATATTATCTTCAAGCAAAGGTAAAAAACAAACCCCATCTGGTCTAAAAAACAGCAGTTAGTGCCACCATACATACTTGTTATTAATGATACTATAGCATCAGTAATCTCGAGGGATATGCTACATCAGCATATGGTATATGTACATCAGTTATTCCATGTATCTAGATGTAGGTATGTAAAGGATACCTGACCCTGAGCTCGTACCAACAAAGTTTGATTTCTTGCAATATGTATCCTGAAAAAGCAGGTATTGACTTGTACACGTTAACAAACTAGACTTCATGAGAGAGTCAATAAACTACACTGATGATTCTGCAAATCCTGGGTCCACTGAGGATTCACTTCTCCTGTTATCAGTACAAAAATATAAGGGTCTTTTATTAGTACACAAACACTGACCTCGTTTCTAACATCTCCATGTCTGTTATTAATTTGCATAGTTAGATAATATCATCTAGAGGATCTGAAAGCATGCCAACGTGACGACTTACAGAGAAAAAAGGATTCAAGGTCAAATACAAAACACAATTATACAGAAAACAGACAATATATTCATGCTGCATTTTCTAGCATGTGGGCATTACGGACAAACATTAAACCAAGATCGAATATAAGAGAC
Source organism: Atrina japonica (assembly GCA_030159075.1). Lineage (NCBI taxonomy): Eukaryota > Metazoa > Mollusca > Bivalvia > Pterioida > Pinnidae > Atrina > Atrina japonica. The sequence goes on along the minus strand of BROG01000072.1, from coordinate 441,009 downwards.
AGAGACAAATTATGTCAAGACAAATGTGGTATATGTTTACCAATGTTCTACACTCGCACACGTGTAACTGAAAAATGGTTTGATCAACTCTTACAAGTAAAACAACCACATGATGCAGTTTATATTTGTCCTCTCTGTTCTGATTTTGAGGGCAACCCAATTGTATCAAAATAATTATCTGGGACAAAATAAATGTGACAATTTAACAGTAACACATATAACAGTTACTATAAAAGACACAGATTTAATTAGTTCTGTTTCTTGACTATTCATCAAATAGAACGACACAAAACAATGCTATGATATTCTTCCTGCCTGAGACTTATTGATTGATCTGAGGCGGATGCCGTTCATGCTGTAACATTTTTTTCTGATTTCAAATCAGATCAAATAGTATTTACAAATTGATCCTGTTGCAAGGTTTCAAATGCAGGTATCTGTGCATAACGACAAAATCAATGACCCGGCCACCAATGATACTAATCTTCATGCATAAGTCATATTGTTCTGGGTAAAAGCCTTGACAAGTCGGACTGCTATCATCAACAATAACAAAATACAAATATATTGACATTTATACAGATTTGTGGCAAGACTCAATCTACTTGACATTTTGTTAGGCTCGGGATCAAAGTATCATTTATAGGTTTACAACTATCACAGTAGTAAGGATGGACGTCTGGTTTCCATTTTTTTTTTCTTGAACGAAACAAATATTTAATTGTAAACGGTCATACAGATTCGAACAAGTCTAAGGCTACTTGACGTTTTGTTAGAGTCGGGGTCAAAGTATTCTTTATAGGTATCACAGTAGATAGTAAGGATGGACGTCTAGTCATGAAAAATAAATCGTTTTGATAGAATCCCCTCAGAACTTAGGATTTAATGTTAGGGATTGTGTTACTAATATTTCAAAGCTTCTTCACTCACACTGGCAGCCTTACCTACTCGGTTTCATTCACTAGATGGCGTTTCATTTTGTTTGGCGTCACTGACCAATTTAAGTCTTACTATATCAAAATCAAATCTAAATCAATTCAATCGACCTAAAAGGATGAAAAGTCTTAACAGCTGCCCATCACAGTGTTGGCTGGAAAGGAATTATATCGAAACACAATTCTTTCCACAACAGCAGTGAGCGTTACTTCATGGACAAACAAATGCAGGAATGTTGATGTGGTCTCGAACAGCTAGAATTAACGAGTCAGGGAAACAATATGCATTTAGTATCTCATGCTCTAGGTCATAAATGCGTTTATATTATCGATGGTGCTTCTGAGTCATCTAAAACATCCCACTTCGTTTGTGTATGTGTGTATGCATGTATGTGTATCTGTATGTGTGTGAGGGAGAACGAAACACATTTCTTGCATTAGAAAAAACAATCAAAAGAAAAGTAGAATGAGGCAATTAACGGTTCTCAAGTATTTTAAACATTACCAGCACATAATGCATTATTCTGGCTAGCTAGCTTGAAGTGTATGTTACATACATATTGTATATTTATCTATCCACCAATTCCCCCACTGCAATCGATCATTTAGATGCATTCTTCAATATCAGATACAGTGTTACACAACACGTGCAGTATGAACTGTGTAGTTTTTCTTCTTTTGTGTCACTTACTGACGTAAGCAGTATATGTTATGGTTAGATTCTACTGCCAAAAACTACATGTTGTTTGCTTTATGTTTCTGTGATGAACCGATGATTTTTATGAATGATAAACACCCCCCCTTTTTTTCAATCTTGCATGTGAACTTATAGTGGATGTGCTATAAGTATGGCGTACATGTAAGCGTAAAAGGTTCAGTGAAAGACATTGATTATTACTTCGTTTTGGAATAAATTATGCATAAAGATCTAAATGAGGTTCAACTCAGTCGGGTATTATAATTATGCAGGTAGAAGTTAAACGTGCACTTCCAGTTTGTCGTGTTATTTTTTTATTATTTCAGTATTAATCATTAAAACCCGTGATGAATGAAAATAGCTTTAAACAATACAAATAACCCAAACATTGTTTCAACCATCTAATATTTCTGCACTGGTTTACGAAATGACGTAACACTTTGTTCAGTTAGCGTTAAAACCAAAATGGCTGATCGCTTAGTTAAAATCTGCAAAATTGAATACAGTGAAGAATACTACAAACTATCTCTCACCGGAGCATGAAAGAGAACTGATATCTGATACAACATATACCCCTGTTGTACTGCAAACCCAGGTTGAAAATTGGTTATCTTTATTTGTTTACTTTCATTCATACTTTCGAAAATAATAATCCAAATCAGAATGTAACTTTTTTTCAAAATAAGATCTTTAAAAAGTTGCAAAATAAAATGAACACTAATCAAGTTTATCAATTTATGTTTCATGAATAATCAACAGCAAAACATACATGAAGAATGTACATAATGTATTCCTTTGATATCCATAAATGTCACATATATATACATGTGTTTACTATTGGCGATCTCGAAGAGTTCCCGCGTTTTTTTTCTTTAAAATATATGTATTTACATAAAGATCTCACATAAGTTCTTAAACTTATAGCTCTTTAAAGGGTCATTAACTGTAGTTTATTTCTATTTTTCGTTTCTTGTTACTACTTACTGTGAAGAAATATACACAGGCATAAAATTCTTGAATTCCTGTATATTTTGTGAAAATTGCTTGAGAAACCAAAGTTTGGCACTTTTTCAATTGCGACTGATTAATTCAACCTTACCATTTGTATATGATTACCACACTGGACCTGGCATTTCACAAAATATATAGAAATATAAAATTTGTTATGCCTGTGTATAGCTCTTACTTAGTATTGTACATCAAGTACAAGTAGTAAAAGCAGAAAGAATCAAATTTATTTAGCATTATTATTATTATTATTATTATTATTATCATTATTATTTTATTATTATTATTATTATTATTATTATAATTATTATTTTATTATCATTATTATTATAATTAGGGTCATCCGACTTCAGGTCGGATGACCCTATTGTTATTGCAAATATTATTATTATTTTATTTTTTTTCCTAGTAGATTTTGTGTCAGCTCCAGAGCAAAAACGGCTTAGCCGATTTTGCTCAAATTTTCAGCGTTTGTGCACAGGAACATTCTACAGATAGGTTTTTCAAATTTGTTCAATATCACCTTTCCTTCCCGAGTTATCGCCCTTTATCACTTTTTTCATGTCCCATTTTTCAAATTTCATCTGAGTGTCCCCAGAAAAAAGCTCGCTAGGGGCTGAAAAAAGGGCTCATATTTTATCAGCTAAAAATGACAGAAAAGTCAAAATATCTCAGAAACTAAGCATCTTTACTATAGACATATGCATGAGAAAGTTGTTCATTTTCATGAGCCTCACAAGCACAAAAAGTTTCAAGGTCACACAACTTAAGGTCAAGGTCACAGAACCCTTTGAAAATTTAAAATCTTAATATCTCTAGAACTATCAGACTTTAGTATAGACATATACATAATTATTTGTAGGAAATGGGCTGATTAACATTCATACGAAATTTCATGGTCATCAAATAAAAGGTCAAGGTCACAGGTGAGTTTGAAAATTCTCTAAAAATTTCAATTCAAATTAGCTCGAAAACGGTGAAACTTTTATATACCTGTTACTGTACAAAATAATTAGATAATTTAGTAAGGAATTTTTTTGCAAAGTTTCAAGGTCGTCAAATGAAAGGTCAAGGTCACAGATCAAATTGAAAATTTCAACTCCAAATAACTCAAAAACTATATAATTTTTATATATAAGTTAGTGTTGATGATTTGTAGGAAATGACCCAAGGAATATATGTGGGAAATTTCAAAGTCATCCGATGAAAGGTCAAGGTCACAGCTTAAATTGAAAATTTCAACTCAAAATAGCTCAAAAACTATAGAACTTTTATATATGTGTTATTGTTGCAGATTTTTAGGGAATGAGCTGAAGAATATATGTGTGAAGTTTCAAGGTCATCCGATGAAAGGTCAAGGTCACAGCTCAAATTGAAAATTTCAACTCAAAATAGCTCAAAAACTATAGAACTTTTATATATATGTTATTGTTGAAGATTTATAGGGAATGAGCTGAAGAATATATGTGTGAAGTTTCAAGGTCATCCGATGAAATGTCAAGGTCACAGCTCAAATTGAAAATTTCAACTCAAAATAGCTCAAAACTTTCCCTTGGGGAAAATTCAATTTCACACAGCACTTAATAGACAAAGATGCAAAGAATATATGTGCAAAGTTTCAAGGTCATCGGATCAAAGGTCAAGGTCACATCTCAAATTGAAAATTTCAACTCAAAATAGCTCAAAAACTATAGAACTTTTATATATAGGTTAGTGTTGATGATTGATTGAGAATGAGGTGAAAAACATATGTGTGAAGTTTCAAGGTCATCGGATCAAAGGTCAAGGTCACATCTCAAATTGAAAATTTCAACTCAAAATAGCTAAAAAACTATAGAACTTTTATATATAGGTTAGTGTTGATGATTTATAGAGAATGAGCTAAAGAACATATGTGTGTGAAGTTTCAAGGTCATCCGATGATAGGTCAAGGTCACAGCTCAAATTGAAAATTTCAACTCAAAATACCTCAAAAACTATAGAACTTTTATATATCGGTTAGTGTTGATGATTTGTAGGGAATGAGGTGAGGAACATATTTGTGAAGTTTCAAGGTCATCCGATGATAGGTCAAGGTCACAGCTCAAATTGTAAATTTCAACTCAAAATACCTCAAAAACTATAGAACTTTTATATATAGGTTAGTGTAGAAGATTTGTAGGGAATGAGGTGAAAAACATATGTGTGAAGTTTCAAGGTCATCGGATCAAAGGTCAAGGTCACATCTCAAATTGAAAATTTCAACTCAAAATAGCTAAAAAACTATAGAACTTTTATATATAGGTTAGTGTTGATGATTTATAGAGAATGAGCTAAAGAACATATGTGTGAAGTTTCAAGGTCATCCGATGATAGGTCAAGGTCACAGCTCAAATTGAAAATTTCAACTCAAAATACCTCAAAAACTATAGAACTTTTATATATCGGTTAGTGTTGATGATTTGTAGGGAATGAGGTGAGGAACATATTTGTGAAGTTTCAAGGTCATCCGATGATAGGTCAAGGTCACAGCTCAAATTGTAAATTTCAACTCAAAATACCTCAAAAACTATAGAACTTTTATATATAGGTTAGTGTAGATGATTTGTAGGGAATGAGGTGAGGAACATATGTGTGAAGTTTCAAGATCATCCTATGAAAGGTCAAGGTCATATCTCAAATTGAAAATTTTAACTTAAAATAGCTCAAAAACTATAGAACTTTTGTATATAGGTTATTGTGGATGATTTGTAGGAAATGAGCTAAAGAACATATGTGTGAAATTTCAAGGTCATCTGATGAAAAGTCAAGGTCACAGCTCAAATTAAAAATTTCAACTCAAAATAGCTCAAAAACTATAGAACTTTTATATATATGTTAGTGTTGATGATTTGTAGGGAATGAGCTGAAGAACTTACGTGTGAAATTTCAAGGTCATCCGATGAAAGGTCAAGGTCACAGCTCAAATTGAAAATTTCAACTCAAAATAGCTCAAAAACTATAGAACTTTTATATATAGGTTAGTGTTGATGATTTGTAGGGAAAGAGCGGAAGAATATATGTGTGAAGTTTCAAGGTCATCCGATCAGAGGTCAAGGTCACAGCTCATTTTCAAAATTTCAACTCAAATTAGCTCAAAATATCAAGATTGGTCATTGAGGATCGGACTTTGGTCTCAGGGTCATAGCTTCTGAGCTTTGCTCTGTTGCTCAGCTGAAGCTGTATCAAAGCTGTAGCCTCAGCTATGGTCGGATGACCCCTTTTTGCTTCAGCAAAAAGCTCAGCTCTAGTTATTATTATTATTATTATTATTATTATTATTTTATTATTATTATTATTATTATTATTATTATTATTGGTAAACACAACTAATGTCCCTTTAATTAACATCAAAGTATGCGTCTTAAATCACAAAGCTATCAGTGACATTTTTTTCAGAAAAAAGAAACATTTTAGGGGGAAACAAAAAATTGAATTTCATGACATTCTTCGAATAAATATTTTTAAACCAAGGACAGGGTAACTAAAAATAAATGAATACTATAAAATGCTGTTACCGTTGAAAGATTAACATTTGCAACGTATCTGCCATTGGCCTTTTAACTGTACTTAAAGATGAAATGTGTAACACAATCTTTGCTACCATTCCAAATGCCTCTGCATGTGGCGAGTTCAAATTGGGTAGGACGTTCAGTACGCTGTACAATCTAACATATTGATTGAATTAGTTTACGTCAGGTACAAACAAACAATTCCTATATGCATGTCAGTGTTATCTGTGCCTTCTAACACCGGTCAATTAGACAATAATGATAACCTAAGAAATTTTAACCATTTTGGCGTATAGATATACTCTATTTGATAAGTTTTAATAGTAACAACGTCAGCTATGCATATTGGTTACACTACAAGATAAGTAAATAGTAACAGCTTTTGGTTCCTCCCCGACTCATGTTTTCCTTCAAAATCATTTATTTCGTTTTATGTTATTTACTTTATTTTAGTAACAATTAAAGATCTCATCCGGTAGCCGTGTATGATATCTGCTGAGCCTGTAAATTTCAAGATTATAGATAACTGGAATGCGGTATATCTAACATACACACGCGATCAAATATCATAGCATGAAACATAATCTCTTCAAACACGGGAATGAACCATAATATTTATAAAAAGACGTTTACAAATATGACACGCCCGTTACAAGTTTTGCTGCAGTCAATATTGCCATATTACAAATCCTTGAGTTGTGATAAGCTATAACAATGCAACAAGGGCAAGACTTGATCTGCGGTGTGTAGGATGGCGAAGTTTGTCAGAAATTTCGCGCTACTGACATGACCTTCAGAGATAATTATTTATCAAGCAACATCGCCAGCACGTGTGAAACAGTAGAAATAACAACGGCACCCACTCTCTTTGATTTCTGAGTAGCAATTAATACATGCCTAGCATATTTTCACAAAGTCTACATACAACTAAATATCAATACTTTCTTGCCTCAGAGATAAAGGTTTTTTGTATAAATTGCACTTTGAAATCAGAGCGCACGCAAGAAATTAATGTTGGAAACGGAATATTTAAAATATATCAAGATTGTTTGGAGGATAAAGATAAATGACTTACTTCTATGACTCTCGGGCATTAGCAACGTCGAACACGACAACAGCAACAACAAAATGATAATTATTGTAAAAGTAATAATATTCAGGATTATCATAATCTATAAAAACGAAATCACCAAAAGCAGCATTATCATTGTGATGATGCAAATGATGACGATTATGAAGAAGAAGAAGAAGAAGAAGATGATGATGATGATGATGATGATGGTGATGATGAATACAGCATCCAAGTCATGTCGTGTAATTAATCCTTTAATTTAACATATATACAATGTGAGTTATTAGAAATGGAAACTCAAAGATAAAAATTACAAGAATTGATTTAATATAGCACAATCACAAAATAAATCTTATGTGTGGTATATCAACACATGTATTATACTTCAAATTTGACTGAGGATAATGCCGAGACAAAGACAACCTAAGGTATTAACTCACCAGCTCCTGTGGTCACATTTAGACTCACCCAGTTCAATAAATTAATAGTATTATCATGTTCCCACTTTTTGATTTACCAGCCCCCCCCCCCACCCCCCACCCCCAATGAAAATAAATAAAAAAGATGATAAATCAAAAAAGTTGGAACATGCTAGTATGGTCTACTTTCATAATCCAGGAGTGAAAACATTCATATCGCATATAAAATTATTATCAAACTTTGATTCTAAATCATACATCATCCCTGGATTCTGACAGTGGACTTAACCATTCTTTGAAATGAACAGGTCCAAATGTGACAATGGATTTATCAGTTTAGCAGCTGATTATGACGAAAAGTTTGCTAGTTCACTTCCAGTTGTTTTTAATCACGGTCGTTTTTCGTCATATTTTCTTACAAATCAGAGTAGGCTTCAGCGGGACTCGAACCTGCGCTGACCAGAAGCGAGATACCTCATGGTTCAAAGCGTGGTGTTCTAACCACTCGGCCACAGAGGCCAACGGAAGAATGGTCAATGCTTTCTTCATTGGGGACACTAGAAGTTGGTTTTCACCACCAATTAAAAAAATGGCCGCCAGTATAGGCCCTATAGCTCTAAAATTGTTGAAGGATTTCAGCATCAACTTCTTATAGCTAGATATATCTGAACTCATATAATCATCTTTTAACTACATGTAACTTTAAAATTTCTTATAGCAAGACAGCGGCTTATACATGATGAGATAGAATATATCAGTTATGCCATAAAATTATCAAAAATAGGATCAAATATCAGTAGTCAGTGTTTGAAGCAATAGATTTAACAAACCATTAAATCGTTGTCAATCTTATTTGTATATAGCTAAATGAACATTTTGTGGTATAAACATTATTTATATCAACATAAGCATGCAATGTGAGCTCACATAAAGTCTACAATAACTCGCATGAGAACTGCCTCGTATCAGCATTACCCGACGCGTGCATAAAACGCGATATGATCCTATAATAAAATATTATTTGTAATTATAAAATCAATTCAAACATGATATAAACATGGCAAAAATGTGAACACATTCTTTCTACTTTATAGACGGCGCAACAGATGGTTTCCCTGTTGTTGGCCCAGAGTTATTTGTCAGTCAAAAACAATCCCATTACATGCTTGTTTTGTTGATTTTATTTTGCGGCGTTTAGAAGGAATTTGTCACTGCATTTATTACTTTGATAATTTTTAATTACACAGCAAATGACACAATTTTATCTGCTGCAGGTTTATTTATTTTATTTTTATCATGTTTAACGCTATGTCATCTATTACAGTACTATTGCAGCAGTTGTTACTGTGACTCATGCATTCAAATAACATCATAACAATGTTGAAGATAATTATCTAAACATATATTCAAATATCGATAATTCTTTGTTGTCAACACCCTGATTGATCTCGTACGTTGTGCAAACATTCCACAATACGTACACATGGGCTGTATAAAGACGATTATAATCAGAGTAAAGATCTTGTAAAGCCGGAAGTGTGTTATCACTTTACCGATAGTATTTTCTTCTACTCTTGTATGTCCTTTAAATGTGTGACCTAAGGTTACGTCAGGTAAGAATGATCAAATCAGACATTACCTTTAAATGGCCTATAAAGAGGTGTGTAATCGTTCAGTTTGTTTGACACAGTTATTTTAACAGTTTTGTGTGTTTTGGGGACAATAATTCTTGATTGGACAATAAACTATATATTAAGCTCTACTGCATCAGGACTACAGTACTAAAGATGAATTATTTAACCCACAAATCGATCATATCTGTACTGTTATATACACACAACAGTGTAAATCGGAACGTCCAAATGAAACTAGAGCACATCAGATAAAAGCCCTTATGTCTGTAGATGTTCCCGCCAAATAATAAAATGAAGAGTAAATGAAATAGTATACCATTCATATAATCCATATGATATCACAAGGTTGCTTTGACAGGTTGTCATTAATAATGACAGTAAAATAAAAACATCTAGACAAATGGGGAAATGTTTGAACAGGCCATGCCATTTCGTATGGATCCAAACGCATGGAAACCAATAACGGTTAAGAATATGGCGAGGTCACTGTGAATCGATTAGGATAGACAAACATTGTGGCATTATCGTTAAACGTGCCAATTTTATTCCTATCTTGTATTATAATTAAATAACTGAATAGAAATTACCAGTAGAATTATGAGTCTCTAAACATAATCCTAAATTACATATTCTCGCGTTTGCTTTGAAGATGAACGAGAGATGAAAGATGAGACACGAGTTTTTTATTTGGTGAGATGGAAGTCAGTGATACGTGTTTACATATACCGACACCTAAGTAGTGTTCTAGATATAACGTAAAAATCTTACCCGCTCTCTGCTTGTAAATCTTTTTTGTATTCCATGGTTATTATTACAAATTTACTCCTCTACTTGTAGTGTACGTAAATGTGCTGTCGTCACCATAACAACAACAAATTTTATGTTAATCTTAGACTGTCCATAATGTCAACATACACACATTTTACACACATCCATCGTGTATTCAGAGTTTTAAAGCTAATATAATTACAACTGACACAGCTCGTGGCCGAATGCTACAGTTGTCTTGTTTCCCAATGCAGTGTTTTTCGCTCTCGATAAAAAACCGTTACATGTGATATGGCTCATCTAACATACTACCGTGTCTTCACCCACGGCTATTTGATGCCTGATTGATCAACAAAATCAATGGAAATTTTAAAAATGTTGAGATGTTTTAACACGTAATACTGACTCCTACAGTGAGATAACAGTACAACTACAATGATAATATGCTATTTACTGTGTCAATAACATCCCCCAGACTCAAGAATGCAACGCTTATCCGGAGTACCTCGGATTGGTAAGTTGAGACACAAAGCAGCAGGGATTCTGGACAGTTTGTGGATTCCGAGTGTTCATGATAATTGATAACAGCTGAAAAGCTTAGTATGTATGAATAAATAATTAGCATGTAATAAAAGACTAACTCTAATGATTTGTGTTATTGACAAACAGATAAAGTATGCCATTTCTTCCAAACAAAATAAAACACGAATTCAGTAAAAGATCATTAACAACGCAGGCATAGCTTAATTCAAATTTGAACTATGTAATGAATGCAATTATTATCCAGCGGTATCCGTGTTAAATTTGCATTCTTTTTAGATCGGTTCAGATACTACATGTACTTAAAATAAATTTTCGTTCAGGTTTTTTAATATATTATCAATTTCCACAGCTTGTTGCTCTTCCGGTTCCACAGTTGTGCGTATTTATGTTCAAATTTTTTGGAGATAAAGTTAGGATTTTATCTTGAGGTAAATGAATCGTCTTCGTATTACTAGAGCAAATAGGTGTTACAAATCGATGTGGTTTTTTCAATGTTTTTATTTTTTACCGACATTTTGACATAAAAAGACCCCTAACGAGCCATTGGCAAAATGGCCCAACCTATTAACTTTGTCTGGGACTTTTTACCTGTGCATTAAGGGTCATATCTGTCATAACTTGGGACCTCGGCGTAAGGTCACCTAACGAGCTAAAGATAAAATAGCCCATCTTGAGTGGGACGTTAAACAACAATAAACAAACAAACAAACAATAAAATAGCCCAACCTATTCACTTTGTCTCGGATTTTTACCTGTACACTAAGGGTCATATCTACCATAACATTGGACCTCTGTGTAGAGTCATCTAACAAACTATAATACTAGGCAAATTGGCGTAACCTTTTGCATTTGTCATAGACACTCGAGGGTGTGCAACATATTTACCATACTATGGGACCTCGGTGTAGGAACACTCAACTAGCTGTAGTCAAAATGGTTTAACCTGTTAAATTTGTCACAGACTGTAATAACCAGTGCAGTGAGAGTCATATCTACCATACTATGGGACCTCGGTGTTCTAGGGTCACCTAACGCGCTATATACAAAGTGATCTATAAACCTGACTATAACCAGTGTAGTGAGGGTTATGTCTACCATACTATGGGACCTCGGTGTAAAGTCTTTTCAAAAAAAAAAAGAAAGAAAAGAAAAGGTGAGTGCCTTTATAATGTCGAAGCAACTGCCATTGCATGTATTAAAAGTTAAGACTTAAATGTATCTGTATTTTGACAAAAGATAATATATGTGCGAGTAAAACGCTCTACAGATAACCACTTAGCTACTGCGAATAATTGAAAGCTACTATAATTATGATACCAAAATATATAGAAATATTTTACATCTAAATAGTTTGGCATTTGGAAGAACCAGCTTCTCTTCTCCACCATAAAAAGAGGCCGCCATCTTAAAACTGAAAAAATTGTTGACTGTGGCGTAAAACAATATTAAAAAGTTGGAAGATAGCTATTAACAGTACGCGTCATAACAATTAAGCTGATAGGAAATTCCACACTTTAAATGATTGTTTTCATTGTATTAGGCCACTTACTATAGTATTTTTATCAGTTTGTTTAAATAATGTTTACGCCACACTGTAGAGCCGGCCTGGCTCAGTCGGTAGCGCTCGACTCTTGATCGTGAGGTCGCGAATTCGAGTCCAGCCGGCGGCAGGTTGGTTTCCTTTCCTTCGGATGAGACAGTAAAATCCGAGGTCCCGTGTCACAGTAGGTTTCAGCACGTTAAAGAACGCTCATTGCTTAATGGCCGTAAGTGCCGACCATAGGCCATAATCTGTAGCCCTTCACCTGTATTTGGTGACGTCTCCATATGAGTGAAATATTCTTGAAAGATACGTTAAACAACAACAAACAAAACAGCCACACTGTACATTGTTTCAGTTTTATAGTGCGGCCAGTTTGTAAAGTTGGAAGAGAGAGCACAAGCCCGGGTATAATGTACCCGGGAAGAGGCAATAGGCCTTCTTCAAGTAAACTGGCAAGCAATTCCCACGAACTCATCATAGGTTCCAGTGGGAAGGGAGTGGGACTCGATCCTGTGCTGATATTTTTTTCTATTTTTGTTGAGGGTGGGTGGGGTAATGTACGTGTAGGCACGTGTCTATAGTGCTTAAAATTATTTCAATCCTCAATAATGATCGTTTCTGTTGAATAAATATTGTTGATATCATTTGAGTTCAACGTTTTGAATAGATGATTTTATAAATGACATTGGGGAATTTCTATCTTGTCGTGAATGCAAGACCATTTTGTAACCAAATGATAAGAAGTCGGGATCGTCTGACTGGGGATACTGATGTAATATAGTTGTTGTTTTCTTGAAGTCATTGAACAATGATGTAGCGCAGATTTTTTAGTCTTTTATAGATTTCCGGTCGTGAGAATTAGGATTGTTGGAATTTCTGGCATCGAGTTAAAGCAGACATTTCTTTGCTAGTAGTCTTACACATATCGATATACAAGGTATATGCTTTTGAAGAACCATAAATATTTATAGGAACATAGTAGCGAATTAACCTCCAAAACAATTCTATTGCATGTATTAAAGTCTGAAAAATAACTTTAAGTTAGTGGGTCTAGCTAGCCTCCGATTTTGTGAACTTATAAAATAGATAAAAGAAAACAACATTATGTCTCTCTTGACAGCATGACCTAGCCAATGAATCACCGATAATAAGTATAATTTACCTATCAAATGCTCCCTGGGGTGACACTGGTGATGCTTGAGCTAATTGCATTTCCCATACATTATGCCGAGTCTGAACCACACACAGGATTTATTCCTTAATTTAACATTCAACCAAACCTATAATTGTACGTTGAATAATATTTAAAAGATTGTCGTCACAAAGCAGGGAACATAAATTATACAGATGAGATACACATAGCAAGGAGATGCCCTACCATAATGTTCATGATTTTCGATTCTATACACTGTGATACTTTCAAACTTTCTGTACATTTTGGTCCATTTAAGTTCACTTAAGTTTTCTGTACTCTTGGGTCCAATTCAGAGTACACAGAAGTTCACCTGACTATTAAGTTTCCATTGTCCTGAGTCTGACTACAATAAAATCCCTTGTATTCATGGGTCCATATTGTCTAAAGTCTAAGTACACAGACGTTCCATAGACCCTTAGGTCCACATTGTCTAAAGTCTGAGTAAACTAAAGTTCCCCAGTAGTTTCCTGTACTATTGGGTCCATATTGTCTAAAACATGAGTAAACTAAAGTTTTCGGTACTTCTGGGTCCACATTGTCCAAAATCTGAATACACTTAAGGTCCCTCTACTCTTGGGTCCATATTGACTAAAGCCTGGGTAAACTTAAGTCGTCTAATAATAATAATAATTGTAGTAGTATGCTCTTAAGTCCACATTGTCTTAAGTTTTCTGGACTATTGAGTCTACGTTGTTTATACCCTGAGTACACATATCTGAAGTTCCCTAGATTCTTGGGCCAACATTACTTAAAGCCTGAAGTTTTCTGTATTCTTCGGTCCACATTGTCTAAAGTCTGAGCACACTAACGTGTTCTGTAGTCTCTGGCTAACATTGCCTAAAGCCTGAGTAAACTTAAGTTTTATATACTCTTTGGCCAACATAGGCTAAAGTCCGAGTACACTGAAGTTTACTATACTCTTTGGTCCACTTTGTCTAACTTCTGAGTACACTGGAGTTTTCTGTACTCTTGGGTCCACAATGTCTAAAGTATAATACTCTAAAATTACTGCCCTATTCGGTGCACATTATCTTAAGTCTGAAGTTTTCTGAACTATTGGGTCCTTATAGTCCAAGGTCTGAATATACTGTAACTAAAGCTCCCTGTATTCTTAGGTCCAGATGTCTAACGTCCCAGTACACTGAAGTTTTCTGTACTCTTTGGTCCACATCTATCCATCTATCTATCTATCTATCTGTCTGTCTGTCTGTCTGTCTGTCTGTCTGTCTGTTTGTCTGTCTGTCTATCTATCTGTCTATCTATCTATCAATTTATCTAATATCTATCAATCTATCCTTTTGTGAAAACTAAAAGACCTGAGTTACTTACGAGCCAAGCCTGTCCTGAAACGGAATCTCGATTTTAAGTCTCATCCGAAAGACACGTCGTGGTTTTTACATTTTAGCATACCGTGCGCTTGGCGAAGGGGAGTCACTACTTTTTCAGATATCTCAGTAGAAGTTTGCCAATTTTCTTGCGGAAGGTCGGTGGTCTTTACCCGGGTAATCGGGGCTTCCCCTCCACCAATAAAAACTAGACGCCATCATATGACTGAAAGATTGTTGAGTATGGCGTAAAACAAAAAATCAAATCAAATCAAATCAAGTCTCAGTAGGTATGACCCGGTACCGGAAATCAAACTCAGGACCTTCTCCCCGCGAGTCGAAAGCTCTCTCACTAGACCACCACAAGCAGTATGGAATACTACAACGTTGCAATGTCTTATGAAAAGCGACTCCCTAGAAAGGAAAACATTCCAAATATGATATCTCTGGACAGACTTATTTATTAAAAAAAAAAGTTCCATAAACAAGTTGCCCATGACGATGATGAAAACTGACATGGCAATGCGATGTTACTAGAGAATATAAATATATATACCGACTGCTTCCAGAAGTCTCTTATTCATAACGCGAACACAGCTGTGTCTTTTAAGTGGCGTCTTAGTGAAACAAGAATATTGTTGAAATGTGTAATAAAATCAACATAAATTTTACTAAAACCATAAATCATGTTTGTTGAATAAAAGCTTGAAAGTTTACAGCATAATTACATCTTCGAACATTTTTCTCCTCTCAGTCAGGACTGCATAATTCCATGAACATTGATTTTCAGGCACCCTGGCAAACTCATACGGCTACAATGAAACGAAAGTGAATAGAATCTGGGCTCTAGGGTTTAAGATATATTTAACGCTTGATTTCATTACTTGTTTATAAATAGCCTACCTTGTCTTTGAAATACAGTTAAGGTAAAAATATGATTTTAAGGTAATTAGTGCAAACAGACATGATCAAGATGGGTCTAATAAACATAAACCCCCGCTACGCTACGACTACATAATAATGATGCGGTTTCATACCAATTCTGAGGTCGATCCCGATGTATTTGGTTTTCGTTTCAGCCTCTTTGGTTATTCACTTTAAAACAAATCTAAATATTGTCCGATTCACATAAGATGGCGGGGCGGAGTAACCTTATGATTATTAAACGGATGATTCTACTCACTTTTCGGTTATGACAAGCTGCACGGGAAAATAGTTTTATTCTTCAATGATAACTCTCTTATGTATGGTGACAAGTAGGAACGATTACTCTGGCCAGTGTGATTTTCATGTTATGTTTTATAACCTGAAATTAAAACTCGCCCAGGTAAAAAAAATAAGTTTCACAAGACTCTTCCCTGCAAGGTTATACTTATTTTACTATATCAGGGCGATTTCAAGGCAGTTGAAACACCAGGGTAATTTGTAAAGAAGCTGATATACCAGGACGATATGTAAAGAAGTTGAAATACCAGTCTGAAAAGATTTATAAATAAGCTGAAATACCAGAACGATTTGTAATGAAGCCGAAATACCAGACCGATTTGTAATGAAGCCAAAATACCAGAACGAATCACTAGGACGATTTGTAAAGAAGCTGAAATGACAGTCTGAAACGACTTGTAAAGAAGTTAGATTACCAGTCCGATTTGTAAAGAAGCTGGGACGCCAGATCGATTTGTAAAGGAATTTATAAACCAGGACAATTTGTAAAGATGCTGAAATATAAGGACGATTTGTAAATTTAAAGAAGCTGGAATACCAGATCGATTTGTAAAGAGGTTCAAATACCAGAACGATTTGTAAATTCAAAGAAGCTGGAATACCAGATCGATTTGTAAAGAGGCTGAAATACCAGAACGATTTGCGTTAAACAATAATAAACAAACAAACAGAAGTATTTGTAAAGAGGCTGAAATGCCAGTCTGAAACGACTTGTAAAGAAGTTAGAATGCGCGATCGATTTGTAAAGAAGCTGAAATTCCAGATCGATTTATAAAGAAATAATGGGGCGATGGTACCCGCGCAGTACTAGTTTACATATCTAAGCTTTTTGTTTTATAATAATTATCTGTATATATTCTTTGAACGCGTTAAGGATTGTGAATGCAGTATACAGTAGGTAGTCATGAATACCAATGCAGGCATTTAATGAGGTAAAAATAATCGTCTCTAAAAGAGTAATGGTTGGTATGGTAACGTCACTGCGTTGTGATGTTCGTTTGATGGCTGTTGACAGCTTTCATTGTTATATCGGATAAAACACAATGGTAATGTTTATTTTTAACAGTCAAAATAATCAACATGGATTTGTTTATCAGGAAAAATCTTAAGTAACAAGTAAATAAATGCGATTTCGCTGAATGTATTTTCGTCCATTAGAAGGTTATACGCAAGCAGCAATGAAATGTAAACACTAATTACTTATATTTATGTCGTATCCTACATCTTGTGATGGAGCTCGGGTTGATGAAAATAGGAAAGCCGCAAAATTTAAACATATAAGATATAAATTATACAAATTATAAAAGACGGTCTACAAAGGGCTATTGGTCTAAACTTTCTCTTAGATAATCTGATTTCACACCTGTATCTAAATCAACATACAAGTGTATGTGCAATCAGAAATATGTACTTTTCCTTTACCGTTAGTCGCAAACAAAGGAAATGGACCCAAATTACCTTTTTGCATATCCAAGTGAGTAGAATAAATGCACCGTTACCTCAAAGACTCAGGTGAACTGGTTAAAACACAGTAGTCTGTTATGTTTCAGACTCAGGTGAGCTGTATAAAATGCACAATTGCAATTGAACCGGGTAAAATGTATAGTTGCCTTGCAGACTCAGATTAGCTGGGTAACACTTACAACTACCTACAGACTCGGGTTTGTCGGGTATAATGTAGTTACCTTACATACTCTGGTAATCTGGTTAAAACATAAGTTACTTTTAAACTCGGGTTAGCTGGGTAAGACGTACAATACCTTACAGATTCAGGTGAGCTGGGTAAAAATGTGCAGTTATCTTACAGTGAGCTGGGTGAAACTTAATTAACCTTGCAATACCTTGCACACAAATACCATGATACCGATTCAGGTAAAGCTAGGTAAACTGCCGATAAACAAATTACAGACCCAGGTGAGCTTTGTAAAATGTTGCGTGAATTGCTACATTTGATTCATTTCTTAATACGACGGTCTAGATCTTCTTGTTCAGTTTAAATATATATCAAATGGTATGATACGATACATTAGCGCTTTGTGTAGTCAATTTATTCGACGCCAGAGGCGACACTTATTTCAAATCAAGAGGCTGAACGCAGCCAAATCCGATACTTTATCAAAAACATTCCCTCGCCTATTGATTATATATTAGCCTTATAGTTTGAATTGGTAGATGTGTGTCTCCTGTAGGCAAATACACAATTACAATCGAACTAAAATGAAACTGATGTTTGACGACAAATAATCCATTTCTCTTATTTGTAAGAAATTACATTGACACTATGTCCCTTAATCATGAACAAGGTATTGGGTGTAGTTTAATTTGATTTGATACTAGCTAGGCGTGCACATAAAAGGTCCAGCTGTTAACGATTCTAGGTTAGAATATTAAGTTTCTTACTTGAACAACTTAACAAGTGGTTAAGATGTGCATTTATCCATTGCTTTACCCTAACACATAGAGTAAATATATATATATATATATATATATATATATATATATATATATATATATATATATATATATATATAGAGAGAGAGAGAGAGAGAGAGAGAGAGAGAGAGAGAGAGACCTGAGTCTGACCACTTATATTGAATCCTATTACATTGTAATCACGCTTTATTTGAAATGATTTCGATCCACTGGTCAAATTTCTTTAATATTACCATTATAACCCGGTTATTTTGAAAATCCCTGTTTACTTGAAAAAAAAAAACAATTCAGTGCGTGTGTGTGTGCGGGCGAGTTGGTGGATGTAGAGGTTATGCAAATATGCAGATTAATATTATATCCTGCATGTATATAAAGAATTAAAGGCTGGTACTATAGACCTGTCTACAGACTTTGATCTGTTGCTATCCGTCGACGATTGTACGTTTATCAAGACTTTGTATCCTTCTACTATTTCAATTTATTAAAATATATTTGAATGACACAAGCCTATATAACTTAAGGTTGGAGGTAAGACTACGTGACTCAGTGACGACCCCACGCTCCCCAACAGATAGTATTTTACAAGATAGTCATACTCTTAGACGGATTTCGGCTATACTTTTAGAGATATCATTTGGCCTTGTATAATACCACTTTCTCTTTCGAATATAACTTTTAAATTGGAGCTCAACTGATGAAGTCTAATTGACAGAAACGATATCGTCTTGAGCATTATAACTTTGGTAGTATGTTTATAATATTTTAAAGACAAAATCTAAGAGAAATAACTCTTGGTTTCTTCTTATTTATTGTTTATTATCCAATTGTCTCCCTTGCACCTCATGACTCGCTGTAAGAATCATTTTGACATTTGGAAACTACTTATCTATGAACATACAAACAATGATACAATTCCGTATCATCAGTGTTTTACTATGAGAATTGATGCCTTTGAATTGTCTTTTTTTCTTAAAAAAAAACCCCAAAAACAAAACAAACAAGAAAACGGACGTTTGTATTTGCGAATAATTTTTCAAAAATCATTTTGTCGAAGATTATGCCAGACGATGGGCAAAACATGAACACTTTGTCTGAATGGCTAAAAGATGTACGATGGTTGATAAAATCTCGTATTCGAAAACTTAAAGGAACTATGAAAACACGTTATCCCTCTGTATTTAGTGATCCAGAAGTAGTAACTGAACTGGATAGATTACATGACCAATATGTACTGGTCCCAGCAGACAAAGCCTCAAACAATATAGTTTTTATTTGCAAAACACATTACTATAATTGTTTAGTAGAAGAGCTAGGGTTTAATACGAATTCTGGTAACCCTACATATACACGTAGCTCACTTTCAAAGGACGAGATCTTTCAAAATCACGTGTCCGTATTACGCTCTTTTCATGTACCTACAACCGATACTGATTTTGAGCTACCATATTTATATTGGATACCCAAACTTCATAAAACCCCATATAAGCAGAGGTACATAGCAGGATCCAGCAAATGTTCTACCAAACCTTTATCTTTACTCCTGACCAAGATATTGACAGCCGTTAAGGAGAAACTTCAGCAATATTGTACAGTTGCTTATTCCAGAAGCGGTGTAAATCAGATGATGATGCTTAAAAATTCTAAACAACTTTCAGAAAATTTAAAGGCCTACAATTTTTCTCAAATTCACAGTATCAAAACATACGACTTTTCTACTCTTTACACAACTATTCCACATAAAAAATAAAAGAAAGACTTTTTTACCATTACAAACAACTGTTTTTTCACTAAAGGTGGTACCCGAAAAATTAAATATCTAGTGTTTGGTTATCATGATACTTATTTTGTCAAACACCACTCTACACATAAATACACTAAAGTTGATATAAAAACATGCTGGAATTTCTAATAGATAATCTATTTGTAATGTTCGGAAACGTTGTCTTTTAACAAATTGTCGGCATTGCTATTGGGACCAATTGTGCCCCTTTATTGGACAACCTGTTCCTTTATTCATACGAAGCAGTTTTCGTTTAGAAACTGCTGAATCAAAAGAAGCTAGTGGTGTCCTTTAATTTCACATTTAGATCTATCGACGACGTTTTGCCAATTAATAATGACAATTTTCATATATATATATATATATATATATATATATATATATATATATATATATATATATATATATATATATATATATATATATATATATATATATATATGTATGTATGTATGTATGTATGTCAATGCGATATATCCCAGCGAACTAGAAATTAAAGATACAAAAGAATCAGACACACACGTTTCATACTTAGACATTTTACTTACTATAGACACAGACAGAATATTGACAACTAAGCTTTACGACAAACGCAACGATTTCGGCTTTCCCATCTTAAATTTTCCACATTTAAGTAGTAACATCGCAAAGTCACCCGCATATGGAGTTTATATTTCACAAATGATACGGTATGCCAGGGCGTGTTCAACATATGAACATTTCATACACAGATGTAAACTACTCACTGACAAATTATTGACACAGGGATATCGAGGACCGCGTTTGAAGTCAACGTTCCACAAATTTTACGGTCAGTATAATAGTCTTGTTTGAGATTACTCTGTTTCACTGAGTGAAATGTTGAGTTGCCTTTTTGTTGGCGGTTGTTGAGACGTCTGTACCAATTGTGACGAGGATTGTTTATTCACTTATTTCATTTTTAATTGACTGTGGATTCACGGCAGATGTAACCGGTCGACATTGGATGCTTACTCCTCCATGGCACTTGATCCCCCCTCATGGTTTCCAGAGGTAAGTGTTTGTCTATTTTTGCCGGACTTGTATCTGTGTACTGGACATCCTAAAGATTTATACTTTGGTATCTGAGATGTTTTGTATTTCTTATAACATATTTGTTAATCGCTATTAGCAAATGTTAATTTAATTTGCTATCTAATGTAATAATAGACCTTTCTCGAATGGTTCCATTCCAACACGGTTCATAATAATATTATGCACCTTCAATGAAAAATGTGTCCTACATAACTTCCGGTTAAGGAATTTATCGCAGAGGTAACCAGAAATATGTATTACGTACAGTAAAAACAGCCAGATTTGAGAAGTAGCCTAAGTATAGGCATGGCACTTGTCAACTTTACAAGAATGAATTGTTAGGTTAACTTCCCCCAACACCCAGTCAAATAACCTGAAACAAAATATCATTGAATATCGTCAATGTCGATATTACGAAACCGGAAATAACCTAGGTCACACTTCTGTTAACGTTACGCGACCCAAGTGCAAAATATTCCACAAAACTGTGACAACTAGAAAAGGTCTATTAATTACAATTACTATATGATTCAGTCATAAGAGGTCGATCAATATGATAATGTATATAAATCATCGTAGAGGTGGATATATATATTTATATATATATATATATATATATATATATATATATATATATATATATATATATATATATATATATATATATATATATATATTGTTATAGAGGTCGATATATGTGGTATACAGATTGTTATAGAAGTCGATATATCCTTATATAAATTGTCGATTTATTTTGCATATAGATTGTATATACTATCGAGGTCGCTATATCTTATATATATGTGATATATAGATTGTTATAGAGGTTGATAGATGTAGTCTATAGATTGCTATAGAGGTCTATATATTGTATGTAGATTTTTAGATATATGTTGTATATGGATTGTTATAGAGGAAGATATATGTTGTATATAGATTGTCGATATATGCGGTATATATATTGTTATAGTGGTTGGTATATGTTATATATAGATTGTCGACATATGTGGTATATAGATTGTTATAGAGGTCTATATATCTAGTATATAAATTGTTGTAGAAGTCGATATATGTTGTATATAGATTGTTATAGAGGTCGATATATGCGGTATACAGGTTGTTATCGAGGTCGATATATGTGTTAGAATATCTATCTAAACTTAATTCCTCGGATATATGCGGTATATATATTGTTATAGTGGTTGGTATATGTTATATATAGATTGTCGATATATGTTGTATATAGATTGTTATTCATGTCGATATAATTACATTGTAGCATATATATTGTTATAGAGGTTGATATATGTTGTATATAGATTGTCGATATATGTATTATATAAATTGTTATAGAGATAGATATATGTAGTAAATAGATTGTTATAGAGATAGATATATGTTGTATATAGATTGTTATAGAGATAGATATATGTTGTATATAGATTGTTATAGAGATAGATATATGTTGTATATAGATTGTTATAGAGATAGATATATGTTGTATACAGATTGTTATAGAGATAGATATATGTTGTATATAGATTGTTATAGAGATAGTTATATGTTGTATATAGATTGTTATAGAGGTCGATATATGCGGTATACAGGTTGTTATCGAGGTCGATATATGTGTTAGAATATCTATCTAAACTTAATTCCTCGGAGACAAACTGAATCAAAATATCATCGAAAGTTATCAATTTGATGTAAATACAATGTACATGTATTATGTAACCGGAAGTGATCGTGCCCGACTTTCTGTTAAAGTCACGTAATTGGAGTACAAACTATTACAATAAAACTGAATTTGGTATAGTCACTATGCTAGTAACCAGTACAATGTGGTACGTAGACGGTAAATATTGTATTTTATACCAAATATCAGGTCATAGTAATTATCGTATGTACGTAGGTACACGGTACGCACATGGCGGTAGATCTGGTATTATTACTATGCTAGAGGACAGTGAAATGTGGTATGTAAACGGTAAATATTATAGTATATTATACCAATATCAGACCATGATAATTATTATATGTTTACATCAAGTAAAGGTCGATAAGAAGGGTATAATTACCGTGTGAGAGGTCGGTAAATATCATTAGAATACGACAAATAGTGGTCGTAATAACTATCATTATATAAAAAAGAGTAGTTTTCTTTATAAAAGAAATCATCCAACTATATGATCACGCGTAAGATTAAATAGTAATCAATGTTTATCTATCTCCCGGGACATGAATAGTGAATAACTTTATGAATAAGCAAGAGTAAATAGTGGAAATGCTGTATGATGATAATAACAGATGTTCTTATCAACTGAAGCAACCACTTGTAACGGTTGCACTGGATACTTCTGAAGTATAGACGCCATTACTATGTTATGGACATTATAATTCGTCAGGGACGTGACTGCTAAATATATTTGAACCCGGTTAAACTTAACACCTACTTAAATCTGTACATCTGATTATCTAAACACTGGAGGGGCTAAGTATGTTGATTGGGAAGGCAATGTAATAATAATTATGCTCGAGTGCCACCTTTCCGTATCATTTTCATACATAACACCTATACAGAACCTGAGAGAGGGGAATCATTTTATGAATATATAATGAGAAAATTAGTCTGCATTCTGCATAACTGTAAATTGCAGCCGGATTCTCCTACAAACACATACACAGAAAAACGTCTTATATGAGAATTAGTCCGTATTCTGTACAAGTTGTACCCGACCATACTACAAACACATACACAAAAAAACGTCTTATATGAAAAATTAATCCGTATTCTGTAAGAGTTGTACTCCGACCCTCATACAAACACATATAATCAGAAGAAAATAACCAGAATTCTATAGAAGTTGCACCCAACCAGGGACAGAACCAAGAATTTCCAAAGAGGGGGTGTAAAGGGTTTTTTTTTCGGGGGTAGGGGGAGGGTGTGACAAGAAGTCGCATGCGTGAAAATGGTGCGTCCATTCTCTGTAAAGAATTGGATATCATCGATGTGAAAACGCAAACGAAATGTCTTTACTGATACATAGGGGGGAAACTTTAGAGAGAAACTGAAATAAAACAAAGCTTGTCAAAAGCCATAAAATCGAAAGTGGGTCGAGGGTGGGTCCAAGATTGAAAGTTAGAGGGAAGGAAGAATTTAATGATTGTCTTCGCTGAACGTAGCAGTAATCTCATTTTATTAATTTTCCAACTTTTTATTAAAATATATAGGTATTAAAAAATTTTGTCAACTTCTGACTTTTGATCACATAAGTTGATTTTTACTTTACATACATCTATATTTTGGCATCCAAAGGGGGAGGGGCGTACGATATTTACGTCCCCTTGAATTCGCCACTGCCAACCCTCCTATAAACACATTTACAATCCGCATTATGTACAGGTTGCACTCCGACCCTCCTATAAACACGTGTAATCTGGAAAAACAATCCGCATTATGTACAACCTGCACTCCGAGCCTTCTACAAACACATGTAATCTGGGAAAAAACAGTCTGCATTCTATACAAGCTGCACTCCGACCCTCCTAAAACACACATAATCAGAAAAAAAAAACAGTCTGCATTCTATACAAGTTGCACTACGACCCTCCTACAAACACATAATAAATAAATAAAAAAAATTCTATACAAGTTAAAGAACCCTCACTGCTCAATGGCCGTAAGTGCCGAGCATAGGCCAAAATTTGAAGCCTTTCGCCGGCATTTGGTGACATCTCCATCAGAGTGAAAGATTCTTGAGTGGGACGTTAAACAAACAAACAAAACGTCGTAAGAACAAAGGGCAGATCAGAGGACTTGAGTAGTGTACGTGTATATGAACGTCGATTAGGAGTTGGTTTTAAAACACACTCTGCAATTTTACAGGAGCAGGATGGTGAGTAATTTTAACGTGGATGGAGAAAAATTCAGATTGCTAAACTAAAGGGGAAAATTAGACGACTCCCATTTGTCAGTACCAATACGTGTTCACAAGATACAAAACAAAACTTTCGGATACTGCAGACGATACACATAAATTATAGAAATGTCTCGTCGTTATACGTGTAACTCTAGATCTAATGTAAAGTCTATGATAAGTTACACCTCATAACATAAAAATATTCATTTCAAATATCTATAAGTATTTTGCGCATGTGCTAAATAACATCAAACAGAAATAAGATACATCTTCTAAACGACATCTGGTGGCAATTCGAGTTGGGCATTTCACAATTATATATCTTTTTTTTAAGTAAAAGGGAAATGACTCTTAACGACAAATATCGCACTGATGTTTTCCCATTTCGCGTAAAATCAACCGTGGAAAAATATTTATGTTACTGATCGATTTTCGAAATATTCAACAAAGATTCCATGGTAGGGAATTGCTTTCCCGGACTCTGACATGTATGACATATTAACATTAGATCTTACTAGTTTAGATATTATACCAACTTGTACTTTAAACGTATCCTGATGTTGACAATTCGCCAACTTTATGATCGCTAAAATTACAGTTAACACACACACACACACACACACACACACACACTAATGACAGAAATGTATATGCATAATAAAAAAATCGATCTCATTTCAAAATGATAATAAAGCACAGAAAACCACTGACACTACAAGTACAAGAACGTTTATGTTCAAGGAACATTATCTTGAATGTTTAAACCACCATGCTGGCATGCGCAAACACTGCAAAACTCTAGCATCTACGATTGAACAACATCAATGCGACGGTAAAGGGGAATAACTCTACCTTACCTGGCCGAACGTTTGCGGGGCCAGATTCCCGGTGGAGGTTCATTGGTTATTATTATCTCGGAATATGATGTGGGACTTGAAGGGCTTGTTTGCGCAGCCCCAGCAGGCTCTGGCGAGGAAGAGATATCATTCGGAATATCACAGAAAGTCACTTTATTCTCCGTTTTGGTCTTCGTTTTTTCATGGCTAAATAATAAAAAATAAATCAAAATGAAAGTATGAGTACTTAATTCTACCATATGTATCCCACAATTTATTCTCTTGATATCGTATCTACATATTCCAAAATAAAGTGGCGAATACATCTTAGCCAAAATTATGTGTGTCTATATGTTGATAATCTTTAAATCCATTTAACCCAGTAGCTTTTACCGGCCCGGTTTCATTTTCGCTATTAGTTTTTCATTTCACAAAAACAGACAGCTACAAAAACTGAAAATCAATAATGTATAAATATAGCTCTTCTAACAAAATGATTGCTTTGAAACGCCGATAAAGTATGTCTTTGATGTTCGCAAACAACATATACACATACAAATGCACATACAAGAATTGGTATTGAAAGTTTTGATGAATGCTACTAGAACCGATAACTAATGTTAATAGAAATTTTCGTGATTGCCAGATGAACTTGCACGTGAAGGCATGGCCGTGTCAACATAAAATCTTTCATGTAACCATTCCAACATCTGTCATACTGGGCCCACAGTTAATCAACCCAACAATGTTATGATCATAAATAAACAATAACAAGCGCGAGTGTGTAAATATAGTGGTTAATAAGTGATGAATGAATTCGCTTCTGTAGTAGTTCAGACGCAATATGACCACTGAATAATGTATCAGCAATATTCACATCCAAGCACATGGAATTCGTAATTTAGATATAGCGATGTATGGTATTACTTCTGTAGGGTACAGAAAGTGTTGTGATAATTAAGATCTCCTGATAAATTAAAGAATTTCTCGCTTAATCACAACTGTGTTCAGGATACTGTACTTTTAATGATAGAAACGATCTTGCAGTCAACTTCTTGATCAAATAACTAGAAAAGTGGTCGAGGACACGAAGGAACTTGTATACATAAAATCGAGATAGTGCAGCATTCTTGTAAACTCTCTCTCTCTCTCTCTCTCTCTCTCTCTCTCTCTCTCTCTCTCTGTCTCTCTCTCTCTCTCTCTCTCTCACTTCCATGTTTAGGAATTTTCAGTTAAATACAAGTCCTTAGTTACTTTGAATATTTACGAAATGAAACATGGTCATTATCCGCGGTTCCGCGGAAAATTCTACTGAATTCTTCCTGAAGTTTTCCAAAGAACAAATTCCAAGTTTGAATAATTTTCCATTGTCATTAGGAATATGCATTTACCGTGCACTAAACTCTTCTGGTAGTTTAAATTCATTCTAATTAGTAAGGGAAGATATTGATGAAAACAAAAAAATAATGTAATAATCCAAACCACCTGATCACACAGCAACAAATGTGACTTATCATTAACAGAAAATCAATAAGGTATTGTGTAAGATTTACTAGCATTGTAATTTTGAATTTTACCGGAAAATTGTACGTTAAAGCAGTAAGTATAACACCACAGTTGTTTCCCAATCATGGGTTATGACAAGGAAAAAAACACAAGTCTATACAGGAAATACAAAAACAATATTTTTATTATTGATAACATGATAGTTGACATAAAGACACAACATAATGGCTTCCTAAAGTCAATTAATGTAACATACAAAAACTTCTGCTGATATAAAACAACGCATTTAAACTGAAAACTAATATAATACAGTTGTTAAACTTCCAAATAACATAAAATTGAAGAGAATATTTCCCAAGAAACATGCAACAAAACAGTTGTTTCACATAAGAAAACACATTTTAATTATTTCATCTTTGTTTTTACGCTGTACGCCTTACAACACCATTGATGATGACGCCACTTAACGAGATTACTACAATATGGTTTTATCAGCAGACGACATTGACGTTAACATGACGTACACAGACAGGATTACGTTACATATAACGTCATTGCTAACACATGAATTTTATAATACCAAAGACAACTTCAGCAGACGTGATATAACAAACAAACAACAAAATCAAGTATTTTTTTGAAACCTGAATCATTGCACTTTAGGAAACGCAACAAACAAAAGTATTCAACTTTCTCGATTTTGAAATAGTAGTTTCCGAGGAACATTGGTACAGATAAAATTACGATGTATTTAAATATATCATTACATATACGCCCCTTTACATATAAGGAACTCAAGGTATACTTTCCAGATAACACAAAACAAAACAGCAAACAAACAACCACAACAATACTGTATTGTTTCAATTTTCTGGAATTTGACTTTTTTTAAATATTATTTGTTTTCAATCATTAAAATATTTTTAAATTAAAAGACTCGAATTAAAAACTGGTATTGAATGAATGACTATGGATATAAATTTTATAGTAGATAGGCTACTATGCATATCTAAAATGCTTCTTTACAGAACTTAAAGTTCAGACATTAACCATTTCAATTTAAATGGAAGCTAACAACGTAGAATGAAAACTGCATGAGGTAATCTAAGATTAATATCCATTGACTAAAATGGTGGATCGCAATCTAAATTTAGATATTTATCTGATCTTACTCAATTTATACGACAAAATATAAAGATATAAACGTTAGGGTAATATTATATAGACAATAATTGAATGGAATACACACTTGTCTATGTAGCTTTAATTCATTACTAAAATGTTTCATTTGACTGATTTTCAAAATTTTAACTTTTTGGTCTATTTTTCTTTTAAATATTTCTAGGCACACGTGCATACATTTTGTTTTAATGTTGCTCTACTTTACAGCAGGCTTCCTGTTCAGCCTATTTTGTTTTATTGGATGACAAACATTTGCACTGCTATTAAAAGGTAGAAGAACAATCTATTAGAACTTGCAATGTCCATGTTTCAGCCCATTATTCATGTTTCGCGAACCCCCGACACAGTACGTTTTGACAGATTTCGATTATGAGGCCACAATTAAATGGTGTCAAACATTTGTGTGATTATGACGCCACAATCGAATGACGTCAAAATACTGATAGCCATAAGTTTCAGACATTTGGCTATGTTAGTATATATGTAAAAAAAAATTACGTCGCCACCAATATCCGTCACTCACGGCACCTCACACTGGTTACAGATTGTATGATACTACTTTCTTTTTAGAAAATCTATTTCAAATTGGAGCTCAACTGATGAAGTCTAATTGACAGAAATGATCGTCTTGAGCATTATTATACTTGGTATTATGTTTATAATATATATATATATATATATATATATATATATATATATATATATATATATATATATATATATATATATATATATATATATATATATATATATATATATATATACTAAGTCCATTGTTATAAAAACTAAGTCGTGTTTGGCTGACAGCCACAAACCAATAGAAGTATGTTAATGTTTAAACGAGGATATCATCGTCCGTATCATAAAAAGTTCAGATAGGTCGGCGGTTGTTTACAAAATCGATTTACAAAGTTTACTAATACCTTCTGTGAACTTTTTCAATGATACTTTTATTAGTAGTTTACAATTAAATCAATTGAAAAAATCCCGGAAATACATATTTTCACAAAAATGAGTGAACTTTGGAATTATGAAGTTGCAATTTTTTTTTATTTTAGAGATAAGATGCGAAATTTTGATATTTATAATATAAATAACGATATTATAGACAGTACGTATTGATCCATGGGTTTAACGCATAAAAACGAAGATACCAAAGTACTAACCACCAGGAAGTCAAAAGGACAGGATGCAAATTTGGTAAACATGGTCCTACTGAAAATTTCAGAGGTGAGATCAGGTCAATGGAGAATTAGGCTTCACTTATTCAAACTGAAAATGATAAGAATTGGTGTCGTTCAGTATTCAGTGTTTTGGAATATTTTACTTAGCAACGAGTTATGCATGCCCTTATGTCATAACATCGTTTCTTATGTGATCTTGTTTTATCCTTATCTTAAAAAACATAAACTTCACAACGATTCAGAATGTTTTGATAAGATATAATTCTTTTTTCAAACAGGAGACATAAAACATATCGAACCATTTTTTTTCGCTGATTCAAGCTGATGTAATGTATTTTATTTCTCAGAAAACTCTATTTGAATTAATCTTAATTCAACGGAAAATGTACGTAGACTTGATGAGATCTTATATTAACTCTACGAATTTTTCTAAGACAAAATATCCATTTATCAGTCACAAATGATCAAATTCATCACATGTTTGCCATATAAACGGTGAAAACTGTAATTTGGAGGGATGATTTTACAGGGATAACGCGCGATACTAGATATGTATCACATCGCTTTATATATAGCAAAAACAAATACTTCATGATTGTCAGAGGGTATTTTTGAAAAATGTTTCCAAATCAATTCAGCATACGGTCTTTTGTAAGATCTCTGTAATACTTCTCATCACATATCTTTATATCAAAGATAAAAAAAACATTTCCATTTTTAAAAGTAGAATTATATATTTTATATACATGTATTACTTCCGACATAAACATTAATCATTATCTTGTTAGAAGATAGAATCGATCTGATAAACGCATTCCTTCAGATTTGAAAATGTATGCTCGTGCACGCTCAAATATGTATGGACACATGGAGTGCAATTTGGATCTGTCAATTTGCCATCTGCCAATCAATCCGATCTGTACCCAGCAGAATAATCAGAGGCCAAACTGTTATTTTTCACAACACAAACGAAACACCCTGACCGCTAACAATACACACCGATTCTCCGTGGCCTATCATTTAAAACCTTTGTTGTGATAGGATAAGGGAAATACCAGATAACCCCATATCAATGATAAATTATATATGCCAGTACATAATCAGATTAAATCAAAATAAACAACATTCGGCAAACATCTTCACAGAAATGGCAGGTTTGAGATCGAGCTATACGTTTCAGTATTTGATTCTACGCCACTGTAAACAGTTCTCTAAAACTATAAAATACCTAGCAAGTTCACGAACTTACTGCTACGATTAAACAATAAAAAGAAGTAAGTATAAAGGTAAAGTTAACTAAACTGGTTGACCGGTTTAAAATTACAAAAAAACCAAGGCTAATTCAAAGAAATGACTTATATATAGTAATGACAAATTAATTCGACAAAGGGGAATAATTCTAAAAGTAAGGGTGTTAGAAATGCATCTGATATGCGACACTTAAATCTACTGAAGATGTTTTGCAACAAATGCAATGTCAGTAGATTGTTGTTATCGAATTAATGAAAGACCTCTCTCATACATTATTACATATCTTTGAAACTTAGATTAATTAGTTGTGGTTCGATTTTAACACCAAACTTTTAAAACTTATTACTTCTTCTCATTTATATTGGTTGAGAAGCGAGATAAAAATTGCTCGTTTTAGACAGTTCTAATTTTGTTGCCCGATCATTCGTGATCAGAATGAACGTCTAAGTCATATATCTGATTTCGTTACCCAATCATCTGTGAAGCAGTGATGATCTTGCATAAAAGGCATTTGCTCATGTGAATATATGAAAAATGCTGTAAAAATGTCAATAATGGTTAATTTCAATGGAAGATTTATTTGAAACCTCGACTCTTATTAAACTGATTCATATCAGAAAGGTAACTTGATTACTCTTACAGTCGTCACATAAATTTCTGTTCACTACAATCAATAGTTGATTTCACTTTGACAATTTGATTGCTCTCCGCAAAATTGTCATTATCATGATTTAGAACACTATCTATTGACAACATGCATATGATCAATAGGAAGATTTATTACAATTTTTGTAGGGTGGTTATTTACAATTTTGTTGTATATGTTTGAATTCAGTTCACTAATAGTGTTGATATCAGATGAATTAACATATATTGTTAATTCAACAGATGCACATGGATGTCAGACATAATTAACATTCATGGTGCATGACTTATATTACGTAACGCACCATCGTAAACATCAAAGTCCTCGATGATACATTATCATTTTATTCGCTTTTGCGTGATTATTTTACTAATAGTGACTACGTCGTAAGTTTGGATGTTTAAACTGGATCAGTGTGGCAGTCACATTTTAATTACAGGATTTTATTTCTGTACTTGTGACGTCTATCATAACGCCAAAGCAAAAAGATAATATCATAAGTAATTTGTACAGGTCTGTGATATAGACATGTTATTGACGATACATCAAATCTCAGCTTTGTGTCAAGCTTTGAAGTTAAAGTAATTTTTTACATCATGAGAACGATATTAGTGTGTATTATGATATATCAAATTTGATTCATTAACACACGCGAATTATTTTGATTCATATTTTTGTGATGTCCGAAGCACTGGAATGCCATCCACCTGTCTAAGATATGGACATACAATTGGTCAAGAATGATTCTGTAGTACTAAAAAGTAAATCTGTTTCTGTTCTCGATGCCATTTCATGTATAAATAACGTCTAAATGCTAGATAGGCCTATAATTGATAAAACGTTTCGAGATGAAATAAGGATATAGATAAGTAAAATGTATTTCACATGATGATGTTACATTTAGGGTTCAGAATGAGGTTAAACATCAAACCTTGATGATTATATAGAAACGAAACTGGATCAAATTATATTTTGCTATGCTATTGTACATGTAGAACAGATTCAGGTACACTATTTCTAAGTAAAATACAACATTTGATGATTGTTCATTAGAAATTGTACGGAGTTTACTTATCTAATCTTTCTGATTCTGTAAAACAAGTCACAGAGATCAAAACAATATAATAATTATATTATTAACAATACCAAAATTATAGTTTTACAAAAGAGACCAAAAATGACGATAATTTCTGTCAACAAGACTTCATCAGTTGAACTCGATTTAAATATACATTTATATATCCGAAACAAAAGTGGAATCATTAAAGGCTAAATAAATCTGATAATACATCCATATAAATATATAATGACTTCTTCAACAAATCGAGAAATATTCCTGAATTTAGTTACATATAAAGGTCAAGGTCATGAGCGTATTTATCATTGTTTATGTCACAAAGGTCGTACAGTTCGCGAAGAAATTTGCACGTAGTAGATCTAAATCATCCTTCATTATTACCGATAATGGGGATTTAGTTAGATAAACTTGATAGTATATAGCATTTTGTTTCGTATACATTGTTTATAACCATTCAATTCTCCTACAGCTGTTATAGGTGTTGAGATGAAATAGGCATCAGAATCGCATTTCGCTATAGCTATCCATAAACATTTAGTCGTGAATTTAATATTGAATTTTAAATGGTGATTTGCGCCACAACCAACAATTTTGCAGTTTGTTGCGGTCAGATTTTAACGGTGGAGTAGAGAACCTGGTTACAATTTACCGGAAGAGACCATCGGCCTTCCCCAAGTAAACTGAAAAAAACATTCACACAAAATCAGTTTAAGTTCCAGTAGGACATGAACCCATGCTGATTAGAGATGAAAGCATTCACGGTTTAAAGCAAAATCGGCTTTAGCTAGGTTTCAGCGGATCTTCAACCTGTGCTGATCAGAATTGAGACACTTCATGATTCAAAGTCAAAATTTGATTTTCACACAAGTAGGTGAATTATGGGAATTCATTACATACGTTACAAAGGTCAACGATAAATAAAGGTCAAAATCATATTTCGCTATAACAGAACATAGGGATTTAGTCAAATAGACTAATACTCGTTTGGTTTTATCATTAAACGCCCAGCTATTTTGTAAATCCAGAAAGAAAAACAGAAACAAAAAAGAAATTACTTTTAGGTCACCCGATATTTAAAAGATAGGAGTGGGTGAATACTGCATTAAGATTTACCATTATGTTAAGATTCTTTAAATACGCCAACTGCAATAAAGCTACGACGGAGGAAACCGTATTGTTTACCGTCAATATAGATGAGCTAAGTGTTAAAGTGTGTTTATAATATGCTAAACGAACATTCTGATGAATATTTCTATTTTACTGACATTTGTTATGAGTGACTTCAGATGTCTTAAGCGCAATGTTTTTCTCCGCACGTGTAAACAAAATGTGTTTGGTTATGGAGGCGGTTGTTATAATCACACTAAATGGGAAATTGTTTAACTCAAATGTTATATAAGTACTTTATCATCTGTGCAGGTGCCCTATGCACCCACAAAGCATTGTTAGATAGCAAGTGCATACTTGTATGAAAATATAGAAACAACGGACGAAACAGACATGTTGGTGGCAAATGAAATCGATGTCAAACTCTTATTTGTTATTTTTGGATGGGATGTAACAAAAAGACGGGAAGCACGATTTTATCTGATAACTGTATTATATTAATGGTAATTAACATAAAAACAATTATATCAGTTATTATCGATAAAACGACCCCCTTGTGTTTAAGAGAAAAGATACTTTGAATGAATTGAATATATGAAACCATACCATAATATCAACACTCACGTAAGCCGTAAGATACTATGGTGTGACCAAGTATATAAATCTCGTGTGAAATATGAAACAGCCTATGTATTAACAATAATTGATAATATCGTAGATTATATTTTATGAGATATATGTTACTGATTAATGATAGATTGTTAACATATAATGTTTTAATTGAAACTGACATGAAATGTGACTGATTTCGAAATATATTGAAAAAGAAATATCGTGACCGATAAAGCAAACATCATGAGTGAGTGGTACACAGGCATCACATGTGACAAATACATCTGGACACCTGGTCCTATCTTGTTTGGGATTCGCTATTGTTCCACATGTTTAGACCATTTTTTATATTTAATCCCAATGGACTTGGAGTTTCGATTATCCATTGGTATTTCTTCGTTTTTAATTTGAATGACAAAAAGACATATTATTTTACACGAAATGTGTGTAACATATCAGTAGCAAAAGTCTACATTGTCTAACAAGATTGAGCTAGTCATTATAAAACCTTGTGCAGATAAATGACATATTACCGACGCAATATTGATGTCACGAAGGGAAATAATTTGCACCACCTGTTCAGAGGCTGCAAATACTACTTTAAGAATTAGATTTCCTTGACAACAGGAAACATTTACTGAATTCCTCCAAAGCGATAGTAAAATCAATTTAATATTTCAATCACTAGTGTCCATGCTATTAGAAGACGTTTAATATGTTTTCCTTTTCTGATTTTCAGCTCGTCTTTTACTGACGGTTGATTGAATAGAATGTTTATGTAGTATGCAGCTGTGAACAAAATTAATGAAAGGAAATTCAAGTACAGAAATAGATGATCACAATTTAAGAATAAAATCTAGAAATACCTTTAACTGAAATTAAATTTCATGATAAAATACTTTCATAATCAATAAAAGTCAAATTCAAAACCATAGCATATTAGAAATGTTCTTGGTCTAAAGATGACGTTTGTATCTATAATATAGCCATTCACGTGTATGACATATGGGCTCTTATTATAAATCCTATTTACGTTTTCCATTTATTTAACATTTAGACCGGTTTTGGAGTTTCTGGACTACTTTTATGTGATATTCATACGCGCTATAACGATGATATGTAACAAAACTTGTTGTTGTCATTGTGATTTATTTTGAATCAAATATAATTTAAAGTCATGGCCATTGTTTCATTGCTAAGGATATACATGTATAATAAAAGGTTATTGAAAGTATATGTTGAAATAATTACGCCCTGGGGCCCGTTTTACGATAGGTTGTAAGTCCTAAATCTTAAGTCTTAGTCTTAACTGTCATGATTCAGACCAATCAGCAATGGTAGTTAGGACTAGTTAGGATTTACAACTTACGATCTTTCGTAAAACTGGACCCTGGTTCGTAGCACAGAGAATGACCTATCGGGAGTAAATATTTCAACATATTCATTCAATAAGCAGTACATATATTCCTTTGATGCTGATGCATTTGTAATAAAAAAAGAAAAAAAAAAAAAAAAAAAAAAAAATAAAAAAAAAAAAAAAAAAAAAAAAAAAAAAAAAATAAAATTAAAACAAAAAAAAAAAAAAAAAAAAAAAAAAAAAAAAAAAAGAAAAAAAAAAAAAAAAAATAAAAAAAAAATATAAAAAAAAAAAATAAAATCGAGGACGACAATTGGATCTAACAAACATATGATATCGTTATAGCAAAGTACAATTATACATGTTATAAGTATTTTATTTATTTCGAAAAGATTTTTTATAAGTTTGACTGGATCATAATCGAATGATTTTCTCCTATCTACTTATCCTGTTCTTTGCATGATCATATATTTTGGGTCTATTTTTGAGACAGAGATTGAGAGAGAGAGAGAGAGAGAGAGAGAGAGAGAGAGAGAGAGAGAGAGAGAGAGAGAGAGAGAGAGAGAGAGAGAGAGAGAGAGAGAGAGAGAGAGAGAGAGAGAGAGAGAGAGAGAGAGAGAGAGAGAGAGAGAGAGAGAGAGAGAGAGAGAGAGAGAGAGAGAGAGAGAGAGAGAGAGAGAGAGTGAGTGTGTGTGTGTGCAAGGACCGACAACAGAGATTGAGAGAGAGAGAGGTAGAGAGAGAGAGAGAGAAGAGAGAGAGAGAGAGAGAGAGAGAGAGAGAGAGAGAGAGAGAGAGAGAGAGAGAGAAAGAGAGAGAGAGGAGAGAGAGAGAGAGAGAGAGAGAGAGAGAGAGAGAGAGAGAGAGAGAGAGAGTGTGTGTGTGCAAGGACCGACAACTCTGTGTACGAGATTGTAATTTATCCTGCTTACAATATCAAAGTTGAACGTAGCATTCTATTTCAAAACAGTTACTGTATCATTTTGTGGTTTCGGAATGATACTTTGTATACCGACAGTGTTTAGCACCATAAAAATATCAAACCGAAATGTAATAATAAATCAATACAACAACAAATTCTCTCGATCAACAACAGTTATCTTGTAACGGAACTAAATCCAATAAAACTCGTTCCCTCTGATTATCTTGTTGAGCTAGACGAGCAATATTATATCAATACTACACTAGTAATACATCTGTGGAAGACCGGAAACATACTTTCTTGTATATTATCTAGAATAATACCGATGCCAGAAAAATGGATTAACAAGTCAAAATTCAATTATATTGACTTAGAAGTAGTATGGACACTGAAATAAGAGACTAAGCATGTAACAATAAACAGAAAATTCCTTATCGAAAAATTTATCGAAATTTATTAAAGAGTTTTAAAAAATGAAATGTAATATCCATTTTATCGCTCGTAATTTAATAGAAATATAAGGGAGTAGAATTAATAAATCACATTTTCGAAATAGGCGTTTCTTTGTTATTTTCTGTCTTATTTATCAATATATTTCCTTTAACTCTTTTCAGACAGGAAGTGGTCACGTGGCCTCATCGATTCCCTAGAAGTTGATTATGCATAATGCCTAAATGGTTTTGCGAAATAAAATGTGCCTTTAACGGCTTATGACCGTACACACACATAATGTTGTACCTATTAACTTCACACATTCAATCAGTAATGCATCTATAGAAACAGACATTCCCACATTTTAAGGCTAGTGTTGAAAAAGAAAGACAAACTTTCAAATTATAGAAATATTCCAACTAAAACATGTATTCCAATTGAATTCAAATTGAATGTTTTCCTTTCTCGAAAATGATGTTGAAAAAATAATTTGTTTTGAAATATAAAAAATCTCAGATACCAAAGTATAAATCAATAGAATGTCCAGGACATAGATACAAATCCGGTAAAAATGGACAAACACGGACCTCTGGAAACCAAGAGGTGGGATCATGTGCCATAATCCGGTAAAAATGGACAAACACGGACCTCTGGAAACCAAGAGGTGGGATCATGTGCCATGGAGGAGTTGTGGAAAATGACAAATGTTAAATTGAATATTATCACTTGCATATTAATAAAAAAAACACGTAAATGTCATGGAACATAGTCGGATCGTATTGCCCTTTCCCCTTTTAGAAAATAACATGAAAACATCACATATCTTACATGAGGAATGTGAGATAGCAGGTCTTAATCTGTTGATTGTGCACCGAAAAATATGCAAGGGATATCTCAAAACATGAAAAACAATGCTCTTCGTGAAATTCGATTATACACAAACCTATAAATAAATAAAACTTTGGCATGGAAAATGCAAAATGGTTTTCAGACCGAAGTACTTAAGGCAAATATGTCACGTTTTACCAAGGTCGTATAAAGGTAATATTTTGGCCTTTATGTCCACTAAGTTTGTTTAATGAAAGGATCATCTATACCATATATGGTTTCCACCCAATACGGAACTTGTATGACCAGGACCCAGTTGCACAACAGGTCGTTAAATTTAACGTGACGTTAACCAATGTTAAACCAATGGGCTAACTGTACGTTAAATTTAACGATGCATTGTGCAACCGGGTCCTGGTCAAGTGGACAACATACTAACTTAACACATAGAACAGTAATATCCCAATGGTTAAAGATTGGTGGTTGAAACTGAACTTTCTCTTTCTTGATCAGAAAACAATTACATGTATACTATCAAGACCAATTTTGTTTGAGCTCAGCGTGGAGCCAAGAATAAAAAAAGGTCGGACTTGGGTTACTTACAGCGTTTTATGGGTTAGCAAGATCCAATAAATAAGCACCACGTGTCAGAAGAAAGTTCGTATGAATACTCTCTGGTGCAAATTTCATATAAAAGCAACTTTGGATGTATGTTAGATGAAATTACGCAACTAACAATAAACCTATTATCAACAAGGGAAACCAATAATAACAAGAAAATTAAATTATACCCTTTCTAACGCATATAGAACAAAGTTCTGTGGAATGGATTTGATTATTTAATTGTAAAGTTATCACACCTTGTAACCAAGGTTACCATAGAAATAAAAACTTGAATATCTAAAAACTAAACACATTGTATAATAATAATGCTGCAAAAATATAATGGTTAAATGTAAATGGAACAAAACGAACATATTACAAATGCCTTGAAAATTTTATAATCATGAGGAGTGAAAAACTTTATCATGGCGTCAAAATAATTCAGGACATTTTCACAGTAAAATGTATATCCACTTGTGTATAGAAATAGGTGAAGCAATAAGAGAGAGAGAGAGAGAGAGAGAGAGAGAGAGAGAGAGAGAGAGAGAGAGAGAGAGAGAGAGAGAGAGAGAGAGAGAGAGAGAGAGAGAGAGAGAGAGAGAGAGAGAGAGAGAGAGAGAGAGAGAGAGAGAGAGAGAGAGAGAGAGAGAGAGAGAGAGAGAGAGAGATTTTGTTATTCTTATATCCAAGACATGGCCATACATATGACTGCAAACCATATAGCAACCAGCAATGTATCATGTAACATAATATTCGATCGAAAATAATTAATATTAATCAAAGATTCCGATTACTACAGTTACGTACATGTTCATCATTGTTTCTACATTAATACAAAATATTTCTGACATTTCATTTCAAAGTTAACTAAAATATCAAACAACAATGTATGTAGCACAATTCATGGCATCACTACCAATATATGCAAGAAAGTAAAGAAGTATGAGATTCTCATGTTATCATAATTAGACCTTCTTAACAAATCTTATACAAAAAGCAAAAACAAATCATACCAGCTGCATGAGCATTGTAAAATTCCCTTCCTCTCTGTTTCCCATTTGTATGAATTATTGTTTTCCACATTTTCAGAACTATTCGCAGTTGTTGACGACATATTTATCATTCTCCTTTCCTTGAGAGTGGCAACGGTCAAGCGACATCTATCAGAAAAAATAATCGATACAAAGCGTTCTCTGGGATCCTTGTTATAAAAAACGCGAAGAGTGATTGAACTGTGTATAATATTGCAGGAAACGAGTCAATATGTATTTCTTCCGAGTCAAATTAATATAAAGTAGCAATCCACAGAATTATTACTTCTCGTGTAACGAAGATATCTCCTTAAAGACGCAAAAAGTGTTTCTTTCCATAAGCATAGCACTAACCTTTGCAAATTAAGAATAAACAAACGATTTGAGCGACACCAGCAACAGAAAAAAATCAATCCAAAAATATTCACATTAATTGTGAATGCTAATCAGATTGAAATCTCAATTGATCCAGAAATGCGTACTATCGTCAAATATCCAGGCTTAAACTAGGGATGAAGAGACTAACAATCACCAAGCTGTGTATTTCCTGCCTTTTGAAACGATTTCTCAGTTATTCGGACATAACAGAATATTTTGAGAGAATCTACGTCTGGCAATACTTTTAACATTCCATTATCTATATAAATCAGAATTAACTACAGTTTTCTGATGGAACTATTTACCAGTAACCTGTACTCTATTAAATCCCATTTTAGCAAGGTTAAGAGATAATACGTTTCGTTTGTTAATTAGAACATTTGAAAGTGAAATTAGGCAAAGCACAGGTAGACAGATTTCCGAGATTAGAAAGCATGGCTCCCACATCCATTACTTGTACGTTCAGCTTACAAGATCTCTCGTAGTTTGTTGCTAAATGCGTCTGTTGAAATACTTGTGCTCTATTGCAATACCGAAACTACCTCGCTGCTACGGAATCGGGCTATGTTTTAGTATCCTCGTCCAATAATTATCAGCAAAACAATACCAACCACTGAAACGTTTCCACTAAATGAAAAAAGACATTTTTGTAAACCATCCAAAATACATCATCCGCATACCCATAGCAATGATTTATGATAAGTGTATGTAAACAAATAGAATAGATCGTCTGTCACAATTCTTCTTTGCAGTAATTATCCAATATGACAGCCTTCACTTCCGTTTTGGAACAAAAGTGTTGTGGTTAAAACATACGTTTGAATTATGTGCACAAGCAAAGATGCTGATAGTATACTAATACTAATAAATCAATCTTAAGAGAACCCAAACTGTGTATCATTGTATCAAAATATATACCTTTTAAAATTTAACTAAAATGGGGAAAATAACAAAACATCATAATAATCATTTCTATATTAATTTTTTGTTGTAATACATCATTGTAATAAGAGCAAACATTTTTCGAAACAAGTATTACACTAGATATATACGGAAATCGTACTTCAGGCTCATTAAGTGTGTCTTTATTGTCTCAAGACAAATTTAGTTTGTTTTTATTCCCAAGAGCATCTTAGTTAGCTTTTTATCTATCATTCTGATTGAATGAAATTCAGAAGCTTACATGTAGTCATGCTGTTATGGCGGGTAATTTATACGGTTGCAGTTTTAAATCTTTCATTATCAGAATTGAATTCGAGACAAAAGTTGGTAGCATGCTTCCAAAGAAGGAGGGTATATGAGACATTTATCAAGTGACCAACATATAGACCGATGTGAACTGATGAAATTGATGGATTTTATTTAAGCTAAATGTAATCATCTTCTTTAATTATTCACTTGCACGTATATGCCAAATTTGTTTACTTGTGCATCGGTTTCAAGTCTCATCCGGAAGACCCGAGAGTTTGATTTGACTGTCGAGCGTTTGGCAAAGGAACATTCACTGACTTTATTCATATCTGATTGAAGTATTAACGGTAACCGTGAATCGAATCCAGTACCTTAAAATTGCGAGTGCTATGGACATCGGTTTCAAGTCTCATCCGGAAGACCCGAGAGTTTGATTTGATTGTCGAGCATTTGGCAAAGGAACATTCACTGACTTTATTCAGATCTGATTGAAGTATTGACTGTAACCGGGAATCGAATCCAGTACCTTAAAATTGCGAGTCGAACGCTCTACCATATCAACACTACAAGCGGACATAGAAGTGATTGGTAACTTGTAAACGAATGAGATTATGATCTTTATTAAATTTCTATTTACTAAGATGTAAGTGGAGCGTGTAAAATTATGTATGTGTTCGAGACAGTTTGCTGACGGGAATTCTTGTAGCTGAAGGTGCTACTGGAAAACATTGAAACTGACCAACATGTAAACGGATAAGAAGAGGCTTGCTCCATAACAGATGTACTTGCATACTTGGACACTGCTAATGGGTAAATATGTGAAGAGACAATCGGTTCAAGCATTGACCGATATCTTGATTTTATTTGTTTACTCTTCCCTGCTGTTATAAACAGAATGTACCATTATCCACATTCCGTTTCCAATATCAATATGCAACTTATGTATCATGATTGATGGTGCTAAGGGAACCATAACTAAGAATATGCCATCAATTTACCTCGGTACAAATAGTTAATATTGATAATTAAAGACAAGTAGGGTGTACACATTATCGACTACGCGCCATCTATACATCACCTTCATTTAGGTTTATTTCACAAATATGAGTCACTTCAGTTGATCCCCTAATTATAAGCAGGTACTTTTAGTATATTTTCCATTCATTAGTGTCAGCTTTACAACTTTTACTCAGGTCAATAAGAAACCATAGTAATTTAATACTTTGACTGCAATACTGCTTTTTCTTCTTAAACTTATTTTAAAAAACCGGTCTTCATTATACAAACATAGTAGCAATTCAATATCAGATTAGACATATCATGATATACCAGTTATGGTTACTCCATTCTTTTCAACCAATAATATTGCATAACCACTCCAGAAATAATATTACCGATGGATCGTGTAGAAAAACTGTAGCCTTAAACAATGTGTGTGTGTGTGTGTGTGTGTGTGTGTGTGTGTGTGTGTGTGTGTGTGTTATAAAATCAGATTAAGGTTTTTTATCAGACAACGGCGTGAACATGTAGTCTCTGGTGTTTGTGCATATCATATAAAAGACTGAATAGTAATAACAAAGTGCGCGTTTAAAATCGTTTTAATTACTCCATTACATGCATTTTAATATCAAATGAATAACATACACAATTATGTAAAATAAAGGTAAAAAGGATACAAAAAATACTTATATACGACATGTTGTTATGAATGAAATGACCATTATTCTCTTAATTAGTTGTTATTAAAATCGTTACTTATTATCTAATTCCATTTCAAAATACAAGTGTAATAGTTAGAAAAAAAGATGAATATGACATACATCACTTTCTAATGGCTATTTATGTTCTATAATGAAATGATTTATGGAGCTATAAAGATTTAAGACATATATATTACAGGTGTAATTAACAACAGATAGCCACAACTCTATGTAAACATAGATACAAATACAAAAAGTTGTAACACTAAGCAGAGACCTTGAAACTGTACATAAAGATGATACAATAAAACAGCTATTTGACTAGAAAACCGATCGCTGAAGACCGCTAATAAAAATGTCTGAAGTCGATAGCACTTAAAAACGTTAAGAGCCTTGTCATGAAAGTGTGTGTTTAGGTGCTGCAGAACAAGATGTTTCGCCAAATGGTTTCATAAAGTGCTAATAGACTGAACAGATGGTAGAATTTGTAGTTGTCAACGGTAACGAATTGCGAGACATAGTATATTTTAGCACTTGTGACAGTAGCAACTAACAGCCAATCTGTATTAACTAAGCTATCTCCAAAGGTTGTATAATATGTATTTACTGAAGGCTGGACTGTTCTGAAGTTAATCAAAGGAAAATGCATAATGGGTTTGTCACTTACGCAGCGTTTGTTGTGTCTATGAGACAATGAATATAAGCCTACAGCATTTCACTGAGCTGCACTCTGTTTTCATTGTTTTCTTATTAAAGTTTTGTATATTGTATTGAGAATATGTATCTGCTGTGCTTTCAAGATAATAAATATAAAATTAAATGTACGTAATTCCAGTCAACATAACATTTTTGTTTTTGAATTTCGCATAGTGTTTTACGCCACACTCAACAACTGTTTAGTTATATGGAGGCAGACAGTTTTTAATGGTGGAGGAGAGAAACGGGTTACAATGTAACCGGGAAAAGGCCAACGGCCTTCCAGCTAGTAAACTGGCAAATTTTTTCACATACTTCAGTTTAGGTTCCTGTGCTGATCAGATGTGAAGCGCTTTGCTCTAACCACTCGATCACCTCTATATGACAAAGAAAACTTGTATCTATTTGATAATTATAACATCTTCAAAATACAGTAATATTAAGAGGTATAAATACAAGTCACGAACGGGTGACATAATGAAATGGCCTTCATATTAAGCGAGGAAACATAAGCAATGAATATATATAATTATACATGTATATTAGTGTAAGAAGTTTAGCAATTTCTCTATCATTTAAAAACTTTCTAAAAGTTTCAAGCTTTTATGACTAATGTTTACAAAAGCATCATTAGCTCGTTCAAATATTTATTTACATGCTTCGTCAACAGAAGATCAATATGCTTAAGTGCATTGGGGTCTAACAATTCAAGTCACTGCCTCAACGTTGAATCAGTTAAGAGAGAACAAGAAACTATTGATTCGTTTTGGGCATTGAATATATCCAGTAATTAAAGTCAACTGTAGAATGTGATGTGTCGAAAGAACAAAAGGCCATTTATCCATTTAAACCTGTATTTTGATTGCACTTGTGTAAATGTTTACTACTTAACTTAGCAAAGGCACCTTTATGAGCGAGTT
Source organism: Atrina japonica (assembly GCA_030159075.1). NCBI lineage: Eukaryota > Metazoa > Mollusca > Bivalvia > Pterioida > Pinnidae > Atrina > Atrina japonica. Next base: position 396,470 of record BROG01000072.1, on the reverse strand, counting down.
TATATAGAATACATTTTTCTGAAAAACTGACAGAAACAGGAAATCATGATCAGCTGTTTTTCTAATTCCGAAGATTGCACATATGACAGATTGTGAACAAACTGATATGAACGTTAGTAAAGGTACCGCTTTGAAAACTACAAAATATCACATCAAAAAGTTATAAGAGACGGAGAAGAGTTTAAAATTTTAAACAGTTTTCTATCAACATTTATTCAGTGAAATTCTAAATAAGGTTTTAGTTAATAGATTGTGGTGAACCATTTACAATTACCGATGTGATATAGTAATTATATATAAAGAGGATTTTCATGGCTGACATTTTATTTGCGAATATGAATTACTGTGTGTTAGTTGACCGTTTATATAACAACATATTAAGCAAAAGGCACACATCGTTGGACGATATATCGTTTTTAAATCCACTAGAACATGCATTTTGAACCACATAGATTTTCAACTCCATCTGAAAACAAGAATATCAACTGGGATTTTATTTTATTGATTCATCTCATGGATTTACGATGACACTGCAGTCGTCATCGAATTATTTTTAATAGAAAGTAATAAGATCAATCACACTCCTTTCATGCCCTCTTTTACTACAAAGTATCTATTCTAAAACACTAGCGCTTTTACAGATGGTGGCTATAGGTAACAGGATACCATTATTGGGTTTTGTTGGTTTTACATCACACTCACCAATGTTTCAGTTAAATGTTGTCGGCCTTTTTAAAGGTGTCAGAGAGAACCTGGTTACGATGTAGTCGGCAAGAAAACACCAGCCTCCCGCAAGTAAACTGCCAAACAGCTTTGGTTCCAGTGAGGCTCGAACCTTCATTGACCAAAGGCGATATACAGTTAATTCCTAGTTTAAAGTGCAATGCACTATATAGATAACCACTTTGCCACGCATGCCGCATTATTATTGGTAAATCAAAAAGCAGTGAATTGTGTTATCAATGCTTGTTATTTCTTCCCTATTGTTTTATATCCGAAATAGTTAACCTTTCATTTCTATGCAGACACCAATAGCTGTAGGTAATGGGCCACGATCCTTTACCTTTCCCATGGATTTATGCCACTGTAATATGAATTACCTAATGCGCCATACCCACCTTGACATGGGGCTCGATTTTTCGATTTTCACTCAACATATTTATGATCTAACTACTTGTGCAGTTCGATTTATACAAAAAACAGGAATAATCTGTTAAAGTCATCGGTATGTAAAATATAAGTTCGAACTTGAATTTTTTCAATTGCAAAGTGTACGTGCAAAAAGTAGACCACCGCGAGTGATAGATCCTTGCTGTAAATATTTATAAACATTACAATAACATAATGAACGTAGCTGTCATGGTAGAAAAATATAAAGGATGAGGTAATTGCCTGTGAAATATGAAAACACATAATAGTCAAATGCATGTATCCGATTTGAGGCATTTGGTGCATATATTTTGGCACGCACTTGCCATTTTACTATTAACCAAAACACGTCATATATCTTTTCATTTTAAACGTTCCTAAATTAGCCCGTTCTTTGTGAACAGATAATTCTTATTTGATGAGTGCTGCGTTCTAGATTCCAAAAAAAGGAAAAAACAAGTTTAAATTTTGGTATGTCTGAATGACACGTGCGTGCTTGTTTATATTAACGTTTACGTCCACTGCCATTGTAGATATATTTCCAAAATAACTGTTAAATGAATCTTTATCTCACTGCGGTCAAACATCATCTAGTAATGGCCAAAGTAATTGCTACTGAATATGTGATGCATATAAAATTGTTAATATTACGATGTACATAACAAATCGATGAAGTATTACTGCGTGTGTTAACCTTGAATCTCGCATTATCAAAACCACAAGCAAAATGTATTACCAGGCAATGGCTCGTAAATGTATATATATATGAGAATGGCTTTTTTCGTCTTTTAATCCCTTTGTAAGCAGTCTACTAGATATTCAATTTATAGATTAATGAGTGAATGTATATATATAGTATATATGTCGTTTTGCAGTGAAATTATCAAATTTTACATATATTCCATTATAGTTATTATATTATCTACAAAAGTATGACAATACACAATGTTGCATCTGTAAATACTCAAGGGTGCGATGAAATTTAAGTAACACCAGCTTAAACATTCCTTTGCCATTGGAGTCCATGATAATAAAATTGAACCATACCAAAACGATATCAAATTCACAAACGTGAAATATTTTACTGCACAATCTAAAATACACATTCAAGTTAGAGTGACATTTTCTAAATAAAAAGGAAGAAGTCCCAATACGTATTGGAAACTCTTTTAGAACACAGGAATTTGGATGTAATAACGGTCTCAACATGAAGAACAATTAATTGCGAATCCCAAGCGGAATGGAACCAGATGTCAAGGTGTCCGGAAAGAATTAGCGTCCCCTGTTAGATTACTTCATCCGTCGCAAATGTCCATGGAACTTCTCGAGATCAATGAAAAGGTCAAGCTCGGTTTAAAGGTCGTCAGGCGATTTTAGATCTGATTGGCCAAATGGAGTCACTGTAACAAATGTTTCATGCCGGTGAAGAACTTCGAATTTTGGCGTATGCTCGACAACTGCGGCCATTGAGCAAAGAGAGTTCTTTAACGTGCCAACACCTAATGTGACACGGGATCTCAGTTTTCTCTGTCTCCTCAGAAGGCAGATTCGGTTTGACTCGAACTCATTACTTCACGATCAAGAGTCGATCGCGCTACCGACTGATCCAGGCTGGCTCTCAATGTTTGTATTATAACAGTATCTAATTGGAATCATTGTATATAAAATGGAATGAATAAGAATGTGTCAGTTTTGTTTGGACATAGTATATGTATGTGTTGAGGGGAACACAGCATTTGTACATAGGTTTTGGGGTATCTCACAAAACTTGCCAGACAAAATTTTCAAGGCTCTCGATTTTCAAATAATGCTCACGAATTCATATATAACGATATAGCAACATTTTCGGATACAAATTTCATTGTTTCAATCGGAGGACTAAATAATGATAAAAGCTTTGTTCGTAGTACCGATTAGTTTCAAACACTGTTGTTAATATAATTCAACTGGGCACTCTCTTGTGGATAATCCAGAAAGTTTTGTTTCCACGATAGCTTATCTGTCAAAGCGCGTTATCATGATATGCATCTGGGGAAAAAAGATCCATTTGCCATCATGAAAATGTGACCGGAATATATATATATATATATATATATATATATATATATATATATATATATATATATATATATATATATATATATATATATATGTATATTCCAATACCTACATACTACAAGCTATAACAGCTAGAACCTAATAGGTTAGTATATTCTTTGTTGTGTATTTAATGACTCCAAGCTCTTGTTATAGCGCGCAGTCAAATTCAGTGCAAAATTTCTGTACAAATCTTTTAATTTGACATTTGGAGTTCAACACAAATCTTTAATGTCAAATTAAGGTATTTAAGGCATTTTTGCATCTGTTAAATATCTGATTAATTGAAAAACAGATGAAGTATAATTAGCAGGCGCCTGCCAAATATTTATACTGCAAAACGAGTGTGGACTATGTTATGACAACGCTATCATCCTGACTAGGTTTTGGGAGGTGTATTAATGTATTCATCAACTCTCACATAATTTCGAAGATTAAATATTATGTCTGTCTGAGATTGCGCAAGATGTTAAATGAAGAATGTCATGTAAATCGTTCTTGAGCTGTGAAAGGAACAGTAGATAAAGTCATGGATGTTTATGTATGCCGGAAATGCTGTAAAATATTATAAAATAGCGATTCGATATCAGGAAATAAATATAATGAATTGGCGAATTACCAATCTTAGGAAAAAATGAAACACTACCAGAATAATACAGTCTTACAGATATGGCTTAACAATTTATTCCTCCACTGACAAAAATATGAAAGCACTGCTCAATATACATCGCCACCAGTATTTATACTTCAAGTACAAAACAGATTGTGTGTTTATTGTTACATTGAAATAGATCACTGGTTTACTTATGGATGATATGGTTGAAAACTTCAGAGATAGATGTGGTTACTGGTGAAATATTCTAGCTTTGCTGTAATACCTGCAGTGTATACTCAAAGGTAATAAATAAGCTACATCAGAACTGTATTTTGTATGAGATCTTTGAACTATTTCTGACATACATACATGTAGGATCATATTAAAAATGTTATATTATAATATAACACTTTCATAATTACTGCTTTATCTACAATGAGAACTGGATAATTATATAAGGACCAGATTATATGTAATACTTAATGGACATATACATTAAGAGTCATATCAAAATGCAATACTTAGGATGTAATACCTTTTTAAGTACTGTATTACCTTCATAGAAACTGTATTACAAATAGGCCGGAATGTATGTAATACTTCAATTGTTTGTTTGTTTGTTTATTGTTGTTTAACGTCCCACTCAATAATCTTTCACTCATATGGAAACGTCACCAAATGCCGGTGAAGGGCTTCAAATTTTGGCCTATGCTCGACACTTACAACCATTGAGCAGTGAGGGTTCTTTAACGTGCCGACAACTACTGTGACACGGGACCTCGGTTTTTACTATCTCAAGACAGGAAACCAACCTGCCGCCGGCTGGACTCGAACTCACGACCTGACGATCAAGAGTCGAGCGCACTACCGACTGAGCCAAGCCAGCTCATGTAATACTTAAAAAATGATTAAACATGCAAGAAGTAGAATTCAAGCACTCTGATGAAATAAATCATTACAAGCAATTTGCATTAAATCCAAGCACTTTTCAAGGATATATTTGTTTTAAGCATTGTACTTTTCAAGGACTAACTCTTTATTCAAACACTTTTCAAGGGTATATTTGTTTTAAGCACTTTTCAAGGACTAACTCTTTATCCAAGCACTTTTCAAGGGTATATTTGTTTTAAGCATTGTACTTTTCAAGGACTTACTCTTTATTCAAACACTTTTCAAGGGTATATTTGTTTTAAGCATTGTACTTTTCAAGGACTTACTCTTTATTCAAACACTTTTCAAGGGTATATTTGTTTTAAGCATTGTACTTTTCAAGGACTTACTCTTTATTCAAACACTTTTCAAGGGTATATTTGTTTTTAGCACTTTTCAAGGACTAACATTTTATCCAAGCACTTTTCAAGGTTTGTATAAACCATGTTTACATAACAGATCTTATTGTAGATGCAATATATACAAGATATATTGCATTATATGTTTTTTTTTATTTTTCACTTTGAATTTTGATTTTATCCCTGTAATTTGGAATGCGACATTTTTTAATATATTGACATGATTGATTTCCATAAGTCAGATCATAAATAGAAGTATATACCAGATAAAGGCATCAATCTCGATCTAAATATCTATAGTTTCGTTCATTGAAAACGTTTTCAAATGCAATACAAACTACTGTTAAGAATATCCTGAAACACTAAAAAAGTATAACAAATCCCAATGTAAATAGCTCTTTCTATCATCGAGAACTTTTCTAAAATTATAATTTTATTACTACATTTCAGTCAGTATTTGTTTTCACATTTAGAGAGAAGATGTCGCTGATTCCCCCATTCTTATTTATCCCAAGTAAAAATGAAGAAGTACCAATCGACAATAGAAACTCAAGTCCATTAGTTAATTAAGGTGTGATATCCATATAAACAAAATCGCTAGATTGATGATTTAGAAAGGTAATAAGAAATGTTATATTTGATATAAAGTTTTACTATCTGGAGCCTTCATATTGTTATCAGCAGTTAAAAGCTGTTATCAAAACGTTTAGGAACCACAAACGTTATTTCACATGCATTCTATCTGATTTGTGTGAACATGCGTGGGTCTGCATGCATGGGTTCGTGCACGCGCAGGTGTGTTACAATTACTCAAGTGCTTCTATTCAGACAAAAGTTCACATCACTATTGTACACTGCCAATGTTTCTATTTTATGTGCATGTTGACAGGTTCAAACTTTATCGTCCTTCTGAAGTGCGTTGAGAAGATCGTTTTAATACCGGTAGCTCGTAAATATCTATATAGACAAGAATGTTCAACTCTACCCAGATAAATGAGTCAAGGATCATTTATATTTATATATATATATATATATATGTGTGTGTGTGTGTGTGTGTGTGTGTGTGTGTGTGTGTGTGTGTGTGTGTGTGTGTGTGTGTGTGTGTGTGTGATTGTAACTTCCAAGAAGAATATTTTCCCTGTAAATGAAGTGTTATAAAAAGAATAGCAATATTTTTTTCAGTAGTTTATTTTATATAGATTTTTGGTAGACAATGATAGCATTGAGAAAAATGGTTCTCTTGTGTATAAAGATGGTGTGTTCGCCTACTCTTTCCTGCTGATAATATGTGTGTTTTACAGTACTAAAAACAGACCACTGGGCTACAAATCAGCAGGTTCACTATATTTTCACGAAATATTAAAAGTTGTAAGAATGAAAATCAACGTTCGGTCACGACATTGCGATTCAAAGTAAGCTAATTATCAATCAATCTCATAGAAATTACAAAGCTATGTTAATTAGATATAATCGATACAAATACATTGTATATAATTTAAATTTACCAATTTACTAGAAATATTGTTTCAATTGTTATATGATATATTGGTATTAATATCCCCAAAGTACTTATTAAACCCTATCTTGTCAATAGAATGAATAACGCATACCAAGCAAGCCTACGTCATCCAAGACACCTAAAGGTCACGGACGTAATTTGCTTTCAATTGGATGCGTTCACATAAAACGTAGTAAAATACGGAACGACTGAAATTTGTTTTAAATTTATCTGTTTCCAAACACAACACATACTGTGAAACAGTACTTAATCTTGAAACTATTGCAATAAACGTTGAAGTTAACATGTTTAACAATCTTTAGTGTATATATAGATCTATACAATTATTACCCTTTAACGAAACGCCGACATATTGCAGAATGATATATATTAGTAAAGATTCAAATGGTACCGAGTAAATAACAATGTACAATAACAGACATTTGTTTCCTTGCAAAGTATCCAACAACTCTTTAACTTATGACTGATCAAAATCTTCTAAGGTCAATAATCATGGGGTCATTGAGAAGGAGATGTGGACGGTATTTCAAATTATGAGACATAAACGTCACAGCGTGTGTGATTTGAACCCACGCAGATCTTTAGCATTGGTTAAAGTTTTGTAGCACTTCACTTATAAATTGTGTTGTTTTCATATCGTGAAACAAGTTACAAAAGAATGTACCAAAAAAATAAAATAAATAAAAAGGTGCGTTTCCACCATTATGCCAACCCATTGTATTACTCCCTAAATAAAATATACAAGAACCTCCACATACAATAGAGGTAGGCGAGAAAATCAAAAGGCAATCGATAATGAATGCTATTATATGGATCACGTGTTAGGTCTGACACGGAAGAGCTCTCCAATACAGTCTACAGAAGGGTATTGATTGTACTTCCTTCTTATGTCAACAAGTGCAATGTACGGCGGACGGTTAAAATTCTGCTATAGAAAACTCGTATATCTTCTTGTAACTCGCGTAAAATGAATAATTTACCTACCGTGAACATAAACGTGAAAAAATCATATTTCTTCAACTTCCCAGACTGATGCAGACAAAATATTAAAACCCCTTTTTACGAGTTGATGGTCCATCAACTTAGTATTGTTATGGTAAATTGTTTATTCAGGACAAGTCAAAGCACATTTTGCAGTATGGGGTTAATAATGCATTATATTGACGGGAGTTTACACATGTATGTGCATTTCAGCAACATACATTCAACTTCAAGATTGTAATTTCCAAATCACACTTTTATTCGTAATTTTTTTTTGCTTTTTAAAGTAACAAATCGTTGAACAATATAGGTCTAGAAAACTTGTTGACATATATGCTATTTAAAGTCAGTTTGGCGTCCTTTCTAAGTTTTACGTGCAAGATATTATATATTTGCCTTAAAATGTTACTTTTCAATTATTTCTAACATTATACACTTGTGACAGATTTGACGTTAAAAGCGACTGACCGAACTGTCTACAATTGTTGCGCATGTTTAAAATGGAAATGAGTTTTTGGTGGAATTGCGCACCTTTCCCTTACCGTGTATAGACAAGATCTGGCTTTTGAAGTCGGACATAGAAGTTGCGTCAATCGTCATTCGCGTGATCTGAACTGATGAGAAACTCGCAGCAGACTTTGAAGTTGAGAAAATGTTTAACATGCATGTACACGTTGGCGCATGTAAGAGATCAGCGTATGCAAAAGCTCAGTGTTCCGGTTAGAATTCCATTTTACGCATGCGTCGATTTAAAGTAAATCCGGTTCCGCCTAACACATTTCACAGAATCGCCTTGTATTGTAAGAACATGAGATTTATAAGGAGGAACTAATCTCTAAACTATGAAAACAAAGATACAACGAACAATAAGATTGTTTGTTTATTCTTGTTTAACGTCCCACTCAAAAATCTTTCACTCATAGGGGCTTCAAATTTTGGCCTATGCTTGGCACTTACGGACATTGAGCAGTGAGGGTTCTTTAACGTGCGGACACCTACTGTTACACTGGATCTCAGTTTTTACTGTCTCAGTCCGAAGGACAGGAAACCTGCCCCCGACTGGCCTCGAATTCACAACCTCACGATCAAGAGTCGAGCGCCCTTCCAACTGAGCCTGGCCGGCTCACGAATAATAAGATATCAAATAAAATTGAATTTGGATATTATTATTTTAAAAATATTATACCAATTCAAACTGAAACTAAACGTCAAATTGAAAGTTGTTCAAACCGACGATACCCGCGTATTTTTTGCTGCTACAGTATATATGTATATATATATATATATATATATATATATATATATATATATATATATATATATATATATATATATATATATATATATCCGTCATTCTACATCTACGCAGATTTGCAACCTTGTACACCCTAATTTCACCAAAATAAAAAATGTAACTTAAAATTGTTGTAGAATTTTGGCCTATAGGCAACTCACGTATGAAATAAATGGTAAAGAATATGGAAAAAGTTGTGATGTTTTCATCGTCATAATATTGTTCGTATTCAAAATAAAATTGGGCGGTTCACGCAGGTTTTTGTTAATTTGGAAACTCTGGAAATAACATACATTTTCTCAGTTAAAAGAATGATGTCATATTGTGACAGTAAATTCAAATTTTACAACAAGACAGTAGGTACCCTTTAATGAAATTAGCCTTCAATAAATTTCAAACATGTGTACACAATGTATGTTTTTTTCATTATACTGGGGGTATTTTATCTTATTAATTCGTATCAGTACTTTCAGTACTTTGATTATATCTCTGAACTTTCTGCCCCGATTTTAAGCGTTTTTTGTTTTTGTTTTTTCGTAGCAAGATACTTTAGAGACGTTTTTACAAGTCAGGGGCAGAAGTCCTTTCATATTCTTTCTTCGTAGCAAGATACTGGGACGTTTTCACAGCATTTTAGCAATCGTTTCGACCATCTATTTCTCATCGCTGACGCCTGATATTTTGGAGGACACTTAGTGTTTTAGATTTTACCAACACTAACAAAGGACTTACCGAAAAAAAATAATAAAAACATCGCTTAAAGTCGGTGCAGAAAGTTCGGCCTACGACGCCATGTGAAGTTGACTGTTTTACTATTAAGGGGTTTCTCTCATGTACAGCGGAATATTTACAAAAACACATTGAGTCATCAAGGTAGAAAGAGTATTTGTAATATTTCATAACTGATGAAACTAAATGAAATGTTTTAGTAACGTATGTTTCAGGTGTTTCAAATTACAGGTGGGCACTTAACGTTTGAACTAAACAATTACAAAAGCTGTATTCAGTTGTAATAGACCTACTATTTTTCAAAATTATGGAGAAAATGAATAATATTGCTAAGTACATTAACTAGCCATCTGGTCAAAAGAAATAGAGGTTGATATATATCTTGATGTTCTGCCTCCATTTTCATTTTTACTTTTTATCACAATAATCCATGTATGTTATGGAACTTATTTGTAAGTTGTTTATATATATATTTATGTTGATTAGTCTTCAAGTAAACGAATCAATACATGAAATTACCCGGTACCGGGCATTGAACCCAGGTATATCCGGCTTGCAAATGTAAAACCCCTTGGCGATCTCAACAAAGCAAGCCGATGAGTGTATACATACATACATATATACATATATATAAACCAGTACCGGACATTGAACCCAGGTATCTCCTGCTTGCTAATGTAACCCCTCTTTGTGATTTCAAAAGATCTCCCTATCTGTATATCACCATTCCAAAGTTTATTGAATTTTGGCTGGCCCATATCTAAGTTTTTCCTTCACCAAGATCCCCAATCCATATTTGGTGCATATATACATTTTAAAAAGCATCGCATACTAAAACCTTGCCCCTTCCGTCAAAGTGATTCCCTTATTTTTTTTTTTTTTCAAAACCCCATTTGAGTATTTTCTTTACCAAATCTTGCCTCATTGGGTGCATATATACATAGAGGGAGAGTGTTGCATACAACAATTTCGATCCTACCACCCTTATTTTATTTTTGGAGTTATTCCCCTTTATTTACTTTATTTTCCGGGTCCTACTAGTTATGTCTTCACCTAGTAGGCTCCCCATAATTGTTGCAGTTTTGCATATTGAAAAAGACGGAGTGTCGCATAAAAATTATCATCTTTCACCCTTATTTTTAGAGTTATTCCAATTTATTGATTGTCTTGGCCAATCTATTTCAGTTCTTCACCTAGTTTCACCATATTTGGTTCATACATACATCTCAGAAGGTAAAAGGGCGTTTTGTCAATTTCTATATTTTGGCGATATGTTCCATGCTGGGGAGGGGGCTATTAATTCTTCTGGTTAGCCTTGTTGAATATTCAAATCATATGAACTACGCGCAACGTCATAAAATTATTTAGTACATTAGTTTATGACTTTGACGCTTCCTGGTGTACAGATTCATAATATTCATAATTATCATAATTATATACACGACAACTTCATATAAAGAAGCAGATTATGTACAGGTAATTACAATATTGACGCTTGAGGCTATATACACCTATAGTGTAAACCTATTTCTGTGTTTTACTATACGAAATGACTGGAATACTGAAGGGAAGCATAAAAAGTGAAATTCTGCGATGCAAAAATGTTCACCAGAATTATTCTATTTCACTAATCTGCGTTTTTATTCCAAAACTTTGACACAAATATCGTTTGGACCTGAATTTCATGAGACGAAGTAAAAGATAAAATAATGGAGCGCATTGTTTCAAATATTTGCTTTTTAATTCGAAAAAATAACGTCGTTTCTACGTTGACAAAATATGTTACTATGATGAAGATGAGAATGATGATGGAGAGGAGGAAGTGATGATGATGATGATGATGATGATGGTGGTGGTGGTGGTGGTGATGATGGTAGTGGTGGTGGTGATGATGATAAAACTCCAGTAAAATTCGGTGAAAGAGACGTAATTAAGCTCTTTAATATGCAATACACAACATTTATCTGTTACGGTTTACATCGTTCGACCTAAGTGAGGTAATTACCTATTCACTTAACTCTGACTATGTTCTATCGGTATTTGGAGTAATAACAATGTTAACTTTCGGTTTCTTACAATCTAAGCTGCATACTAATTAATACTTAACATTTTAATCAAAACCACAGTATGAAATCTGTGAAGTCAAAATATTAGCAATTTAGGTTATAAGTAATATCCCCGCTGACAAAATCATAAAAAATTTAGCTGTTTAACACTTCCGTGCACCCAAAGAGCCTAACAAAATGCATCGTGGATATTTGAGCGACGAAACAATTTTGAGATGGAAATGAAAAACTATTGCTGTTATTTAATGCTTTTCTAATTTACTTGTGATGTAATATATTTCCCACCTGGCCCATTAAAGTCACCGATGAATTGTTTTCTTAATTGAATTTCTGTTCGACTTTTTCTGAAAAGATCACTTACTAATGTAAAGATACATAAAAAGGTAATAATTCAAAGTCGCATTACAGGATTCTATCTCATTTTATTTTAAAATGGATGATGTATATAAAACCAAAATTAAAATAAGCCAAACTAAGCTGGGGTAGCATGAAATAGCTTTTTTCTATATGCATGGTTTACATAAAAAGAACGTTCATCATGACTAATACATATATAGACCTACAATGATGAAGTGGCGCATCCGGGTTCGGCCTGAACAAAAAACAACACTCTATTTTCCAAAATAGGGATGTACATTTGTTTTATATGAATGTAAAACGTTACATCTGATGGATACTGACATCGAATTTGAAATCTACAGATAACCAGCTAGACCCTGACCTTTCAGATAATCCCAGCAGATTTAACCTAGGTTCAGGAGTTAACCTACAGGGTCGTTAATGGCAGAGAATCGGTCGTGAAAAAGGAAAAAAGGGAAACAAATTTAAAAAAGAAGGATTTTCACAAAATAAGTGAAACGGTACAAGAAAATTGTATTCTACATAAGTGCTGAAAATAGGTTTAGCCGCTCTAAGAAAGTCAAACTGATACAATATTTACTAAAAAAAATATGAGAATACACAGAATAACAGTAGAGTCATCTAATAACCATGTAGACACACGTTATCAGAACTATAGATAAAATGTGAAAACGCTAAAAAAAAATCCAACGGGAAACAACATGTAAGTCAATATATATGAGACTGCCAAAAATGAGAGCCACGTTACATTAGAACGGATCGTGAAATACAATTAACGATATTAGAATGTGAAACACGCTAATAGAACATGACTGATGCTGCGTGTAAATAGGACGTGGTACACCTCGCAGAAAAATGGAACGCCAAACATGCCATAAAAGAAGGGTTCGGAACCTATTGTAAGTTGATGGAATTCCATACATGTTTCGAGTTAATAGAATTAGAAATATTAAGCTTTGTCAGATTGGAGCATATATGATAGCAGGTAGATAGATACATGTATGGCATCAAATATTCAGAAATTAATGAAATAAGAAGAAGTTGAAAATGTCTCAGCTAATCAGATGGCAGGGCGCCCATCTTGAATTTCGGATCCACGCCAAAAAAAACAACAAAAACAACTGGTCAGGACAACATAAGGAGCACGTGTACCATGTTTGAAGGCAATTGGTTCAGAGGTTCTTAAGAAGAAGTTGAAAATGTCTCAGCTAATTAGATGCCAGGGCGGCCATCTTGGATTTCGGATCCACGCCAAAAAAAAACAATAACTGGTCAGGACAACATAAGGAGCTTGTGTACCATGTTTGAAGGCAACTGGTTCAGTGGTTCTTAAGAAGAAGTTGAAAATGTCTCAGCCAATCAGATGCCAGGGCGGCCATCTTGGATTTCGGATCCACCCAAGAAACAACAACACTTGGTCCGGACATTATAAGGAACATATGTATCAAGTTTGAAGTCAAATGGTTTATTTGTTCTGAAGAAGAAGTTTAAAATGTAAATGTTTAACCCACGAAGGACGACGGAGAACGATCGCAAGAGCTCACATGAACAATCATGTGAGCTAAATAACGGAAGCATTTCTAAATCGAATGCAAGCTACAACACAAAACGTTTGTTCAGACTATAGAATATTATCTTGTTTGTTTAGGTTTATTGTTGTTTAACGTCCCACTCAAGAATATTTCACTCATATGGAGACGTTCAGAATATTATCAAAATATTACCAAAGCTATATATTCTAATATTAACAGTTCGCCGCCAATGTCTTTTACCTTAGCTTTGAACTACTCTCGCAAAACGTTAGTCAAACAATAGACATTTCCACAATAACTACGGTCCTATAGCAAAATTATACAGATTCCCGAAAACTGACGTCAGGAAACAATCAGTTTCTTTGACAACGTCTATTTTTGTTGGAATCTATATCATTTTGCCGTTTAAAATGACAGGAAATGAAAATGTCAATAACAAGTATTAGCAACATCGTTCGTCAGTTTTTCTAACCGTGACTTTTAGGTCGAAAGACGATGGTACAATAGCATCGGGTAATTTTCAATCATATAATTTATTACGCGCAGTCTTCGGTTCATTCTAGAACAACGCTCTGTAAACTATAAGACAATTGCGGTTTCTAATGAAATAGATGTAGTATGTTTTAAAAGTAACATTGAATATAAAAAGGTGCATTGTTTTAAAATCGGAACCCTATAAATAGGTCGATAAAACTCGGAGTAAACGCCACGTCACCATCAGAGAGACGGGAGGCACATGCAACATACTGTGAGCGAGCGGGAACGCAAAACGTGTTGCCAACACTTGCAACACAAAATACTCCACATTTAGATAAGGAACGTTTAATACACTCCAGATAATAGGACAACAAGAAATCCAGCGAAACTTTGTTCAAGAAGAGAACGATTTTGTGTGTTGATAGAATAATATACGATGCACGTGCATTCCATGAGTTACTAGTATGTGAAGCATGTAACAGTGATAACTGTATTATACTAATATATTATTCTTTTTGTTATAAATACACTTGTCAGTTAGAAAAAATTGTAATATATTCATGAATATTTCAGATAAAAAGCAGAATGCAATACAGAGTACGCACGTGGTATTTGTATTCTGTCAACATGAGAAATATAAAATATTAGAAGTTGCCATATTGCGTTTATGTTGGTCAATAAACATTGGTATTCCCTGTTGAATAAATGAGTAATCGTTTACAAATGCATTTGTTCCAGAGAATAGTTAGATTCTATGATCTTTAACCAAATCATTTAAGTTTTAGAAAGGTTTTTGTTTTGGTTTATTTAGAAATAAAAGTGAAACCGAATGTTTCAGCTGGGACTAAAGTCTCCAGATAATTCAAAAACACTTCTGGGGAAAGTTGTTTTATATGCGATTCAATTTCTACTTTTGAATTGTTTTAATACATTTACTGTTGGATATTTTGACTATTGTAAAACTATTTTGTGTTTATTGATTCCCGACTTATTCTCGCATAGTTGTAGAGATATACTGTATACTGTTCGCGTTCACTTCCATTGCATAAAATTTGTCCTGTCTTTAATTGCATTAGAATCTTCACCCTGCCATGCTGAATATACTAGGTGGGTGTAAATACAAAATGTATGACATGATAACTTAAAAAATTTGTATCCGGTAAATACAAAATATATGACATGACAGCTTATAAATTTTGTATCAACGCCCACCCGGTAAATACAAAATGTATGACATGACAGCTTATAAATTTTGTATCAACGCCTACCCGGTAAATACAAAATGTATGACATGACAGCTTATATATTTTGTATCAACACCCAACCGGTAAATACAAAATGTACAACTTGACAGCACTCTGCCTTTTAATTTGGTCTGAACAATCCATATTGCACCGGAATATGTTCAATTTTTTCAGTTTCATTTTTTTTTTGTTATGTTATTCAATTGTTTTCTTTTTCAAAGTAAGCCTGCAACCCCTCTCCCCAATCTTGGCGTGGCACACATTAATTCGTGGGCTGTACATACTTGTGTATCCTTGATTCCAGTTTGTTAAAACTGTAGACTATGGCTCATAAAATCAATTTTTACCACAAAAGCTAAAACTGCACTGACTATGTAATAATTTAAAAGTTAGTATTCATCTAATGAACTGTTGTATATTTCATTAAAATGTATCGAAATACTTGAAACCTCAGAGTCTGTTAAAAGTTTAAATGATTATCTTTTAACATCGAATAAAACGAAGCTTAACCATAAAACGAGATAAAGTCTTGTAATCTTATGTCATTAGTTAATGCTTAACAAGTAATTGCTGACGGAATAATTTGTGTCTTTTAAAATCATCCTCACGTGCAATCCGTTTCAAGTAAATATCAATTACTCATGCGTTTTTAATTCCTGTTCACGGCGACATGAAATCGCATATTTTAATCCAAGGTGACAAGGACATTACATAAAATCTATCTAACACTCATACGTAGTTACTGTATTGCGCCAGAGAATCTAATTCATGTGTTTTATTGGGTTTCCTCTATTTTATCTACCCTAGAGTAAATCTATATAGCTTTGAGATTAGCTATAACTTTTAATCGATTGGGTCTTTTGAAATATAATTACGCTGGAAACTGTACTGTGTAGCATAGAATTGGTTAACATTATTTTATATCCGCTTGTCACGGATCTAAAGCATATGATACATCCCAGTTATTTTAGCTCAAATAGTGAATTAATGTAGGGAATCGTTATTTGAAAAATAGCTTTATAGGAAGCTTAATGTTACAGACAAAATAGCTGTATAGACAGTTAAATGTTATGGACATTAAAATAGTTGCGTAGACAGCTAAATCTTACGGACAAAATAGCTGTATAGACAGTTAAATGTTATGGACATTAAAATAGCTGCGTAGACAGCTAAGTCTTACGGACAAAATAGCTGTATAGACAGATAATGTTACGGAAAATATAGCTGTATAGACAGCTAACTAAAACGGAGAAAACAGCTTTATAGACAAATTAATGTAACGGACAAAATAGCTATACAGACAGATAAATGTCACGGACAGAAGAGCGATATAAAGACAGAAATAAAATGCAGTAAATAGCAGTATAAATAGTTAAATATAACGGAAAAAATAGCAGTATATATGAAATGTTACGGACAAAATAGCTGTGTAGTCAGCTTAATGTTATGGACAAAATAGCTGTATAGACAGTTAATGTTACACACAATATACCTGTATAAATAACTAAATGTTACGGAAAAAATGTTATGGACAAAACAGCTATATAGGCAGAAAAATAAAACGGACAAAATAGCTGTATAGGCAGATAAATATTACGAACAAAATAACTGTACAGACAGTAAAATAGCTGTACAGACAGTAAAATAGCTGTACAGACAGCTAGATGTTATGGACATTAATATAGCTGTGTGGACAGCAACTTGTTACGGAAAAAATAGTTGTATAGACACCTAAATAAAGCAGACAAAAAAGCTTTATAGACAGATTAATGTTACGGACAAAATAGCTATATAGACAGTAAAATGTCACGGACAAAAAGATATATATAGACAGCTAAATATAACGCAAAATAGCAGTATATGTAAAATTGTTAGGATAAAATAGCTGTACAGACAGCTATTTGTTACCGGACAAAATAGCTGCAGCTAAATTTTACGGACAAAACAGCTGTATAGACAGTTAAATGCTATGGACAGTAAAATAGATGTGTAGACAGCTTAATCTTACGGACAAAATAGCTGTACAGACAGCTAGATGTTTCCCCGGCTGATTACACTAATACACTGACCTAAAAATAACTTGTATCTAATTCAGAAACTGTGTCAGAAGCAATAAAATAACCGATAAGTAAACCCCAGTTGTATACATTTACAGTATCAATGAGTTATAGGAATGTTGGTAACTACCACAATATCTTTGCATACATCAATTATTCAGCGTGTTGTAATATGTTGTTATTTCCAGAATCTGTATTGTGCATATTTGTAGTGTGTTATTTTGTTTGCATTGTGTTTGGTTGGAGTGACTCGATTCCTGAGGTAACAATCTAGACAAAATGTGCTCTCTCTCTCTCTCTCTCTCTCTCTCTCTCTCTCTCTCTCTCTCTCTCTCTCTCTCTCTCTCTCTCTCTCTCTCTCTCTCTCTCTCTCTCTCTCTCTCTCTCTCTCTCTCTCTCTCTCTCTCTCTCTGAACCTCTCTCTCTCATCTCTCTCTCTCTCTCTCTCATCTCTCTCTTCTCTCTCTCTCTCTCTCTCTCTCTCTCTCTCTCTCTCTCTCTCTCTCTCTCTCTCTCTCTCTCTCTCTCTCTCTCTCTCTCTCTCTCTCTCTCTCTCTCTGTTTGAACCTTTACATCTCATAATTCGAGATAATATCGTTAATGATGTATCTCAAATAGGAAAAACCTGTCAATATGTAAACCATTCGACTAATGTCTATAAAGAGAGTTCCGATATCAGCATCTGGATTATGTTTTCTTAGACCAACTCACCTATGACTGTAATTTTATATTCTGCTAAAATGTTTGTCTTGCGACATTCGTTTAATTACATGGAATCGATTAGGAGTCATACGCATCACGTCTTAATCAAACATATTGTAATTAAAATAACTGATTATCTTATGATCATTATAACGGAGAATATTTCATTTGTATTGGGAATATTACTGCCTCTAGTTTAGGGGGCTCCGTAACCGTAGTAAACCGGGACATCCTGTACGGCCTATAATATACAACTGAGCCAACGTGAATTGCCATGCTCATAATGTAATGATACGTAGGTTTGTATTCTTCTATGAGGCTTCCATGTCGTTGGTATTTTTTCTGTTATCCACGAGTCTTGCAAAAATCAGTACCCCAATAACTCCATTCCCTTAAAGCGGCGTTCTTCACTTCCGTTCCGAATGATAAATACTGATGCTAATTTGCTAAATATACAGTAAAGTAAAACCACAACAACTATATCACGCACTCAGTTTCAGGTGAATACAATAATTGTTTGAAAAACTCTTATATCTATTTCTAATAGTTGACTGAAATGTTGAACGGAGTGATCCTGGGGTTTATGTGAAATATGACCTTCAAAATCAAACTTTCCAATACCAATGCCAAGATCGATATCTGGCTTAACTGATCATACACTGTCTGTAAGATGTATACATACTGACTGACAAAAATTACAATAAAACATTTTTCAGTGTATTCAAAGGTGACTATAAGTTTTTCGGAAATCTTCATTCTTATGGATCAGTTTCTACTTATCAATTTCAGATGTTTACACTTGAATAAAGTTGCCTTCAAATTTGTTCTTTCAACAAAATTAGTATTTCATTTAAGTAGGCCTAATACATTTTAGTCTGTGAACTTTTGACAAAGAACTATAAATATACGATCTTTCTAGATCAAAGAACAGACTACAAACTGAGGTTTGATGACAACATTTATATTTGCATTCCATTTGTAACATTTGATTAACGTAAACAGTCTTTATAGATCTCCGGACAAATCAGTAAATCGCGAATATAAGTACCGGCGAAATAGAAAGGCTACCGTTAAATACTGAAATCAACAGTAAACAACTAAAAGCCTCTACACAATAAAATGTAAACTAGAATATATAATCAAAATTTCATTTCATAAGAGAGGAAATATCTATTAATTCTTACTGATACTTTCATTTTCAAACAGTTAATTTTGGAAAAGCTTCTAACTTTTTTTTTGGGGGGGGGGGCTAAATAGTTCAAAGACATGTCAGTGATAATAGATAACATGAAAGGGTGACTCTCTGCTGTAGCTTGAATCGATACAATTACATAGAAAATACAATGCCGTTGTCCTCTTTATTCATGGACACGGATTATAAAATGTCCACAACTGGAGACGACTTTACTAGGCAGTCCCGAGGCTTATGTTCACAAAACTATAAATCTACAAAGTGATTTAATTACATAAAACTGCCAACATTTTCGCTATTATGATTTTACCATCATTTAAATGATAAATGCTGTTTGAGATTTAATTTATTGAATTTACCCACTGGAACCGCTCGGCAAAACACGACGACTACATTAGGGAGATAAGAACAAGATAAAATACGATTCTTAGGTGTCGGAGAAGAATAGATATAGGTGGTATCTCAAAATGTTAACTAAACGTAAAGATAAGGCCCTTGAACACTGTACGACGTCGCCAGAATCATAAACATATTAACTTGACGTTCCCATGTCACTCACCTGAATGATTTAAAGTCAATATATTAATAGAAAACATTTGGAGAAGAATTTATTAGAATGTACACAATGTTAAGGTGTTCAACATTGCTCAGGTTTGTTTACTTTGTAAATGAGAATTATGTCGCCGTGTTTACTGTTATCAAAGGTGTACAAGTAGTTAGACCTCGGGAGAAAAAAAGGCTACAAGAATATTGTAACTTACCGTATCGGCGTTTCACTGACTTGTATATCTACCCCACTTTTATTACATATTTCCTCAATATCAGATCCGTTTAATTCAATTCCTTCTTCACAAATCCGTACCGTTTTCTTTTCTTTCGTTCTCTTTGAACCAAAGTAGCCCGAGTCCGTAACATCTGAATTCAAATCATCAACTTCAATTCTAGTACTTTCTATTGGAGCAAAACTGACAGATTTAATACTGGAGTTATGTGGTTCAAGTTTTTTGTGCTCTACATCCGTCTGTGTATCATCCTCTTGCAAAATCGACATTTTGTAACGATGATCTGAAATCACCTCTGCTGCAGACGAACACTGCCGTGCAACAGCAAAATGCATGTAATGTGCAGATGTATACACAAACCATTTAACAAAACTAAGTCACTGTCGTTCTACCGGTGCACCAGTGACTCATCAACAATTTACCTGTGATCGGACCTCTATATAAATCGCAATCAAACAATATTTAGCACCATATCTGCTCCTCTATTTAATACACTACAATAAATACATCGCAAATTATGTGTATTTGTATTTCTATGTTCTCAATCGTTAAATGTGAAAGCTATACTAATGTAAACTTCCTCCGGCGTATTATGTATCACAGCAACATTTAGATGCGGTCACGTCCAGACGTCGGTAAAAAGTGTAACCGTAACAAACTATTTTCCCTATATCTATACTTGTGTATACAGCCAGGTAGAAACCTCATACCTCAGTCAAAACAAGTGACTCTCTGTCCACATTTTTTTCTTTCTTCACTGAAGGAATATTATTTAAATTCTCGTGTTTGCATTTTGTTCGCCTCCGTGATGGAAACATCTGATCAATAAAGCTAATGTAAACAGCGTATATATGTACTTAATGCGGATTACACAACAGTAGGCCTATATAGTCAAATACACATTGACACGCGCACTTTAGCAGATTCTGTGGCTTGAGAACAGACGTCCATACGATGATAAAGACACCCTTAAATTAAATGCTTCATTTACTGACATGAATATCCTGCCAGTTCGTCTGTGTGTTACATCAAAACATTTACTAGTTTAACCATTGCCATATCATACATCTCGGGCCGTCCGTAGTCGAGTGGTTCGAGCATTGCTCTTTATTTAACACCTGAGGCCTCTTACTTGTGGTCAGCGCGGGGTCGAGTCCCTCTTAAATCTAAGCTGATTTTGTGAGGGAGATGGCCAGTTAACTTGCGGAAGGCCCGTGGTCTCTTCCCAGGGACATCACTTATAACAGTATTCTCTCTCCACCACTTAAAACTACCAGCCACCATGTGACTGAAAATTGTTGAGTGTGACGTAACAACTTTCAAATCATATTCACATTCATTTCACAAACATAATCACACACACACACACACACACACGGTTTGATCGGGACCTGTAACACATAGCCTACATCAGTCACACTTTTTATAAAACACCCCTTTATTTAATATCTGGTAGTAAGACAAACAAACATAAATGATTTAACATTCAAATAATAAACAAAAATTGGATGTCAGAAAATCCAGTGTACAATTAAAACTATTATACAATATAACCTTTGAAACTCGGATCAAATGCACCACTTTTTTTCATCGACTTTGAAAGTTATACCTGCCTTTTTATGAATGAAATAATATCGTCGTCGTATTTCTTGTTATAGCACCACTAAGGTCACGGCCATGTTAGATATCACAAACGTACGACTGTTTATTTGCAATACGCAAATACACCGAGTTATATTTTATACAACGGTGTATTTGTCATTTGTGATAGATGAATGCACTTATAACAGTTGATATACGTACACACGACACCTTTCAGAGGTCGGGAATTTTTAATCGTACAATGTTCCAGCTACTTCTGTTTTAATTCGCGTGATTTATTTTTAGATGGATAATTACCTAATTTCGGAGAAATTATTTCGACCTCCCATTACGAAGTTACGTTGGAATCAAGATACATACTTTTTGATGATTGATACGAAACGAACTATACAAGCTTACGAAGATAATGCAACACGGAACTGGCTGAAACAATCTGCCGCCACATTTGGCGAATGCTTTCTAAAACTTTCTCAAACGATTCATACTCGTAAACACCTAGGCGCAACATTTCTCTTTACTCTGTGTAGCCACTTGAATTAAGTTATTTTTCTAATCACATTCACTTTAATTGCATGTTTTTACAGGCGTTTCTATGCACTCATTAAAACTAACAGATTTTTTTTTAATTTTTGAAAGAAAAGTGATTACAATTACCCATGTTCATCGTATCATTTTGTTCGCAATTCTGTATTTGGTGACTGAAGCAAATGCATCTGCAGAGGTAAGTAAATTGTTCAGGGCAAACTTGCATCTTCATCTCTCGCCAGAATTGTTTAGCTCATCAACCCCCTGTGGTCACATTTAAACTCAACCAAATCAGTACCTGTAAAGTCTACTGTCAAGCTTCAGGGGTGAACAAGTTTATATTGACTGTAAAATCATTTTGAAATTTGGATTAAATATTACACACTGCTGAATTCTGACAGTGAACGTTACCATTTTTTGAAATGGATGAGTCCAAATATTGCTACAGGGGTCAATGAGTTAACATAGTTCCGTTCTTACTCTTAAAATAGTTAACTCTTGAACGTTTTAAATTATTTTTGAAACAAAACATCAAATCTATACCAGAAAAGAAATTATTTTTACTTCTGGCGTGCTTTCAATGAAGCAGAATTCTCAAATTTCTTTAATTAAAATATTATCGCTGAACGCCTAACAAAGGACTACTTGTAAGGAATCCCTTGTAAAACATCTTAACACATTACTGTTGATTATTACGAGGTGAAGTCGTCATCCCGCTTAGTCAGCCACAAATTCAAGATGGCTGTTAGCCACACTAATCAGTTAAACCTAGTTTTTCTCAGTTAAACCTTGTTTTTATCCAGTTAAACCTAGTTTGTCTTCGTTAAAACTAGTTTTTCTCTAGTTAATGTGGATTATCAGTTAATCCTAGTTTTTCTTGCAACCCACATTGACTGGAGAAAAACTAGATTTAATTGAGAAAAACTGCGCCCAAATAACATTAGTTTAATTCCCGTATAAACTAGGATTTGTCGAGGTTTAACTCGTTTTTGTGTTCTCATGTAAACCTAGTTTTTCTCCATTTAATGATGGTTGCTGAGAAAAACTAGATTTTACTGGAGAAAACGAAGTTTAATTGAGAAAAACTTGGTTTAACCCATTAATGTGATTTTGGCGACCCATAGCTGCAATTTTTATCCTACAAATCTTTCCTCATCGGACCATGAAAGACAACTGCAATATACTGAGATCTGAAACGACATTTGCCTCAGTCTGTAATTCTTCAAAATGGAATCAAAATTGATGATTTCTGGTTTGTTTACTTTATAAACATATGCGATCTAAAATGGAGTCCGTAGTGCAATGTAACGTTTTTCTTTCTTTGAGAAACAGTACTTAACAGAATAAGAAGTCTAGGGATACTAAGTTTTTAAACGGTTTTCATGGATTATTGTTCAGGAAATGAAAATAAATTTGAATGAAATTACTGAAGTTCTAATATTTTATTCATACGCGTCATGTTATTACAGCAGAGTGTATACTATTAAGATCTAAAGTTTGTCATCCTGACCTTAAAATGAACGTATTCTAATGTAAAAGTTGCACTGGTTAGTAAGATAACAAGGGTTGACTGATACAGCTTTATGTATAATCAATGTTGACAGCTGTGGTACTACAAAAGTAAAAAAAAAAAGGAATCAAAGTTTTGTTCGTTAGAAATTAAACCATGGAAGTTACACAGCACACAGACGTGTATCACTGCTTAGACATATAATAATACGACATTTCAGAATCCAAGCCTTATCATTCGTCACTTCAATTTAATACTTTCATATCTTTGATTACTTAAGGTAACAGGGACCCGTTTTACAAAAGGTCCAATATTTGATTGTTAGGACCCCACTATACGACTTTTGACCGCTTTACAAAGAATTTGTACATATGACTTGCGACCAATCTAGCAAGAGTGTAGACCTACGTAATTGTTGAATATGTATCATGATCTCAATATTTGATTTAACAGGGTATTACCAAAATTGAGTACTCACTTTTTTGCACAAATACCTTTAAATCAGAAAGTGAGAAAATGATATGGGTAATAATGTAGCAGGTTAAAATATTCATAAACTATCGAGGTCTAATTTGAAAAAATATACGAATATTCCTGGAGTTGAGGTTGGTTAATATTGATAAAATGATCTCAATTTCTGTCTTAAGGTCAATTAACTGTGAACGAATTCATGATAAAACACACCCAGGACCCAGTTTCACAATACAGTGTTAAATTTAACCTATTATCGGCCTATTAGTTCAACATTATTTGGTTTACTTTAAGTTAGATTTTACAATGTA
Source organism: Atrina japonica (assembly GCA_030159075.1). Lineage (NCBI taxonomy): Eukaryota > Metazoa > Mollusca > Bivalvia > Pterioida > Pinnidae > Atrina > Atrina japonica. The sequence continues at coordinate 371,986 of BROG01000072.1, read as the reverse complement.
TTGTGCAACCCGGTTCAGGACTTTAATTTAAATATTGTCATTCCCTTGGAAGATCAGGGATATGTGTTGTCTGTCTGTTTCTCAGTTTGCAACATTTTGGTTTCCGCTAAATTACTGGAGTTTTTCCGCTCAATTTTAACTGTTGACATGTTGCTTTAAGTCTACGAGTCCATCAATGAGGAGTTCAATTAGGACTAGCATTTTACTATATTTATTAAAGCCAAGTGACTTAGTTCTCAGGGCAATGTCTAACACAACGTGGCTTAATGCTAATTCTACATTTTAATTTATAGTATTTACCCATATAAGAGGTTTCTAACAATGTGCATTTTACCCCAGGATTTCTCTTCAGAATGAAATCGGAAATTTGTGATCATTGATGTGCCGCAGTTCTAGAGGCTATGGTTCTCAAACACCACTTGGTTTGCTGGTTCTAAACTTTGAATCTAGAGTGTTTGCCTTTAAAAGAAGTTGCTAATAGTGAGTATTATATGCGAGGATTTCTCTGATACATATAGAAATGTTTATCTGTGTAATTATATAATAAAACACTCAGTTATTTGAATCGTTACAGTAAAGTAGAAAAAGCATAGTATATTCTTGATCACTGTTGCCACTATGATCATAAGACAAACTTGATTTACCATTGACCTGTAATTCTCAATAGATTTGGGCGAAAATGAAATTTAAATTTATATTTTTCATTTACACCAAGAACACAAACAACAAACAAAGCAAACAGACATTGTTCGAACAGAGAAAACCGACCAAGATACTTTCTGTATAAATAACATTTTGATATTGTTACTTACAGACGCTGGCCTGTTCAATTTAGTCAGTACATAGGAATAGTTAGGAAATTGCATTTATTTCATTAATTTTGTTTGAATATAAAAATTTCAGATACTAAAGTATAAATCAATAGGATGTCCAGGACATAGATACAAATCCAGTAAAAATGGACAACTACGGACCTCTGGAAACCAAGAGGTGGGATCAGGTGCCATGGAGGAGTAAGCATCCCCTGTCGACCGGTCACACCCGCCGTGAGTCCACATTCAAGTCCAATGAAACACGTGAGGAGTGTATCCTCGTCACAATTGGTACAGACGTCTCAACAACCGCCAACGAAAAGGCAACTCAACATTTCACTTAGTGAAACAGAGTAGTCGCAAACAAGACCATTATACCGACCATAAAATTTTCGGAACGTTGACATTAAACGCGGTTTTCGATATCCCTGTGTCAATAATTTGTCAGTGAGTAGTTTACCTCTGTATATGAAATCTTCATATGTTGTGCACGCCCTGGCATATCGGATCATTTGTGAAATATAAACTCCATATGCGGGTGACTGAGGGATATTACTACTTAAATGTGGAAAATTTACGATGGGAAAGCCGAAATCGTCGCGTTTATCGTATAGCTTAGTTGCTAATTTCCCGTCTGTGTTTATATGAAGAATGTTGCTTTACGCCCGATACTTTCATAATCATATGGTGGCTGAGATAACCCGGTAACGTTGTATATCAGTGAGGTGGCCACAGACCTTCCGCAAGTAAACTGGCAAACGTTCTCACAAAATCAGGCTAGGTTCCTTTGGGACTCGAACCCTCGCCAGGTAACTAGAGGTAAGTAAGTTCATGGTTTAACCACGATGCCCTAACAACTCGTCCACGGAGGCTTTTATTTCAGGAAGCATGTTGTAAATGTTATAGAAAATCGGTGAGTATTACCTGTATTTTATGCTAAATGTATTTTCTGTCAGGAAAACGTAATTTTAAGTAGGTTCTGTATTTCTTTCATATGCACGATATTATGCATGTTTTAGCTACAGCAACCTTATGTAGTGTAACAGTATATTTCAGATGATGAAGTTGTTAGTTGCCCCACTCGCTCATTATGTTGTCATTAAATTGTGATGGTACATATTCTGTGTCAATGATGCAACAAAAACCAATGAAAGCTGACATTTTGATTATATTACATCAAATTAAATGGGGTTTGTGGATCGTTGTCAAACATCTGTGTGTATATCAGTTTCGTTGTATATTTTGTGTATGACATGTTTAGATTTCATACACAAGATTTCAAGTCAATAGCAATATTGCCATAGACAAGAAATGGACGATTTGAGTATCTTGTCAATCATGCAGCTTTCCCCCATTAGTATTTGCAAAATTCTACTACTGTACACATATATATATAATAAAATGGAGGTATAATAAGTTAACATGTATCATTGTGGGCACTGCAAAGCAGTAACCTCAGAAAATAAAAGCTGGAGACGACCCATACCCTCAACAGCAGAGGTAAAGACCCAGTAGGGATAAATAAAGCGCAAAATGAATAAGGAACTCTTAACAAGTTAGAAATAAATTGAAAAAAGATATTCACGCTTAATCAATGGCTTAATGCTGCTATAGACCGATTGTAACATATACATACAACTATACAATGAAAGTGTTAGATTATTTTAAGTTATGGTATGATATAATTATATATAATATATATATATATATATATATTACTGGATGATTGATAATTACAATTAATTAACCGAATTGAAAAAAAGATAAATATCAAAATTCATATTCATAAAAAAATGTTCCACGCACAAATTTGTCGTCATTGAAAGTATAATAATACATTTTAAAATGTTATTCTTTTTAAGCACAAAACGGTGGCTTATTGGCATCCTTTGAAATGTACTGAACTTAATTAATATCTCTTCAACACGATGATGTCATGTACCTTCTCTATTAATTCTAGTTCAGTTATTATTGATGATAAACTGATAATCACGATGCATGTAATAGGATGAAATGTCATCAAATGTCAGTCATCAGACAAATGCAGGTTGGTTACAAATCGATTGATATAACGATGGCGCATTTCTGACGGAAATGACAAAAAAATGACGCATAGAAATAAAGAGATAGAAATAATTAAATTTTATACTCCAAAACTGAGGCTACAACAGTCGATAACGAAGGGAACGTTAAGTTTTATAAAATCAATTTCTCAGCTCATTGTAAAAACCAGTAAGGAATCATCGTTATGACAAAAGAGTAATTATGCGGTTTTAAGATTTTGATAAGAAATGTTGCTGAACGTTTAATTATTTTATTTCATACACCAGATATATCATATAACAAAATAACAAAAGTTTTACAAATAAGTCGTTTGTCAAAGATTAAATTCGATAGTCCTATAGATTTACTCTTGTCGATTGGAAAGGACGGTCAACTTCACACATCCCTCTATGACAAACTAGACGATTTCAATTTCCATATCACGAACTTCCCGTTTCTAAGTAGTAACATTCCATCTTCTCCTGGCTATGGCGTTTTCATTTCACAACTGATACGTTATGCCAGTGTATGCTCTTCTTATGAATGTTTTATTCTGAGAGCGAAACGACTCGCCAATTAACTACTTACACAAGGTTACGTTGCTGAACGCTTGAAATTGTCGTTTAAGAATTTTTTATGGTCGATACGGGAATCGTGTTAAACATTATGAAGTCCCCCTCTCAATAATATTAGATAGCATTCTGGGGCACGGCCACAGAAGGTGACTCCCTTTCGCCAATCGTGCTTTTCATCGAACTTGACCTCTTCACAAAATTTGACCTTTTCACCGAAATTTGACCCGTTCATCATACTCGAAAGGTTTCCATGGAACATTTGCGACAGATGTGGCACACAAGCAGGGGATGTTGACTCCTTCCGGACACCTGGTCTTATCCCGTTTGGGATTCGCAATTGTTCTTCATGTTGAGACCATTGCACATCTAATTCATCGTGTTCTAATGGACTTGAGCTTGGATTATTAATTTGTACTTCTAACAACGAGACATACGAAGTACGCCCAATCAAAATTTTAGAAATGTATGAAAATGAGATTCAGGAGATTACAGAGAATATTTACAATGTTTTTTGTTATAAAATTATTTACTTCTTCGATATGCCCCGGCTTCACCGGTAGGAGGCTGATAACTATTGACTCAATATGATTAATATTCCGTTGCAATCGTAATACAGAATACCTTCAGTATTATTAAAACATTATTCAACAACGTGAACTCGCTTACATCGGGTCTTACATTGCTCCTAAATAGTGTTGATAATTTTATAATGTTTTGGAATCAAAGATAAATAGTTATAACAACTCGGGTTTGATATTAATGTTTTGTACTCGCATAAAAGGAAGATACACTTTTTTGTATACATGTATATATATGATTGTTGTAAAGTCTTTTTAAGTTTTACATCTAAGTCAGAGTTATTTCATTTGTAGTCAACCGTTTATATAGCTTAAGGCACATCTATATTCATACCTGATTTTAAGTAGACCTTACACCTGAGACGCCCTGTTATATTTTACTCGGAATTTTAAAAAATCATAAAGAAGTACTCAATCATAACAGTTATATGTGAAAAGTTCCTATAGACCCTTCGCTTTAACCGCGTTCCTGTGATTTTGAGTGCAAAATGATACAGATACCAGCAAAATCAGATGTCATTTTGGGGGAATCTGTATCATTTTGCCACTCAAAGTTACAGGACCGCAGTTATCGTGAAAGGGTCTATAGTAAGAAGGGTATAAGAGGTCACGATCTGTCACGTGGGTATTATTTTTGTGTTGAAGCATTAGCAACTCTTTCTTCGCACAGCTTAATATGTCCCATTCGTTAAAACTCTGTATAAAATTAGAATATGTACACCTATTTCTTGTCCCATGATCACATGAAAAGGTGTACACAACCTATTACCAATTACTTACATGGTTTTGTAAAGGTAATGACCAATATATTAGACGCACTCTGATAACTGTCCTCTTTATTTCGTGATCTTCAAAACTTTAATTAACCAATTTCCGCCGCCGATCATAAATATCATTTTAATGAATATTTACATCACACCCATTACATCTGACCATCAATGTTAATTTGCAGCGGCGACATGAAACGTAAACATTCTTAGGTATGATACCTGTACTGCTTCAATTATCAGTTTCCGTGCTACACCGTAACGTTTATTAACATCTAATCATTCAAAAGTTCTTAAAATGTTCTTGAATATTTCCGTTTACATACATGGAGATTTGAAAGGTAAAACATTAATAAAATCTTACATTGGTGTGTTGCTTGGATAAGGAAATCTCCAACCGAGCGGTAAGAATCTGGTTATTTAATCCAAGAGTCTCCTGAGGATTGAACTTCCGGATTCTTACCACCAGGATGGAGATTTCCGTTTCTACTCGGTTTTGTTTTGTGGCATTGATTTTTTAAAAATTTTATGTAGATCTACGCAAATAAAGTCTGACATAATTATGAAGTGTATTCTAGAAGATATTCGTTGGACTTGACTGTGGACTCACGGCGGGTGTGACCGGTCGACAGGGGATGCTTACTCCTCCATGGCACCTGATCCCACCTCTTGGTTTCCAGAGGTCCGTGTTTGTCCATTTTTACCGGATTTGTATCTATGTCCTGGACATGCTATTGATTTATACTTTGGTATCTGATATTTTTATATACCAAAACTCTACATCACAAATTGTACTGTGACGTCATAGCTTGTGTGAGCTGTCTTTCCCCTAGGGAAACACAGAGTTATCTTTTCACGGGCAATCATTGTCTTTTACGGACAAGGGTGGGAGGAAAATATTTCTCCAATTACTTTTTTCAAAATGTCCCGGTGTTTTGCGGGTACCGAATCACAACTTTACTTTCAGCGACGGGCTAAACACATAGGCTCTTGCTAGGTCCCACGTTAATCAAGGACCAAATTACTGTGTTTGAATATTAATTTTCTTTAAAATGTGGTTACTAAATAATCACTTGAATCTTAAAATTACCATACCGAATTGTTGCCAAGTTTTGTGTCGCCTTATAAAGCAGTAGTGAAACTTGAATCCCCCTGAGAAATTTTAACTTAACCGATCAATGAAATAGCTTGAAATCAAAAGAGTGCCTTAGAATTGCAGAATTGATTTTTGTTTTTGGTTTATTGTAGTTTTAAGTCTAGCCAAGACGTTTATGGCGAAATACTTGGAATTTTCCTATGAACTGTGATGGTGTTTTGATATGCTATTCCTGCTATACCACAAAAAAAACTTTGTTTCATGTGTCATCTGGAAGACCTCTGACTCTCGCTTCCGGTATTTGGTGGCGAAGGAATAGATATTACCATTTAAAATCATACTCATGGAATCGACCCCGAGAACTTGGGTTTGCGAGACTTGTTCGCTGCATTATATATATTTTATGAAAAGACGAATATTTAATTTTGTTTTCAGGAAGAGCTGCGGTAAGACGCCAAGACGTGAAGAATATTTCTCGATACCTATCATATTTTTGACGGCGTTCAATCAGCAGATTGACACTAGAGAAAAGTTACACTAAATCTTTGATTTACAATCCGCAGTTAACACCGTGCTGAGTAGAACGTTATATTTTTTCCTTTAAAAAAGTTCCTGAATAATCTCGAAAGATTTGTCTATCTGCCAGAATTTTGTTTATCTCGACAGATAGGAAGCAATAGTTTACACATACACGACGGAATATTACCTAAGATACTGTGTACTTAGATAAAAGTCAAAATTCCTTTGGAAGCGTGGCGTAATGTGATTTTATAATACGTATCTGAAAACGGATATACGCTACACAAGACGTTATCTATATAAACGCTCTTTTTATTATAAAATTAGTATTATGATATGTTGATATTAGACGGAACACGAGCCATTGAACGATGCTGATAAAGGTTGATAGCTGTACTTTTCACACTGAAACACTATTGAGACAGAAAATAGCATCGATATAAGAAAATTGAGTGTATCCCTAATGACTAAAAACCGGTGCATGTGATTAGTAGCTGCACATTGAACTATCACTATATGATACTATAGTAATTGCCAAAAAATTATTTTGGCACATTTCATATTTTTTTTCGTGAGGTTTTGTTCGTTTGTATTTCCTTGGACTAAAATAGAAGCATATAAAAATCGTAGAAAAACATTGTTTATTTATATATTTAAATGGTGTTTTACGCCACACTTAACATTTCCCAGTTACACTGTAGAGGTCAATTTTTATCAAACATGATGGAGGAGAGACTACGGGCTTTCCTCAGGTAAACTGACAAACTTTCCCACATGAGTTTAATCATACAATTTAGTCACTAAGGAAGTTCTATGGTCAATATGGGGATCTCAAGAATGTTAGATAGTATTCTGGGGCACTGTCATGTACATAATTAGATCTAAAACTAACTGATAACATTTTCAACGACCTGGACTTTTTCACAGAACTTCAGATGTGTCCATGTAACATTTGCAACCGATCATTCATGCTAACGGGGGTCGCTGACCTCTTCCGGACACCTGATCTCATCACAATATATGTATTTATGTTAACAATATACTAGTCATTTTCATATAACTTGACGGGAGGAGTAACCATTAATTGTCATATGGATGATTATACTCACTTTTCAGTCATCACAAAGCTTCACGACAAAACTGTTTTATTTATTGTATACTGGTAGGTTTGGTGTATCACTCTTGTCAGTGTATCACAACGATTCACTGTACTTAACCTGTAAGCTCGTCCAGGTCAAGTAAGGGTACACTAGACTCCACCCGACAAGGTTATGGTCATTCACATGGTTTTCACTACATTTTTAATTCTAGTGTTTATATATCAAAGACAGGAGCTATAATTGGTATATTTATGTATCATATTTAAAGTATAATATTATACAGATTTCTCTATACTTTACATCTTCAAATGGCGTACATGTACGGAAATTTATTTAACATGTCTATGTTTCTCTTGGCAGGCAATTTAGTATCATAAGCTAACATACAGGTAACTTGCTGTGTACGTTTCACTTGACATGTAATTTTTATCATAAACGAACGTACAGGTAAATCGAATATAATTGTGTAATTACAGTGATTGCATAATATTTGCCTTCATTTAGAATCTTACAATAGGAATAAGATAGAAAAACAGACTTACAGATAGACACATTACATAAAACCAACTTTATAAGTCATTGCAAGATTTGTATTTTCATATTTTTAAAATTTTTTTAATTGACTTCCGCGTTAACATTCAAAGCCCACACTTAAAATTAAAATGTTAACGAGTTGTTTGCGTCGAAGCGTGTGATAGATAGATTGTTGTATCTCAATTACGCAATTTGAATCACTTGTTTACAAAATTTTGTACACTGCTTAAATTATTATGGCATACATTCTAATGATTTAGTTTTCCCCGTAACCATAAAATTTCATAAACCCTTCTTCAAACTGTTTTGCGTTAATCCCTTTTGCAAGAAATGTACTCTTAATGTTATTTCAACAACAACATATTTGACGTACATAAGTTGTAATTCTAAAACACAGTGAGGAATTATAAGGACGTTTGCAGTTAAATTCAGAGTTTATCAATTTTCAGATATCAACGATCAGTTGTTTAAAAATCCTGTATTTGATACATGTGTATGCCTGTAATAAATGTATTAAACAATGTTCACTTATTATATATGACTAAAGGCACACACACACACACACACACACACACACACACACACACACACACACACACACACACACACACACACACACACACACATGCAATATAAACAGCATTTTCTTATGACTTAGGATGATAATCTATATTCTCCTTCCTGTTGACCACCAAATTGTTCCAAATAAGTAAAAATACCTGTGCAGAAATAAGTGCACAAATTATATTGTAAATATTGCTTATATTTGAATACATAGAGGATAGTTGACAATTGTTTTAGAATAACATGTTATTACATCGAGTGAGGCAGGGAAATACATATTTAACACTCTAGGCACTCGTGTTAAATATGTATTCTCCTGCCTCACTCGATGTAATAAACATGTTATTAAAAAACAATTTTCAAATATTCTATTTATTACATTTTCCAGTTAAGTTTCGTCAGAGCCTAGATTTACCCGATGTTCTGTACATGTAAGCTAATCTACGATCTACGGCTTGTGGAATGTAAACAAAACACGTTTTGACCTATGCTGACTAGGACTCGGAAATGTTTTTAAGGATGTAATTTGCTTAATGAAAACTGGAGCCGAGATAGAAAAATTATGCTCTAAAAGATTTCCACGCCCCCGTGGTTTTGATTGAAATACATCCAAAGATCAAAAGACCAAAGATCATGCCAAAGTTATCGAAAGACTTGGACAACAAACTCGCTTCGAACATACCCTAATTCTATGTTAATTTTCTCCATTGTATCTCCAGTGTCACTGAATCTTTTTAAATGTTTTTGAACTGCTGACCTAGATAGTGGATACTTTAAATATTCCCATGTCATTTTCTCCACTGTATCTCCAGTGTCACTGAATCTTTTTAAATGTTTTGGAACTGCTGACCTAGATAGTGGATACTTTAAATACTTCCACTGCCTTTCTACGACTAAAACCCACTCCATCAAAACATAATATTGCCTGATTTTCAGTCGAGACAGAACAAGTCTGTGCGAGCCATTTTGTTTAGCTTCGATACTGCGTTATAAATAGCTCACATGAAAACCCCTTCCTGATACGTCATATCTACAGTGCTTGTTCAAAAGTTTTTACCACGGCATCACCATTTATTGGCATTTGTTAGCAACTGCGATCAGTTTATAATCAAACAATGAATTGAAAATTATCATTACATTATAGAAGAGATTAATTAATCGGATTTTCATTAGTGGCCTGGCGCTGTATTTTGATTGGCTTGATGAAAAATATCATAATTTTTTCTTTAAACCAATCAAAATACAGAAAAATCAATGAAAAATAACAGTGAAAAATAAAGCTCTTATCTAATTGATAAATTAAATAAATAAGAATGTAATAAATACATTTAGCCTACATATTAATTTATAATTTACATCTAAATATACTTTGTCAGATGTTGAATTTAGCAAAATTGCGACTTGAATACAACACAAATATTTAAAATTATCTACACATTTTTTTAATGTCCCCATTCAAGTTCGAGTAACGTCACAAACAAACACCAAGTGACGTCATCTCCGACTTTCAGATGAATGAAGTCTGCGTGCGTAATGAATAAAAGTAGTTAGCACGTTAGCTAATCAAATTGCCGCTGGGCTTTATTATACAAGTTACCTATAAAATATTTATGAAATTTGTTATATATATATATATATAGTCATGTCAATTTATATATGTATTTATTCGTTTTGTTTAATAGGAATCTATGTAATTATTCGTTCAGTGATATTTGGAGTTTTTAAAATTATATTTATATTTACTGTGTTTGTGCGCATATGGATTGAGTGTGTGAGTAGTTTGTGTGAAAGACGATTGGTTGTTTGAATCGAGTTAATTTATCGGTTTAAAAGTAAAATGTATTATTCAAAGATATGCTTTACCGCTTAAATTGTACAGCATAATTATATACTTACCTTTCCCTACATTATGTAGAGCAGCGTAATTTATCTACATGTATGGCAGATAGCAATCCAGTTAACATAATCTGCATCTCTTGGTATGTGATATTAATATTTATGAATGTTTTACTTTACCAATTGTTGTTATTAATTTCGTGAATTTCATTGTAAAGTTGATACTTTATTGTATTTTTTGCATTGAAAGCTCACTGTGTTATTGTTTAGTGAGTTTATCTCATACTGTTTTGTATCGTACATATATAAAAGTAATACTGAATTATCATATGGTAACTTAAAACTTGATAATAAAACTTTACATGTATGTGATGTCTTTGTATTGATTATATGTTTGCATCTTGTGTAGATTACTGTCTTTAAATTACTGAAAATAAAATATTAGAAACGTTTTGAGTCTTATTAGTTTCTGTTCGGTCACACACACACAGAGAGAGAGAGAGAGAGAGAGAGAGAGAGAGAGAGAGAGAGAGAGAGAGAGAGAGAGAGAGAGAGAGAGAGAGTATATAAACCAGCGGCTGAGAAAAGGGTCCTTACAACATAACAAATGAGTGCGGGTAAACAAGGAATTCCATTTGAAGTAATATTCTACTTTTGTAGATTTTTTGTGCCAAAAACAAGCCAGCACTCATTCTCATATTGTATTTTTTAAAAATCCACACATGTTCAAGTATTTAAAACCATAAAAATCATATATTTGCTACAAATTACCCTAAGGACCATTTTCTCAGCCGCTGGCTCAATTATATATATATATATATATATATATATATATATATATATATATATATATATATATATATATGTGTGTATATATATATATATATATATAATGGTATTGGATCTAAGCAATGTTTTAATGTAAACATAACGAATGGGTCCATATGATGCATATTGTCTCATTGTATGCAATAAAGGCAATTAATTCATATGCTATGGAATATTTTTTATCACAGATGATTTTTAAGTGCGTAGTTCATTGTAGAATGCATTTATAAGACTTTGCTTATTAACAGCTACGTCTGTATTTTCGTCCTATTATCTCGTCTATTGAATACATATATAAGAGTACCAATGACCATGACCATTGAAAACGATCACCTAACAGACATCTCCCACTCCCACTTGGAGATCACTAATCAAGTATGGTAGCTATTTTTTTTATTGGTTCTACCAGATTCCCAAGGGAATAAATAGAAATTTTAAGTGTAAAGGGAGGTAACTCGTGACAGACATGAGTCCTAGAAAAATATCGTTCAGAACATGTACGACAATGTTAATGATTCTAGATTTAATGGTCCTCTTTGAATTGCATCTACAAATATGTGATAGAAGCTCGTCGCCATACAATAATTATGGCGTCTACAACGAACATGTCAAAAATACACCTTTTACTGAGAGGAAATGGACATTTTCGTTTTTTCTTCCATTCTTCCCGATCCAACAATTTGACATTCATGCTAGCATTACAACTGTACTGTGTATTCTGTTCTCATCCTTTTTATCGTTTCCATTCAATCGATATTTTTATAAAGAAAACAATTATTCGCGAGCAAACTATTAACTTATTTGAAAGTGAAGCAAAAAATCAAAACTTGTTATTTTTGGCCTATTGTTATGTTTACATTGTTCATTACCTTTTTGTATGACAGACCAAAATATATACATTCATCAGTTTTTAGTGTTATCAGAAATCACGTATTTTTGTAAAGCAAAACGTAAGAAGATATTCACTGTCGCTCTTTTATCTGTAATTAAAGCGAACGTAAACTGTGAATGAAATACCTAAAACATTTCTTGGTATACCTCCTTGATAACTCTCCTGCGATAACTCATGCGTCATAATTCAATATAATATTTTCAAAATATTTTACTTGATGGTAAAACAATGAAATTATCAATAGTGGAGAAGCGATTTTATTACTTTTATGATTTTTCATGAAGAAGTAGTAATTATATAAATATAAGGTACATCAGGAAAGCAGTGCGATAGAGAATAATCAGTATGGTCTAATTATTTAAAAGTACTCTTGAGTTTTTTTTATCTTGGATTATCTTGAAAACTCTTTGAACCTAAATATTTATCTTTTAAACTCTTGAATAAGTTATGCAAATGTATTATTAGGAATTTCATATTAATAGAGAGCACACATCGTGTGTACAGATAGAATAGAAAAGAAAGTACATAAATGTAAGAAACATGTTTAAGTTCCATCTATGTATACTCCTAAACTGATATGGAATTGTGTGTTGAATTGACGACACCGGAAGCTACACATGTTAACTTCCAGTTCTATTATAAATAAATCATGTGTACCTTCATGATCAAGATATGAGGTCAACTGCATTACGTTTAACATGCATTCATTATTTGGCTGGGTTTTACATGCACAATCTCTTTTAGACAACCTATCAAAATGCCATAAATCAAGAAAGAATTTTAACTGAGAATAATCACTGACAAACATGTGGTGAAGGTCTTGGGAAGGTCAATCAAACCGGAGATTAATGAAATACCAACCTTGTTATGTTTTTATTTATTCCATTTCAAAGTTTTCGTGAATTAGTATTTTGATATCAATTCTTTCTTGTACAAACTACATATAAACAAAAGTATTTCCATCCGACAGGCACCTGCCCTTAATTATGAATAATAAACCACTGTAAAAGAAATAAGAAAGCCATACATCAAATCACCTTGTCGGAAAATAAAAAACATTCTGATTAAATAACGAACTAATGAATGTACCGTTTATGAAATATGGGCGCCACCCATCATATCAAAACAAAAAGTATCAAAAGAAAAGGATTTGAAGTATAAATTTAAAAAAAAAAAATGATAACCGTTAATAAATGAACGAATAAGTTAAAATCTATGTAATCTGACAATAGACTGATTTTGTCACGGAAGCGCAGTACAATGAACATAGAGGTCCGTGTTTGTCCATTTTTACAGGATTTGTATCTATGTCCTGGACATCCTATTGATTTATACTTTGGTATCTGAGATTTTTATATTCACTTCATTGACCAACACTTCTGCTGATGTTGGGAACGGGATGACTTTGACAGTTAGTAACATTGACGTTTTTCTATCGAAATCTAGTATTCAATGCAGTTGAAAAGCTCTTAATATCAGATTAATCTAGAAACCTAATTGCCCGATCATGTCAAGTTAAGGATATTGTTAGAGGTAATGTTACTCTTACATAAACTGCGGACTCACGGCGGGTGTGACCGGTCAATAAGGGATACTTACTCTTCCATGGCACCTAATCCCACCTCTGGATTTCCAGAGGTCATGTTTGTCCAATGTTCACCAGAACATGTATATGTATCCTGGACATCCTGAAGATTTATACTTTGGTTTCTGAGATTTTATATATTACATACGAAAGACATAACGTATGATATAGGATGATGATAAAAATAGCATGTACCCACTTTTTATCTAACAGAGATTGCGTGTTAAAGCGATCAAATTTTAGGCATACAAAAGCAAAAGGTTATAATAAAGGGAAAAAGGGATATTAAAAGGCATATTAACGTAAAACGATGTGCCGACGCAAAAATGCTTACTAATACAGAATTAAAAGGTGTAGTAATGCGAACAAAGCACAGCAATGCGACGTTAAAACAATACTGGCATGGAGTAATTCCGACGGAATTTTGTTCAAAAGAAGTTTGTGTAAAGGTTAAGGAGAATTAATGAAACTAAAACGATGACTTTTTACAGGGAGTACAACAATAAAACATTTTTGCAAGGTCCATGTACCTTCAGATGGTCGATGTTGTTTTCATATTCTAACTATCAATATTTATATTATGGTGTGTATCGAGCACCGTCAAATCCAATTAAGCCTTAGGATACTTTATTTTTATTTGACGCATATTGACAATTATGAAATCTCAAAAAGGTTGTAAACATGTAGCCTACTTTCAAAGGACGAGATTCTTTAAAATTACGTATCCGTACACATTATTTGATGTACCTACAACCTATACTGAATTTGATCTACCATATTTATACTGGATACCTAAACTTCGCAAAATCCCATGTAAGCAGAGGTACATAGCAGACTCCAGCAAATGTTCTATCAAATCTTGATTTTTACTCATTACCAAGATAATGACAACCATTTAGCAGAAACTTTAGCAATATTGTACAGTCGCTTATTCCAGAAACGGTGTACTTCATATGTGGATAATAAAATATTCTAAACAACTTTCAGAAAATTTGAAGGCACACAATTTTTGTCACATTCACAGTACCAAAACATACGACTTCTCTACTCTGTACATAGCAATTTCAGATAGTAAATTAAAAGAAAAACGTTTTAGCATCATAGACAACTGTTTTTTGTTTTTTTTACTAAAGGTGGTACCCGAAAATTTAAATATTAGTGATTGGTTACCATGGTACTTATTTTGTCCAACACCACTCTGGTTCTACGCATTAATACACTGACGTTGTTATAAAAAAGGCTGGAATTTGTAATAAACAATATATTTGCAATTTGATCTTTCAACAAATTGTCGGCATTTCTTTGGGAACCAATTTTGCTCCTTTATTGGCTGACCTGTTCCTTTATTCATACAAAACAGACTTAGTAATATCCCACAGTCACCCGCATATGGAGTTTATATTTGACAAATGGTCTAATATGCCAGGTCGTGTTCAAAATATGAATATTCCTTATGCAGAAGTAAACTACTCACTGACAAATTATTGACACAGGAATATCGGAAACCGCGTTTGGTGTCAACATTCTGCAAATTTTACGGTCGGTATTATAGTCTTGTTTGCGATTTCTCTGTTTCACTAAATGAAATGTTGAATTACTTGTTCGATGGCGGTTGTTGAGACGTCTGTACCAATTATGACGAGGATTCGTTCCTCCAAACGTGAGTACTGATGGCTGAGTTATTATGCAACAAACTACATAGATCATATGATTATAAAACCTTGTGCCTATAAACATCGTTTCATCGATATTAAATTTCTGTGTGACAGAAAGTAGACAGAAAATCTCTAGATCAATGCATGTAAGACATTTTCCCAACTTCAAAGACTGCCGCGAGGTTCTCATCAAGATCATGAATGAATGAGGCAACTTCTATGCCCAACTTCACAGCCAGATCCTGCCAATACACAGTAAGGGATATATACGCAAAGCGACCAAAACTCATTTGCATATTAATAGTTCGCAAGAATTGTAAACATTCCGGTCAATTGCTTTCAACATCAATTATGTCACAAGTATATAATGTTAAAAAATAATTGAAAAGTAACATTCTAAAGCTAATTCATAATGTCTTAAACCTCATAAGACACCGAAGTGACTTTTAATA
The DNA here is from genome assembly GCA_030159075.1 of Atrina japonica. Taxonomy (NCBI): domain Eukaryota; kingdom Metazoa; phylum Mollusca; class Bivalvia; order Pterioida; family Pinnidae; genus Atrina; species Atrina japonica. The sequence goes on along the minus strand of BROG01000072.1, from coordinate 356,150 downwards.
CTTTTTATATTTCAACAAGTCTTATAGACCTAAATTTTTTCAGCGAATTGTTACTTGATTTTCGTCAATTTAAAAAGCAAAAATTTACTAACAAAACTGTGATTTGAAAGTTGAGTTTATGTTGCTGAAATACATATACGTGTGTAATTTCCTATCAATATAATGTATTATTAAGCCCATACTGCAAAATGTGCTTTGACTTGATCCCAATAAACAACTTACCATAACATTACTCAATCGATGGATTACAACTAACTGGATATACGGATTAATGGTCTTAACCTCAACATGAACAATTGCGAATCTCAAACGGGATGGGACCAGGTGTCCGGTAGGAATATAGAGCTAAAGGGTATAATGATTATTTTTAATTTGAACTATTTAGCCGTTATATTTAGTATTTCTGCGTCTTTTTTAAATAGAGTAATTACACTTTCTTCATACGACCTTTTATCATGTACTGCGTTATACACCTCAATCGGTTAATATCATAGACTTTTCGCGATACAACATCATGTGTGTCAACGAGAGTTTCATGCTTTTTATATACACCTATGCTTTACATTTAACGGTGTAGTGTTCAATATTGCTACTAATCTTTCGAGGATACTACTTGAGAGAATTTAATAATATTATTTGGTATTGCTTTCCCCTAGATGATATTTCTGTTAGCTAGGTTTTTTCGAAAGTGAAGGTAAAAATCAGATTTTGGTTCCTAGGTTATTTTCTAAACCAAAATGTGTTCTAGAGAAGTTGTTTACCAGTTAACATATCTGCATATCATTCTCACAAGAATAGGCCAATAGTTGTAATTTGCTTTGCTATTCAAAATATCTTAATTTGTTTTTTAACGTCTATGGGTAATACTTCTGTCCAACTGCTGTGATAAATTAATCCTTAATTCCTATGTTAATGAGAAAATTAGTTCCTTGTCAATTCGGAACAGCATGTCCGCTGACGTGATTCTGGAACTTGAACTACACAATATCCTGATCAAGAGGCCACAAGAGCAATGGTACTGATGCGACAAAAGTAACCACAATCAAATTAGAAACTATTACATGTTAAAAATAAACACTAACTAAACTAGAGTTACATTTCGCCATTTGTTCATGCGTGATAATACACAAACCATTGCTAATTTTTGCTCCCGGGAATTGGAAACCGTACTTAGGATTAGGAAGAAGGACTATTTCATGAATAATGAAATCGCTGTTAACGCAAATACGGAGGTAAATAAGGATATCCATAGATGGGGTGATAACTATCATATATATTTGTGAGAATGGTACCTTACAGATATCAGATAGGGATTGGTCATACTGAATTATCCAGCTTTATTTCAAACTTTCATTTTTATAAGCACTTACAAATAGTATTTCTATGGTATGCAGTCATTGAGAGTGGTAGATATAGTGGATACTGAAAGGACCCAGTACCGAACAAAGTCAAAACAAAAATGTGCATCCTATTCCTGTGGTACATGCTAGGTAAGAATTTTTCGGTACAGGTGCAGAAACATATAAAGTTACTGATGCTTTTGTATTGCTGAATACGTTGAGACAATAATGAAAGCTATAAATCAAATTTAGAATACGGACATTATGTAATACCTTCAGCAGAAATAATTTGGTTCATATAGTAAATTGAATATTTATGATAACTGTGTTTTTATGTAATATACAATAATTGTCCATATATATATATATATATATATATATATATATATATATATATATATATATATATATATATATATATATATATATATATATATATATATATATATATATGCACATAATTGCTAAATCATGGTAAATTAGTGTGTGTGTGTGTGTGTGTGTGTGTGTGTGTGTGTGTGTGTGTGTGTGTGTGTGTGTGTGTGTGTTTTGGAATTATCGTTCACGAGCCTAATGTGGCTGGCAAAAATTAACTTAGATGAATCGTTTTTATCGGTTACATTGAATTAAATTCTATCCGACAGAGTAAATCTGCGTGTATTCAGACAAATACATATTGTAAGGCAAAATATATAAATGCCGTGATTTCTGTGGATAAAAACCTGATTGGATGGCGACGTTTTAGAATTATTGTGAAGTTAAAGTTAAGTATCGATACATGATTGAAGCTGGAATTGCTGTAGGATGATTTTAGAAAGATGTATACATGGAAACCAATATAAGGCCAAATAAACGGACACGAACCCTGTTTATAATTAAACAACGCAGTTGTTTCAATAGATATAGGAATGGATACTGTACAAAATAGATATTAATCGTTGGACAGATGCAAAACTACAGAAAACAGTTAGATTTAGGCAATATCAAAAGTTGTCGGACGGATACAACTTTGCACGATAACAAAATAACAGGCGACGAAGGTATCTGTATGCGAAAGACAGTGGTATAATATTGACACTAAAACATTTCAGTAGTGTAACGTTATAGATAGAGCAGCGACACAGCGATGTTGTACGTCTTTCAATATTGTTAAGGAATGAGACGGGTTGAGACACGAAATGTTGAAGGTTTTTCAGAAGTTTTACTAAATAATGTAAAACCCGTATGCTGTATGGAGAGTTACGGAATAGTTACAGTAGAGACAGCCAAATGTTGTAGAATTTCAGGAGTATTACTGAATAGATAGTGTAAAGACACCAGAATGTTGATGATTTTTCAGCAGTATTACGGAAAAGGTAGAGTTGAGACACTCGGATGTTGTAGGTTTTCCAGCAGTATTACGGAACAGGTAGAGACATTCTGATTTTGTAGCTTTATCAGCAGGGTTATGGAATAGGTAGTGTAGAGACACCAGGGTGTTGTAGGTTTTTTCAGCAGTATTACGGAATAGATAGTGTAGAGATACTAGGATGTTGTAGGATTATCACCTTGTTCGCAATTACAACTACCATATTTTATTGAAATGTTGAGTTACTTCCTTGAAAATGTGAAGTGTCTAGCTAAAAAGTAAGCAGATTGTGATAAGAAATGATTCATTAATTGTAGTCAACTGTGAGATCTCGGCAGATGCGATGGCACGCTGCCATTGTAACTTATATCATTTCTGAATCCAGAGGTTCGTATTTCTCCAAGGGCCGCCATAATTGTATCACTTTGGTATCTATAATTTCCTATACAATATTCTTTTGCGTGCATTACTGTTACAAGATGTAGCGCCAATATACGAATGTTAAATGAATGTAGGTAGGGTTTAATACGCACTAGAAATACAAAACCCGCGTAGGTATTCCTGTTTAGAGGGCTAAAAAAGAGCCATCTGACACAGGACTAATAATGGACTGTTTTATGAGTATATGTACATAGCAAAATGCATATCAATTATGTTTCAATTTACAAGCGAGTCTGGTGCAAATAGTGCTTTATGCCATGTAGAACAAGTCAATTACCAGCGTGTTTATTATAATTAATGTGTAATAGAATGGTTATTAAGGAAGCAAGAAAACCATATCACTCCATCGTTCACAAAATTTAGGTAATTCGGTGCATAACTTCATCAGCAGTGGTCCTAGAAAAACTGTCGAAATTCCAACAATCAAGTGCAAAGAAATACGGAAACGAAATGTTATTTCAAGCGTTTATGCCGCTGTTTGTTTCTTGCACAAATTGCAATCACCATGAGCCACTTTTCGTTTCTTTGAATCAATTAACTTACAGTAAACATTACTTGACCTTCCTATCTGAGATTTCTTACACACTCCATTCCATGCAATTACTAACCCAAGTGGATTTTTTCTGCAGAGTGTAATTCTACAGGTGAAAATTTGCAGACATAGTGCCCCACTGTTATATATTAACACCAGAAATCTGGAAATACTCCTTGTGTATGTAGTGGCTCCTTTTTTTGTATAATACAAACACTGTGTATTATCATCAAAGCCCTCTTCAGTTTTCTTTTTCTAGAAATTCGAAGGTTAGTTTCGCTTCAAGTCGGACAAATAGTTCTGATTTATTCGTAATGTTGATTTTGATTCAGTCACAAGTTTTGTTTTAAAGAAAACAAAGTGACATTTCATTCAAGCTGTCAGCTTAGTTTTAATTCAATCAATAAAATATTTTGAATAAGGCAAAAGGATATTTTGTATTGTATTTAGGTGAACTAAAATGTATTTGGCTCCAACGGGTACAAGTTCATTTTATCTGGTTAGTAACTACATTATTTCCCGACTATTGTAGTCGTATATTTGATTGCTTCCGGGGCATGTAAGCAATGATTTCCAAGTCACATAATTTGGCGGGGCGGGGTAGATTTCTAACTGTTTGATTATTATAAGGATGATTCTATCCACGTTTTGGTTATGAAAAAATCCACGAAAAAAACACGAATTCCTCACCGGATACTCATGATGTATGATGACAAATCTGAATGATTATCCTTGCCAATGTATTTTTAATGTTGTTATGCTTGATTACCTAAAATATAAACTTGCAAAGGTCAAGAAGTGATCACGATGCTCTATCCTGCCAGGGTATTTGGAGTTTACTACAGTAGCTACAAATTTAACATAATTTTGACAAACTTGAAAATTGCTAAGATGAAAGACAGTCACACATCACATCAATACAAATGGAATGTTTCCACACATCCCTTGTGTGTCAGGTAATCTCATTAATCGTGCATCTTTTATGTATTCCCAGATATGCCGAAATAACGTCTCAAATTATCAAGATACATCAATATGGATATAAGGTGTAACAGGTCTTTCCATTCATTCCAAGCGAGTACTGCCAAAACAGAGTTTCCATACGTCATATGAATATGGAAGATCGTTAAACTCGATTTTTGTCTACCAGAGAGCAATTCATTTCGAGTGTAAAACATTTTAAAAATCTTTTAGATACCCATGGAAAAATTATTCATAATAATCTATTTTTTAGTTTACTAATCGGCATTTTTATACACAATCTTTTTTTAGTGAAAACCGTAGTAGATCTACTATCTGGAAACATGCGGCAGTCGACAAATATCGACAAACGACAACTACAAATATAATTATGACGTATTTGTAATCTGACTTGCTTTTATGACGAAAAACCAGAGCCTGTCTGGCTCAGTCGGTTAAATTACCGTCAGTGCCCAATGGCTGTAAATGCCGAGCAAAGGCAAAAGTTTCAATACCTGAAGACCGTCATTTGGTGACGTCTACATATGAGTGAAAGATTCCTTGGTGTGACATTAAACAACAAACGAACAAACAAACAAACAAAAAACATGACGAAAAACCAGATTAAAAAGTATTGAAATCGCCGTAACATCCCAATCCTTTACTGTAAGTATTCATGAGATTTATCGTGACTTTTCTGTACTTATTCTGTTGATTCCAAATTGTATATGCTAATAAGCTATTAATAGAACGAACGGCACTAATATGAATGATAATGAAATTTAATTTGATAACTTTTGCATTATTTTTCAGAAACTGAATTACTATCAGTACTGAAATTAAGTGCAATATATAAATCATTCTTCGTGGTGCAATGTACATGCTATTGCAAACAATCTTATCAGTAGGTATGTGCAGATGTTTGATTCTGGCACTATTACATTTGGCAGGATTCACCAACCAACTCTAATTATAACTACATGAAAGTAATTACACTGATTAGAAAATTTGTGAATACACAATCACGAACTGTCTGTTGTTGCTGTATTTATTTGTTCTGTTTCTTCTCAGTGTGGTCCGATCTGTTTGTTATGATGCCATATCGACCATGACACCGATTTGTACCTGTATAAACATTACATTTCAAAACAATGTCGGTATCACAATGTATCTCATCGGAAACAAATCAGTGTATTGCAGGTTTCCTGGTGCTTGTACCAAAATATATCTATCGTTTTAATATTATCCAACTTGACCAGAGATAAAGTTATGTTTACTATTTGTATTCTTTAATTATTGTTCTTAGAAAATATGTTAACGGTATGAACTACTTACACAAGGTTACGTTATTGAACGCTTGAAATCGTCGTTTAAGAAGTTTTATGGTCGATACGGGGTTCTTGTTAAACATATGAAGTCACCCTCTCAATAACATCAGATAGTATTCTAGAGTACGGCCACAGACAGTGAGTCCCTTTTGCCAATAGTGCTTTTCACCGAATTTGACCTCTTTACAAAACCTTTTCACCGAATTTGACCCGTTCATCGCACTAGAAAGGTTTCCATGGAACATTTTCGACGTTTATGGCATACCAGCAGAGGATGTTGATTCCTTCCGAACACCTGGTCCTATCCCGTTTGGGATTCGTAATTGTTCTTCATGTTTAGGCCATTGCACATCTAATTCTTCGTGTTCTAATGGATTTGACCTTCGATTATTAATGGGTACTTCTTCATTTATATTTAGTAAGAAATATTCAGTCTGGCTGTCTCAGGGTGTTCGCATCGCAAGAAGAAGGACCCGGATGAAATTCTGGTATACCAGTTCATGCACAATGTCCGCAGCATAAGGAAACTCACTGGGCCCAGGGCCATAAAAATATTCTCAGACAATTTTTTAGTTAACTTCAAGATTTTACTAAAATCTTGAGAATTATCTCAACTTGGGAAAAGTTGTGTACCATAAAGAAATTCTCATATTTCTTTTTCAAATGATGAAATACTTAAGTACATGTTTTAGTTGACTTAATTTATTCTTAACAGCGAAAATGGCCGCTTACCCTGTTCGCCTTGGAATAAATATACACTATCGCCAGGGAATCCGTCTCTCTAAAGTATTTTGGGACTTTTTTTTAATGCTCTGGCTTTCGAAAACGTGCTATTTGAGCGATATATGTTTAGGAGACCAACACTTCTTTTTCTGTTCGTTTGAATTGGCCATACGACGGTTGTTTACATTAGCAATAGGGACAGTGTAAATTTAGTTACATACATGTGCCACAGTGTATGTCCCGTGTCATTTATCTTATCTAACGTGCTAATACTAATTTACTTGTATCTTGAATATAGTTTATTATATACATTATATATAAATTACTGACATTGGCCATGTATTGGAATTAACAAGAAGTTTTTAATCTTTTTAAAAAGGTATATATCTTTTCCCAGATGCCCCAAAACGTAAAGCCTATTTAATTTTTACACCTCTTGGTTGGTTATTTAATGATTATTATATAATCATAGATTATGGTTAGAATAATGTTCAAACATCGAATCAGGACATACACTGGGACATATGTCTTGGATTAGATTTACACTGCCCCTTAACAAACATACATTAGGTGAAAAGATTCCTGAGTCGTTTTATAGTTTGCAAGTTTTAACTTTTTACACAAATGAGTAAATTCTTAATTTTTGAGAAAAAAATGTTCAAACATCGAAGTTTAGTGAATCAGGTCATAAATTGGGAAATATGTCCTTGACTAGATTTACACTGCTCTTCAACAAACTAACATTAGTTGAGTTAATTCTTAAGTCGTTTTGTTAACCTTTTTTTTTTAAAAAAATGAGTTACAAGTGAGATTTTGTGTATGTATTAAGGTCGATTACAATTCTATTTATAGCACACTAGAAAAACAACCCATATGTTTATCGGTATCATTAAAATAAAGTGACAACATTTCTTTTATTGGTTGCTTTTAGTCCTTTTTACAAAAACTCTGGTAACGGCAAACCAAAACATATTGAAGTTCAGCATAGTAAAATGACTATGACGTCAGGAATTGTGATGATATGATATATTGCAAAATATCATTTACAATTGTTCAATTCAACGCGCACTACGATAATTATTTTAATTACAAAACTAAACCATTATACATAACTCCCATCAACTCCATCCCTATTTTGCAAATTACAGAAATGTTTGAAATCAATAAATAGTAAGTATTACGATTGACTACTACCATTACACCATGTATGTTATATGATGGGACACATATTTGACAACAGTGTCTATATAATCATACCGTGCTTAAGGGTTGCACTGAAACACAATGATACTGCAATGAACGAAAACTAGATGCTGGAACTATATTCGTACAGGACCGTATGATAGAACTTAGGTACGCCTTGGATGGAATAGCAGTGTGAATATATATGGTTTTATTCTATATCCAGACAGTCACGTGATCTAGTTATATACGCGCACTAGGATAAGTGATAATACTTTCAATAAATACTAGATATAATATACTGGATGGATAACGATTTATATTTTATTTAACTGACTTACTGTATATCCGTGTGGTTTACAAGTTTCTTATATATCTGTCCCTCCGACTCCGTTGAAAACTCTGAAAAATCATCAATGATCCATGTTTCCACCATAGATCCCTTACTGCCAAATGACACCCTGGTAATGAAAATAATACTTTAAGGAATTTGTAAAGAACCGAACTTAAGTGGCTCGATCTCAGTCACAATACTAACATACCAACTGTAACATACGCAAATTTACAGCATTATTACATTATAAAATCGTATCCTTTTTCACTTTCTTCGTTTGAATTTGTTATATGAAACATTTGAAATGTTACGGAAGTTACAGTTTGTAAAATATGCGTGATACCGAATGTTATTTTCTCCTAACTCCCTTTTATGGTGTAATTTTACGGTAAAACAAATATGGGTAACACAATTGTGCCTTTGACATTTCTTAATTTAATATGAAAATATCTACAAGTTGAAATGAAAACACAAACGTTTTCAGAAGATATAAAACTAGTTCTCTTTATAGATATGCAGTATAAAGTTAATTTAATCACTCGATTGTCACCTTAACCCTTTCACCTTTAAGTATAAAAATCAAATGCTCCTTTTTATGGTTATGACCAGTCTATTATGGTTTATAGGGTAGAAAGGGTTAAATTATATCTAAAAACAGCAAAATACAATAAATCGTGTCAGTTTGTCGTGATAATTAAGGTACAGTCTACTTGGAGTACGGACATGTTCCTTGGTGGTGATGATGATGGTTCACACTTCTTGTTTTAATCTTCTTGCAGATATTAGTTCTGTGTTTCTGTGTTCTTGTCATTAATGGTTAGATTTATTTCAAGCCAAATGTATCTGTAGACATACCGTCTGCAACAGCTTCCTCGGTTACAAACCCTGTTTTAATGTAAATATTCCGCTACATAATTATCTACATCTTTTTGTGGGATGCTTTACCTCGTCGGTTTTTTAAATCAATAGTGGCGATCATTTTGTAGCGATAATGAAAAATTACAGTTTATCACCGAACGTCCGGAAATGAAACGGCAAACTTTCGGCCTAAATCAGCTTTCAAATTGACTCAAACGATGTAAACATATTAGCTGAAATACTGGTAGAAGAACACCTGTAATGTTGATGCAGACATATTGGACGTATAGATCGTGCGGAAGGGAAAATGAGCCTTGCGATCTGATTGGTCATTAAATGAAGAAAAAAGGTTTCTTTTTATTCGTTAAATTAAAGTGTTAGAAAGCATATCGTTGTCGAATGAAAGTTAAAAGGGAGGGGTCAGGTGAAAAAAGACTTTCATTTGGCGGTAAATAAAGTACTAGTTGTAAATTGAATTTTCGAAGTAGATATGTAACGGTAACCAGTATCTTTATCACATCTTTTGTTGTTTAAGATATTGATCTTTCACCACAGGGTATTGATCTGATATAGATTTAATAAAAATGGGAGTGAGATTGACTTGAATTATAATTGAGTTGAATAGTTAGTGTTTTAACCCAAATAGAGTCGTTTCAGTATTAACGTGACGTAATTGACCTTTCTATTTTTGCTCGAATGATTTTTAAATTTGATGATTTCACAATGCTCGACACTTCGGTCACACCTCAGACAACTATTGAAAATGCATTGTAACTTTCGCGGAAATGTCATGTGTCAATTGAAAGCTCTGTGCTCTAACCACTCGACTAAGCAGCACCAAGCAACATCATTTTAAAACGGACATGATTAAGAATGTAACCTCTTAAAAAGTAGTTAAAATATGTATGTCATTTAACCATTTAAATCTAACTGATTTAATCTTCCTCTATAATTTTAATTCCATACATACTTTTTTATGTATGTGGTACAAACATGTAGTTAAAATAGACGTCAAAACTATCTTATAAAGCAGAAATATGCTAAAATGAATAATAATCTGCTTATAATTCTCATTTTCACGTTGGTATTTATAAACATCTTCAGCTGCCAAATTTCATCTCCAGTTCATTTATCTTTATGAATTTAGTAAGTGCAAATAAACTTTCTCTCACATCAAATTACGCTCTAAACGTTTATTCAAAAATACAAGAACTATCATTTTTAATCTTCGTATCTCTACTACATACATCCCAAATCTTATCCAAATACTTATGTTCTTTGAGAAAATAACCGATAAAAAAGTGGAGATTTGAAAATAAAAATGAATAAAATATTAGAATATCAAAAGAATGTTCAACATTTATAGCGAAGTTAAAATACCTGCATGATAACGCAGTTGATGCCGAATAGGAAGCGATTTTCTAAATACATGTAATTGGCATTGGAACAAGACTTTTTTATCTCCTAGCTTAAAACGTTATAGATATTCGGCTATAAATTATCTCAAAGCTTTAAAACTATATGAATATGTAGCTATAAATAATAAGCTATTTAAAATTTACTGTTACAGTATTCATATTTTAGTGTGCACTTACTCTAATTGCCGAAGTCAAAATATTTTGATTATTAATAGTTGATTGGAAAATTTACGACACCCATTTACAGAAAACCGTAAAATTGAACTTTTGGCCTTCAAAGTTAAAACTTTCATTCGGTATGGACTTCCTAATTATAATAGATCATCCTATATCCTACCCCTGTATGACTTTGTAACCAATGTTTCTTTGACATCGGTATCATTGAAATTCGGTTTCTAATTGTCTAATAAAGTGTTGCTATTGACGTGGTATGATTTAATTCGAATTTATTAATTGATGTCAATTTTGCAAGCCGGTAATTTGAGTTCCAGTTTAGGGAAACAAAGATCATCCAATACCAAATAGTTGCTAAATGGCAATAGTTGGTAAATGCCATCAAAAGTTGCCATCAAGAGTGAGCATCGCGTGCCGACTGCTTAAACATGCCGTAAGACCGTATTGCATATTGCATTTTCTAATTGTCTAATAATTTATTAGAACTATTTAGGTGACGAAAATGCTTTTAATGTTAAAGTCCTATTTAACGCAAATTGAGCAGAAAGTTGTAAGTTTAAGCTTTTTGTTTATTTGGTTTTTAGTTATGCATCGATCGATATAACATTGTGTATACTGGTGTATTATTGATGAATGATCCGCGAGTTTTGTCTGCTAATTCTAACTGTATATTGTCGTTGTCAACGATCAGATCACTGTCTCGTCTGGAACATCTGGTGGATATGCAATTAGACATTCGTGAGCAATAGTTTTTGAAGCAAACAGAACTATAAATGCGAAGTTTTATTAAATATTATGAACATAATACTAAAATTATAATGCTCAAGATGATCGTTTCTGTCAATGGTACTTCATCAGTTGTATTATTTCTCGTATTATTTTAAATACCACGTGTATTTTGATAAATTTAATTAACACGCATAGTAATTAGAGAAAAAGTTGGAAATTAAGTTATTCGTTTAACATTTTACTTTTTATTTATTTCAATTTATCGATGTAATGTATTGTTTTTTGTATTATTTTCTAGGTTAAGATGATGAAATTTATTGACACCTATCTAGAAAGAACGAATTGTATTATTGCAAATAAAATCGTCCACAAGCTGGGGGTGTTAATTTGTATACGTACGCAACATGGCAAAGTGGTTTGACACATTTACTAGGTGTCTTGCGTATAAAACTGACCTCAAGGTCATTGAAGTAAGGAAACATATTTTAAGTCTGCAAAAATAGTTGTGAGTTTTCTTAATCTCTATAAATTAGTGCAGAACACTTCTTTTAATTTTCGTTGACATGGAAATTAAAACACAAAATTTTCTTCGTGTGTATTGCACGGAAGAGATTAAAACTTGGCAATTAATAATTGCATAACATTGTACAAAGAAGCAACATTCTCTCACTTCGTAACTGCCTGATCATTCACGCGTGCTTTGCTCTCAGGATTAATTTGATCCTAAATGCACTGTGCAAGAAAATGCCGATGTTCGTTAAAGATGCTATTTTAAAAGTCTTTAAACCTTTTGGCACTTGACGTTAATTTGTGAGAGTTTACTGATGAGCAGAGAACGACACCTGACCAAACACGTTATTTTTACGATAAATACATCTGTACATCTCTGGATATTTTCCAAACATCCAAAACACTCTCTCTCTCTCTCTCTCTCTCTCTCTCTCTCTCTCTCTCTCTCTCTCTCTCTCTCTCTCTCTCTCTCTCTCTGTTTGTCTCTATCTCTCTGTCTCTCTCTCTCTCTCTGTCTCTCTCTGTTTCTCTCTCTGTTTGTCTTTGTCTGTCTGTCTCTCTGTTTCTCTCTCTGTCTGTCTGTCTCTCTCTGTCTGTCTCTCTCTTTTTCTCTCTATCTCTCTCTCTTTCTCTCTGTTTCTCTCTCTGTCTGCCTGTCTGTCTGTCTCTCTCTCTCTCTCTCTCTCTCTCTCTCTCTCTCTCTCTCTCTCTCTCTCTCTCTCTCTCTCTCTCTCTCTCTCTCTCTCTCTCTCTCTCTTCATGTGTAATGGTATTTGATTAGAGTATCTGTTTAGCATCAATATCATTAAATTACTTGTATTGGTAAGCGTACCTACTGTGTCATACGAGGGTGAAATACTGTCAGTTTTATATAATATTTATTTCATTTGTATGATATCCAGCTAATAATTCAGTTTCTTGGTGGTTCTGCTTTGTTAGAAATCATACAGAATCTTATGTTGCTTACATTTGAATTGTTTAAAGCGATTTTTCGAGTTCGTCTAAATTATTTAATTAATACATTGTACAAATCCATTTAATATTAAGATTATATCGATAGTAATTTTCTCCAGCTATGTTGTTGTATATTTATTAACCCTTTTAACCCCACATGCCATAATAGACTGGTCTTCACATATTTAATTTGGATTTGACTATGGACTCACGGCGGGTGTGACCGGTCGACAGGGGATGCTTACTCCTCCATGGCACCTGAATCCATCTCTTGGTTTCCAGAGGTCCGTGTTTGTCCATTTTTTTTCCAGATTTGTATCTATATCCTGGACATCCTAAAGATTTATGCTTTGGTATCTGAGATTTTTTGTGTCTTAACAATAGAAAGTAGCATATCATCTTGATTTTCACAGGTGAAAGCTTAAATTTCATTGACAAACAACAAAGATCCAAATACAGAAAACACTGTGAATGCTATTTCTGTAAATTTGACAAACGTATTTATTTAGGTTGTAAAAATCAAATCAATCGCGTCATATGCGTGATATTACGGGATTTGGCTGTGATTCATATATGCCATACTTTTCTACTTGATCTGGAAATCATACTCAAGGTTTAATGATCTCTGACGTATTGCATTGATATGAAATCACAGTTACATGTATCAGAGTGAAATAAACGTTCATAAAGTGAATCAAATGCAACAATTAGTCTGTTCTTCAAGTATTTATCTCACAATAATTCGAAATATAAACACATAACTTAGAGTGTGTTTGAAATCAATGACGTCAAGGAGTAACAACGACCAACTAATTAAGATATATATGGCCTGTTAATTTATAACGTGAATACATGTATTACGTATTTTACACATCAAGTAACATCTGTATGTATTTGTATAATTATATATGTATCCCTTATTTATCAAAAATACTGAGTTGCAACTAATATGTCCAAGTAATTAAATCTCTCTCCAAATCGATATTGAGAAAACCAACAATACTGAATGTGCTGTGCCGTCCAAGTCTGATTCATTGAATTGCTTTCGATAACAAAGTCTCCCACCTCAGTGCATTGTGTATGTGAGTGTTGTTGAAACCTACTGGTGTCAGATTAAGCATATTTGTCTCAATACTCAGTTAAACTAATTGGAACTAATTTTACTAGTCCTACGGCAAATTCACTAGCCCCAAAGTGGTACGACGTATTGCCAATTTGACATGCTTTTACTGAATCGGTACCATAATTACCAAATTGGTAGTTTTAGTGTATTTCTTAATTCCACAATTAAATCCACAATTTAATTATTCTAATGAGTCAAAGCAACTTTGAATATCTGGTTTGAGTTGAGAAAAAAAAGTTAAAGGCTCTGATGTTCAGTGTAATGTACATACACAATCATTGCTCATGTATATACTATAGTGTTGCATATGTTCAACTAGTCTTCCGGACTAGCTGAAGTCTAGTCCGCGGCAAAAGTTACTAGTCACGGACTGGCGGACACTTGCTTATTTCCAATCCTGTTGTCTTGTTAATAAACCGATTATGTGAGGTAGTGTGTCAGTTTACTTGCAGAAGACTGATTCTCTTTGAGAGGATAAATTGAAAACGGGTTTTCCACTGCCATTCAAAACTGAACGCCACCTTATAACGGTAAAATTGTTGACTGAGGAGTTAAACACAATTTTTAAATTTACATTTTTACAATTTATAATCAGTTTTATAGATCGTCACATAGCGCCACCATATAACAATCCTTCATATCACAAAATAAATACCACATGACGTCACAAAGTAACAATTGATGTTACGTCAAAATTAATCATAGGTCAAAGTCAAATAGGGTCACATTTATACAATTCACCATACGTCAACTGCAATGTTGTATGACGTCACAATGTAATAGTTTTCAAACGTCAAGGTCAAATAGCTTCAAGTACAATTCATCCAACTGCAAAGTAGCATGACGTCACAATGTAACAATTTGTCATACGCCAATGTCGAATAGCCTTAAGTATAATTCATCATACGTCAAATACAAGGTCGCACGTCGTCAGAATCATACAGTTCGTCATATGTCAAGGTCAAATAGCGTCAAATATACATTCACATCACTTCATAATGTTGCAGTACATCATATATCACAATTTCTTATACATTACACTTCATAATAC
The DNA here is from genome assembly GCA_030159075.1 of Atrina japonica. Lineage (NCBI taxonomy): Eukaryota > Metazoa > Mollusca > Bivalvia > Pterioida > Pinnidae > Atrina > Atrina japonica. The sequence continues at coordinate 341,145 of BROG01000072.1, read as the reverse complement.
ATCATACGTCACAATTTTACAATACACCATACCGTCAAAATGTTGCAGTTCATCATACATCACGGTTAATTAATTTCATCCATAATGCGCTAATAAAATTTTACATATGTGACATACGGGTTGTAGGGAAAGATCTTTTGACTCGTTAGCAGAAGTTCCTCGGTTCGATTCCAGGTACTGGATAATTCTAAATACACTGTCCTTAAAAATGCTAGTGACTGTCCTTCGCCAAACGCTCGGCATACAAAGTCTTAGTCACTGGTCTTTCGGATGAGACACAAAACAGAGGTTCCTTGTCAGAATCTCTAAAATATTATCTTGTGAGCTTACTTCGTGAAGGATATTTTATGAATCAGGGATCATAAAGAAAAGGTAAGAAATAGGTGTCCTTGTTTTTATTTATACCATATAATTAAGATACAAAGAATGTATGTAGACGCATTGTTGAAGAATTGTTGAACTACGGATATTGATTACTGCAAAATGTAGAAATCACAAATATCAAAGTATTAATCGTCAGGCTGTTCAGGGAACAGTATACAAATATGGTAAATATAACTCTTAAGTATTCAGAGGCGTGACCAGTGCAATGGAGAGCATCTTTTGTCGACCGGTCACAAATGCCTCGGGTCCATAACAAAACACGAATAAAACAAATTGGGGTTCACCCCTCCTTATAGCCATCACATAATAAAAGAATCACAGTCAACGCTGGGGACCAACATTTTTAAAGATAAATCTACATCTGTATATTCTAATGCAGCTATATTCTAGGTTGTTTGTGGGATCTAAATATATCCACTATAAAATAATTTAAAAAATACTTTATCAAGATTTTGTTGATAACCTTAGCGGTCACTGCAATGTTCTGGCCGCAGTCTATAATATAAAAATCTCAGATACCAAAGTATAAATCAATAGGATGTCCAGGACATAGATACAAATCCGGTAAAAATGGACAAACATGGACCACTGGAAACCAAGAGGTGGGATCAGGTGCCATGGAGGAGTAAGCATCCCCTGCCGACCGGTCACACCCGCCGTGAGTCCACATTCAAGTCCAATGAAACACGTGAGGAGTGTATCCTCGTCACAATTGGTACAGACGTCTCAACAACCGCCAACGAAAAGGCAACTCAACATTTCACTTAGTGAAACAGAGTAGTCGCAAACGAGACTATTATACCGACCATAAAATCTGCGGAACGTTGACATTAAACGCGGTTTTCGATATCCCTGTGTCAATAATTTGTCAGTGAGTAGTTTACCTCTGTATATGAAATCTTCATATGTTGTGCACGCCCTGGCATATCGGATCATTTGTGAAATATAAACTCCATATGCAGGTGACTGAGGGATACTACTACCTAAATCAGGAAAATTTACGATGGGAAAGCCGAAATCGTCGCGTTTATCGTATAGCTTAGTTGCTAATTTCCCGTCTGTGTTTATATTAAGTAAAATGTCTAAGTATGAAGCGTGTGTACTTGATTCTGTTGTATCTTTAATTTCTAGTTCGCTGGGATATATCGCATTGACATATGTATGAAAATTGTCATTATTAATTGACAAAACGTCGTCGATATATCTAAATGTCAAATTAAAGGACACCGCTAACTTTTTCTTCTTTTGATTCAGCAGTTTCTGAATGAAGTCTGCTTCGTATGAATAAAGGAACAGGTCGGCAAATAAAGGAGCACAATTGGTTCCCATAGGAATGCCGACAGTTTGTTGAAAGACCACGTCTCCGAACATTACAAATATATTGTCTATTAGAAATTCCAGCATGTTTTTTATATCAAATCCAGTATACTTATGTGTAGAATCAGAGTGGTGTTTGACGAAATAAGTATCCTGATAGCCAATCACTAGATATTTAAATTTTCCGGTACCACCTTTAGTGAAAAAGCAGTTGTCTATGATGCTAAAAAGTCTTTCTTTTAATTTTTTATGTGGAATAGTAGTGTAAAGAGTTGAGAAATCATAAGTTTTGATACTGTGAATTCGAGAAAAATTGTGTGCCTTCAAATTTTCTAAAAGCTGTTTAGAATTTTTAAGTATCCACATCTGATTTACACCGCTTCTGGAATAAGCAACTGTACAGTATTTTTGAAGTTTCTCCTTAACAGCTGTCAATATCTTGGTAAGGAGTAAAGATAAAGGTTTGGTAGAACATTTGCTGGATCCTGCTATGTATCTTTGCTTATATGGGTTTTTATGAAGTTTAGGTATCCAGTATAAATGTGGTAGCTCGAAATCGGTCTCCGTTGTAGGTATATCAAATGAGTGTAATACGGACACGTGATTTTGAAGGATCTCGTCCTTTGAAAGTGAGCTATGTGTGTATGTAGGATTTCCAGAATTCGTATTAAACCCAAGTTCTTCTAATAAACAATTATAGTAATGTGCCTTACAAATAAGAACTATATTATTTGAGGCTTTGTCTGCTGGTACCAGTACATATTGGTCATGTAACCTATCCAGTTCAGTTACTACTTCTTTTGATCATTAAATACAGAGGGATAACGTGTTTTCATAGTCCCTTTAAGTTTTCGAATACGAGATTTTATCAACCATCGTATGGCTTTCAGCCATTCAGACAAAGTGTCTGGTTCTACGTCTTCATGTTTGGCCCATCGTCTGGCATAATCTTCGACAGAATCCATAACTAAACTGAAATTCTGACGAAGATTAAAGGAACGGGCTTCCCGGTATTTAGGGCCCCTTAAAATAAGATTTTTGAGGCTTTCATTTTCAACAATAGAAACGTCGCCGGTAATGACATGCCCGATAGTATTGTATTTGAAAGGAGATGAAGCACATGAACATGTGACAGTGTTGTGTAGAAGATGGTTGATGTCTAGGCACTGCAAAACCTGTTTGTAATTGAATAGCTTGGATGTGATGCTGGGTGTATAGCTATATGAAATGCAAGGCGTGCTCTTTAGTTTAAAATATGGTGGAATACAGGACTGAACTTTTTTGTGATTTAGAACATTGCCAATGTTTAAAGAGTCTATGCCTTTATTTGTAAATTTAAGTTTAAGGAAAAGACGTTTCTGTTTAGAACAGTCATCGTTTGTAAGGCGTGCAGGCTTAAACAGCCTGTGATAAGCGATGTCCATTATAATGGAGTTCAGTATGTATTCTGGGGTTGAAGAATCCGTGTAGGGGTTCATTCTTGCTTCTTGAAAAAGTTTATTGAGATTTGTAAAAGGAATAGAATAAAGTTTGCTGCGGATGTGATGAAGACCCAATTTTTGTTAACGTAAGGTAAAAGAGATGAAAAAGTGACATCATGTATGTAGGGTCGGTTGTATGAACGATGTCCGTGACTTCGTTTACGTCTTACGTTAGAATTAAAAAGTTCCATCACATTAACACCATTACACAGTGGGCTTGGTAGATTGCCTACACTTTGGATATTATCGTTACATCCATAGGGATATGCAGTGCCAAGTTGTTTAATCCAAAATTCTTCACGTTGTCTACGGAAGGGGGTACTCAAGGTGGGATTGTTGGTCCAGTGGTATATTTTTTCAATTATACGCACTCTCATAGACAAGATGGAATGGTCAGGAGAGTTGAAATGTCGATAGAGTATTTGTGGGTATTTTTTTTTTCCTTCCGAAGTGTTTCTTTCAATGAATGCATTTCCAAATGAATTACTTCTTTTTTCATCTCGTTGTTATGCGCAAATATTGCTCTCCAAGACACGGAAAAATATGTATACACAGAGATCACCGTTACAACGGTATTTTAGCAACGTGAAAGAATTAGTCAAGCTCCCCAAGATGTGTATTTTATTAACCTCTTGTTTTGTGTGTTATATTATTGTATGTATGTTTGTTTTGTAAACAATGAATCGATAATTCGTTTGGCCCAGTGGCCAGAGCTTCGCGCTTTAAACCATGGTGTCTGTCACCTCTGGTCAGCGCAGGTTCGTACCTGTGTACATTATAACGGGTATATCCCCACCACTAAAACTTGCATTCTCCATACAACTGAAAACCGTTGAATTTGGCGTAAATATCAATAAAACAAACATCGATATTTAATTGATTTTAAGAATGAATTTAATAATTGAAATTTCATTTAACTTGGGTCTACATGTAGCTTTTTCCTAATCACATGTATTCTAAATAAATTGGTGAAAAATGTAGTTGGTATATAAGCAAAACTTTTCGGCACGTTTTGTGTTTCAGTCGCGATTACACAGCAATCATTGCTATTTTGCTTTAAGCCTTATTACTCGTTATCGGTGTGTACATGTGTAGTAGTATGGGGTCTCCAAATAATCCACAATTAAGTACTGGGCAAAGAGTCATGAATCATTGAAATTATTACTTTTTACATTAAATACAATATACATACATAACCATGATTAAAAGAAAAGAAAAGGCAAGATTCAAGGTAAATGTGTTTTGTCTGTTTAAATTTATGTTATTTTATTATGGACCTATTATATACAGATCAAAAAGAATTTGTGAATATGCCAAGTCAAAAAGATGTAAATTGATAAAATCCAACGTGCAATAACAACATTGTAGAGAAATGAAAATACAGTTATCCTTGTATGTGTTATAAAAATTCCAAAGCTGAGAATAACACAAAGATTAAAATTTCAATAAAAGAAGCACAACCAAAGTTCCATGCGCGTAATATAACCTAATAATTATGTTTCATATGTAATTGGTTTAGATAAAACTGACAGATATCGTTGCAACCAGTTTCGGTGAAATGTACATTGCAGGTATCACAAACATCCTCAATAAGAATAAATTCTTTACGTTGCACACAGTCGGCCAACCGGAATAATTTGCAGATAGTATGCCAAAAATTAGGGAAGTTATACCGTAAATAAAAGAGCTTTGTTCTAATTTGAAACAACAGATTATTCAAAATTAATTTTATTACTAAAGTGCCATTACTATACTTCAAGAGATTTTGAATTGATGGGAAGTACAGACAGTATATCGTGTGGGTGTTTAGAACCAGTATATCGTGTACATAGCGTTGGTAGATAAATAATAAGTTAATTTCAGGTATCAAGAGACGTTGTGCATGTTACATAATAACATTGAATAACTGAATGTTACGGTAGTTTGCACTTTGTAAAACTCTTATTCAATTTTTATCAATATTGATCGTAAAATTTCTTATCAGCTGATTTATGTAAATATTGACAAACAATTTTCAATTTTAAGATGTCTGAAACGCCCTGTTATGTAATATATTGTTTATTTTTATGATATAGTAATAGCAAATTGGATTAGAATTTATTATTGTGTACATGATTATTAAATTAATACTAAGTTCAAATGCAGATGTGCATATTGAGCATGTGCATATAGGTAAGTATTATGTCTGTTCTCGATATTCGAAATGAGCAAAGACTGTGGCGTACTTTTTGTCCATCTGCAAATAGATATATTAATTACATGTATGTGCAATCATACATTTACAATACAGAGTTCAATACGCTCATACAATAATTAACGCCGTATTGCACTGTAGTTGGATACGGAAATTTCGCCGGAGCTACTCTTCTAAATGGGATTCATTTCATACAAAATATTTGATTGCGTCGTTAAAAGCAAAATGGATTTTAAATTTGTGTACACATCTGGATAAATAAGGGGCATGTAATAAATACAAAAGCAATAAAAATTTATAAACATATGTGTAGTTTTGTCTTTATCTTTTGGTATTAACAATATCCCATATGTACAAGACTAGTATATAAAAACCTCAGATACTAAAGTATAAATCAATAGAATGTCCAGGACATAGATACAAATCCGGTAAAAAATGGACAAACACGGACCTCTGGAAACCAAGAGGTGGGATCAGGTGCCATGGAGGAGTAAGCATCCCCTGTCGACCGGTCACACCCGCCGTGAGTCCACAGTCAAGTTCAATGAAACACGTGAGGAGTGTATCCTCGTCACAATTGGTACAGACGTCTCAACAACCGCCAACGAAAATGCAACTCAACATTTCACTTAGTGAAACAGAGTAGTCGCAAACAAGACTATTATACCGACCATAAAACTTGCGGAACATAATCATAACCCTATTCTCAGAGTGGACCATGTGAACTATTTTAGTAGTAATCCGCTCTTCATCGCATACCAATTATTTAAGATATAATTCTGGGTTGCAATTGAGACTCAAACGGGAAGTGACTGCTAATTTTCACAGGGATCGGTATGAGAAAGATAAGTTTTTCGGTGTTTACAGTGTTATATTCGTCTATTACGTATTTTTTGTATTCAGAGATATACAATGATGCGCCAACCGTACTATTGTTTATCCGTAATTAGTAAAATAACATATAACATACAACGACCGGCATATATCAACCATATAAATAAATATTGACTGCATATGATATACTTACAATGTCAATTAAATAAATACGCCAGTCAGTGTTTAGTATCATATTATGAACACTGGAATGTCAAAATATGTCATGGTGACTGGAATCAAGAACTGTACTTTTGTAGTAGTGTTGATAGAAGAAATCATCAAATGTTTGGTAAATCAATAAGACCTTTCGTACATTTACAAGGTCACTGTCATAATTTACCACACACACACAACACACACACACACACATATATATATATATATATATATATTTATATATATATATATATATATATATATATATATATATAAATATATATATATATATATATATATATATATATATATATATATATATATATATATATATATATATATATATATATATATATATATATACCGGCAGTCAGGGTTGCTTCTCGCTAAAACTTAATCTGGTTTTTATCAGTTTGCTTGTGGAAGGCTGGCGATCTCTTCAATGGAACTGAGCTCTCCGCCCCACCGTTTAACCAGGTCCTCACCCCATAACTGAAACTGTTGGGTGAGGCCTAAAACACCCTTAAAATCACAAAACGTCATAAATAAGGGTTTCCACCATATCAGTACCAGAATTGTATGTTGCAGTGGCGTACTATTTTTCTTTTGACTCTCAAATACAACGGGATACGTCAAACAGTTTATAGAATGAAGCATATATTATAAAACCAGCCAATGCATTGTACTGTCATTTTCTCAAAGCAAGTATACTAAATTATCTACTTTTAGAAAGGGGCCATCAGTTTGAAGCAGTCATGCGGTTATTATCATTAATCTTATTCCAAACAGGTTGTAACATAGATGACAAATTTGTAGATTCACATTAACGTATAATTGTTGTGTCGAACTTCATTACTTCTTTTTCTCCAAAATTTGTTTCACCATCATTGCTAACGACCATCATATAAACATGTACCTGACACCTAAACATGACACCTTACTTCGACCTAATTTGCTTGTTCGGTGGGCATCCAAGGCCGAGTTGGTCGAGCATCGCGCTCCAAGCCTTGAAATGTTTTCCACCAGATAGTCGGCATTCCAAAGGGCTTTAACTGTTCCCCTCTCCTGGCTGACATCTTTTTATATTCGTATGAAGTGGAATTTTTACAGAAAGGAAAGAAATAGTTAGCATCTCGGTGCACTTTTACTCACTGGTACATCGACGAAGTCCTGTCTATAATTAATCCAGATTTCAAAATTACCTCATATGTATCCTACAGAGCTTGAGATCAATGAGATGAGAGGGACAAATCCGTTTCCTATCTATACTTACTGCTGTCTCTAGGGAAAGACAGCCAATTTAACACTCCCATTTTGACAAACGTGACGATTTCAATTTCCATATCACTGACAACAATTTCCGTTCCTGAGAAGTAATATCCAGTCTTCTCCTCGTTATAGCGTTATTTTTTATCGTTATGCCAGGACATGATCCGCTTATGAACGTTTTATTCTGAGAGCCAAACGACTTGCCAATACACTACTCACAGGCATACAGTGTTGAACGCTTGAAATCGGCACCAAGGAAGTCTTATGGTCAGTACGGAGATCTGATTAAAAATGTGAAGTCCCCCTCTCAAGAATTGTTAGATAGTATTCTTTCACTCGACCATATACAGTGACTCCCTTTCGCCATTCAGATCTTTAATTGATGATATTTTCACCGAGCTTGACCTTTCTCACCGAGGTATCCATGTAACATTTAAACCGGGTGTGGTATGCTAACAGGGGACTCATGGACTCCTTCCGGACACCTGGTCCCATTAGGTTCGCAATTGTTCTTCATGCTGAGACCATTTGTGTATCCAATTTGTCGTATTTTAATGGAAGGTTTTTTTTGGGGGGGGGGTGGGAGTGTTGTTTCTTATTATGCAAATGAAATGTTGTTATGCATGGCTGAAAACACTGTGCTACAAAGCTCCCCTTCATAGATATGAACGGAAACTGGACTAACGATAAGTAATATGTGCTACTGGTTGTATTGCCGGTGACAAAACAGATATGTAATGGAGTCAAATATGAAGGAAATTAATAATTAGTATTTTTGCAATTTGGTATTTTATATAGCAAAACATGGTGAATAGATATTAGGTTAACATTCAACGTTTCTCCATTTCTGCAATCTGACAGATTTTTGTTCTTCGACACTTCGACCAGTAGTACGGTAAGGTCACGAATGGACCTGACTGTTTGCGCGACGCTTAGTTTGATAGCAACATCAATCATCAGTTAGAATGTAATATTTTGTGACTTAATTTTATTTTCCATAACGGTATTAAAATTATTATGACTTGTGTACAATTTTAACGGCTCCATTTCAAATATGGCATTGAAACATATTACAAGAGTGATTGCATATTTCGTCACCCAAGTTGACTGTTCAATCGGTTGTACTCTGCCACCACGGATTTAATACTGAGCTTAAAGTCAATTTTCTCTCCCCAATTACAGCTATGTAGTACTACAAAGAATACAACAAAGAAATGATAGCGCATTCTAACAAATCGTACCATATTTTCCCCAAACCTTACGTGATATCACCTTAAAAATTATTACTGAGTACCAAAGATAGCAAACCTTACGTTCGAATTCCCCCGTATAATGCAATGTCGCCAAACGAAAGTTTCTGCATATAATACAAATTTTATAACAGTTTGCGATAGCCCTCCGATTGGTCGATTTATAAATTCGATTTCGACCACAAATCAAAAGTGATACCACACATAGGTTTTGAACAATCAGTCCAAGTCATAAGTCATATCGCTTATCTAATTGTTCTATCTACTGTAATAATTTAATCGCGCCTTATGATACCATTTTCTGATTGGTCATAATTTTTTGGCCTTGTCTAATACCACTTTTCCTTTAGAAAACCATCTTTTTTGTAACATTGGAGCTCAACTGATGAAGTCTAATTGACAGAAACGATCGTTTTGAATATTTCAACTTTGGTATTATGTTTATAATATTCATATCCAATTAAAACTAATCATACAAATCAACTAGTTGTAAGCTCTGTATCGGATTGACTTAGGCCATCGTGAAAACGCTTGTTAGATATCCTAGATTGTCGGGGTCTCAGTAGCCTAGTGGTCGCAGTGCATTTAAATCACCTATAGTCAGCGAGGGTTCAAGCCCTGCTGGAACCAAAACTGGTTTTGTAAAAAGTTTAATTGCGGGTAGCTTGGTACATACTAACCGGGTCCCTCTCCTCAACCATTAAAACCAGGACCCAATTGCACAACAGGTTGTTAAATATAACGTGATATTAAACTAGGTCCTGGTCGCCACCATAATTATAACTGACAGATTTATAAGTGTGGCGTAAAAACACTAAACAAACACACACAAACTCCTAAATTTTTTAACGTCAACAGGATACAGTGTACCAGATGTCGCATTGGTGACTGTTTACGGACCAGTCAGTATAACTGTTTAATAGCCACATATTGTCAATATCTACTGGATATCATAACATTTATGCATTATATATCAATATCAATGGGGATCAGAATGCAATAAAATAATGTATAAAGAAGAAATTGATTGCAAAGATGTCAATATCTGGAAATGAATCATGTTTTCCTACTTTATCGTAACGCTACGTATCAGTGTAAATTGCATGTTTCACGACAAAAAGTATTTATTTGGATAAAGTGTGTTAAAATGTAACTAGTAAATAAAAGATCAAATATAAATTCACCATTCAATTAATATGTTTTCTTTCCTCATTTATTTGCAGCAGCTCTTTCACATTTTATTGTTTTCTCCATTTCTAGCTCTCTATCTCTCTCAGCACGACCGAAGGTATTTAATTTTGCTTCAAATAATTAATAATTTTCAATAACATTTCAAAAGAAAAACCATCTTTAGATGTTGCAATAACCTTTTCTATATCTCTACCAAAGATAAACATATTTCCCTTCGCATACACAAAATACTCATTATGATTCTTAAGTACTAAAAGACTAATTAACTCTCATCCACTCAGACATGCAGCAATTACTTGCTGGATAGATGTGCTAATAAACAAAATCAATATACTGTCTTCAAACCACCGATAAACAATTATTGAATGTATATTGAAAGACTGCCTCTCATAACACACGCAGTATATCTCAGAATTCTTTATACAAAATGAATATGACAGCTATATAATTACTGTTTAATATACTTGCCTTTTCCGAGTGTTCATGTTTTTCATTGTCAGCTATTTCCAAAGAGAAACATATCAACAAGTAATCAGTTCCTAACGAAAAGTGTCACATGTCTGCAAAATCAGAAGAAGTCGATTTTGATTCCTTATGCAGAAAGTTGTATCCATTTAACATAACAGAACGCGAAAATGTTTAGTGATAGATATCAATTAAATCGGTGCATTTTGGCGATGAGGGACATCTTTGATCTCTGAAAGATTGGCAGTTGGCCCGGGAACCCCTTAGCAGCCTTACTCTCAGAGTACTATAACAATATTGATGATATACAAGCTGAAGAAGCTGCCTCGTTGTGAAGATTTGAAAGATAGGAATCCATCGTGTGCGATATATTTGGCACAGAATAGTATTCATGGTATTACAAGGCTAAAAATACTGTAAGATTATTGACCAAATTATTTAGTTATGTTTAGAAAAGAAACATTACGGAGCCAAAGGCGGAAGTAAAGTATAAACACTCAATATGAACTACATGCACTCCTAAACAAATCTTAAAACAGATCTTTTCCTTTTGATTAAAACAAATAACTCTCATAGATATTACACGACAGAATCTCTCTCTCTCTCTCTCTCTCTCTCTCTCTCTCTCTCTCTCTCTCTCTCTCTCTCTCTCTCTCTCTCTCTCTCTCAATATTGCACGTGTTTAGATGTATGGGGGAGTAATTACTGACATCTATGACGTAATAGGAAAGCATGGGGATAAAACATATGTTATATGTTATATTAATATGTCATAAGATGTTTCTTTCTGTAATGGATTTATGTAACTTTCCAAATGAAGTAAACAAACCAATTGTCGATCCACAGTGTTATGATTTACTCAATTAAAAGATGTGAAAAGTTTTGTTTTAAGTGGAGAAGTAATTTTGTTATTGCAAATTCTTGTGTGTGGGAAGGAACGGAAATGTAATCCTGATATTTTTTATTCTGTTTAACAATTGTGGATTTCCCCCACTTACTCTGAGACATCATTATTTGTAGTGGACATGTCATTACCTATTTGACCTATGTTGTAAAAAGTTTTAAATCAAAATAATATATGTACAATTTGTCCATATAAGTTTACGGTGAAATGAATATGTCAACAAAACAAACCAAGAAAAGGGACCTGGCGACCATGATGCAATGGCTAAATATTTTATCACCGACGTATGATTATCAATAACGTTGTCAATAAAACGATTTCGTTGCTATATAGAGCCCCGTTTCAGAATTACGTCTATGTAGCAAACATTCCGCATAGCAAATGTTTCTTTGAAGAAATTTATGGATACGAGTTTAGAAAATTTTGTCAACATTATAGATACGAAGGACTACCAAATGGTAAAATGATTAAGTGGCATCATTTGTAGAATGTATCCAAGGGGAACAATGGCTGTAATAAGCCGGTTGTTTGCTATTAAACCTACCTTCGTGCAGAATCATACGGTGGCCGGTTTGTTGCAACGAGCACCAATATTTTCTGCGAATTACTGACATAAATTTCATTATTTTACATTTAATTCAAGTAATCATATTTTTAGCCAAAACACACAAATTGTAACCGACATACCATCTCATATACTCCTTGGCCAATTCATGGATCAAACTGCGTCGCAAATACTGGTTTTTATAAAAGACCCAAATTCTTTATATTCACAAATTTTATTCACATATATCTAGGTCTAGAAGCAAGGTTTTTTCACCCTGTGAAATCAACAGTAATTAGAAGGCAAACAAATTTTGTTCATGGGTGAAAATCTGCATGGTTGTATATATTTTTTACTGATTCATGCAATGATTTGTAAATCTATCATGTTTCCATTTTTTTTATTTACCAGGACTTATACCAAAAAATTGATAACATGATAATAACTTATTTTGTGTTCACCTTTTGGTATCACTCCGTAAATCAACAACTGAAAACATGATAGTTGCTGGCTTATGGTGCAGTATGAAAGGCGTAACTAAGACGCATTAATCACACATGAATACTTCTATTTCACTTGAAAACCCCAAAGCTTTAAAGGGGCTTTTGTAAATGTTTGTTCCTGGAGAAAAGGTTGGACTCAAAGTAAACAAAATGATATATTTTGGGAGATAGTGATACCAAATCTTACATACAGTTTGTTCAACTGGTCTTATCATAATATTTTATCAATGTTAAGTCAGTCCTTGTGTGCCCTCAGAATAAAAAAAATATCTCTCATAAGTCATCATTTATTTAACGTAAAGTAGATCGTTCATATTAGCATTTATTTTTGCCTATTTTACACATATTACGTTGATATAATTTATGATATGTTATCTTCACTATATTCAGTAAATTGTGTGTAAGAACACTGGGTAATATGAATTATCAAACTATTGTCATCAATAATGCTAGAACTCACTGCACCAACATTGCCACCAAGTCATATTTGTTTTCATAATTAGCCGACAAATTCCTAGCCTTGTCTGTAGTTTACGTTTAAACTATGGATTTTCCAATTCCAAACATGACCATAAATAATATTAAGATGTGTTAATTTTTGGGTAGTCGGCCTTTATTTTGTTTCATGATTTTAATATCTAACAAACTTTTCAGTTTTCCCCTAAAAGAGTTATAATAGCAGTCATGGTTGTTCCTCAATTTTCAATTCTACTGTAATCATCAAATAGCATAGACACTGTTTCAAGTATGAAACAAAAGAACGAATACTTCAGTTCTTGACGTTTGCTTGTATGAACGCTACAGTAACAAAATTGCAATTATATGGTAACGGGCAGTTATAGATGGTGAAGGAGAGAATCCGGCCACAATGTACCCGGGAAGAGACCACTGCCTCCCTCGAGTTAACTCGGACAATTTCTCACAAGATCAGCTTAGGTTACAGCGGGGCTTGAACTCAATGGTTAAAGCGCGATGCTCTAACCACTCGGTCACAGAGACTCTATTTCAATTCTTGAAATCACCATGTACTGTTGTGTAGTTAAATTTATCATCAAAGAGTTTTTCAATACTCAAGAAAAATGATTCAAATGTATTACAATTTATAGGTCATTGTCTCAAGAGAAACGTTATTCTAAGCACTACTTTTTCTTTTTTCTTTACAGTGAAGTTTCAACATGCATGGCGGGTATTAAGTTGACTTTATAGGAAAAACACCAGCTTTGTTTACAACATGGGCGCAGACATTTTGGACACCCAGGGTTGTGCGGAGGGTAAAATGAGCCCAGTGATCTGATTGGTCATTAAATGAAAAAATTAGTTTTGCCATTAATAAGTGAAATAAAGGTGATAAAAAAGATACATGAATATTGGTAGTAATTTGGAAATTATAGGGTTGACGGTTGAAAATTGAAAGGGAGGGGTCATATGAGAATACATATTTTCCTTTGGTGCGGAATACTACGAGTTGTAAACAAGTGAAAATTTGAAGTAAAAATGCAACGGCAACTTATACCTTTGATTGCAAATTTTGTTATCAGAAATATTGATCTTTCACCACAGGGTACTTATTTGACCCAGATATAATAAACATGGGAGTGACAGTGACCTGAAGTTTTGTAAATTAGCATTGAGGCCTATGGGAAAATATTTGGTGGTGTCTGTCCATTACAGTTTGGAAAACATCTTTTTAACTATTTCTAGTATGAATATTATTAATAAGCAAAGACAATCCTATTTGCTAACCACATTTTGCCGTGATAAATTGTACTAATCACCATAGAATGCAGTTTTATGTTTGAATAATAGATAGAAATTTCTTGTCCTTCAGTAGCCCTAACTGTTAGCGGAACTCTTAAAGAGATCTTTCAATATGATTTTTTTGTATGTTTTTTTTTTGTTATTTATTTTGTTATTTTTATTTTTTATTTTTTTTTTATTTATTTATTTATTTATTTATTTATTTATTTATTGCGTGGGGAGGCTAGGAGGTGATTTTAAGTTCCCGATTAACTGAAACTTTTGCTGCTAGTATATGATATAAATACATATATATTGTTTCATGATTAATTATACACATGTCAGTTGACACCGAAAGCCTGCAACAGTATAAATAATATCTTTACTCGAAATTCTTAATTATGCGGAAGACAACTCTAACATAAAATTTTCAGATACAAATGTATATGCACTGAAACCATGGTCATCAAACACTCAATGAGGATACAATAAAATAGGTTGAATTCGATTTACTATCGTGTTATCATTTTGTCATTGTAAGAGTTGTCTCCCTTTGTGTAGATACCTGATCAATATGTAACATTGGATCTTGCGAATGCTGATGATTTGGTTAAGGCTTAAACATCCAACCTCTCTGCTGACCATTTCGATTTTTCTTTGCTTGAAAGTGAAAGACCAGTCTATTACTTTTTAGTAAATCTTTTCGAAATATAAATTAACAATATTCAATTTGCATTATATCAGTTATATTTAGAAGTTAATATAAATCTATCCCTGGTCAAATCGTCTGTATATCAACTTCTGTAACACTATGAGGTTCGGGAGGAAAATACTTTAATTTAAATATTAACATTGGTGTGCCCTGATATAAATATAACATGCACTACATACATTGTATGTGAGAAATGCGGGCAGGGGATTAAATTACATAATGAAATTTATGTTTCGGACGAACAAGTTACCAAGACATTTTAATCAAATTTAATAATAAGGGTTTAAATATGAATGTAGAAATTGACATTTGTATATAGTATGTGGTTTACCTCTGTAAATGAAATGTTCATATGTTGAACACGCCATGACAATAACAAAGTTATAGTTTCACAAAAGAGCACAAAACAAATTCTCATGACGATCGTTTCTGTCAATAAGACTTCATCAATTGAGTTCAAATTTGATATAAATGTATATTTAATAAAGACAAAGTGGTATCATACAAGGCCAAATAATTCATCTAAATGTATTGCAGAATCTGTCTAAGAGTACCCAGAGTACCCACAGTAAAATGAATATAGAATATGCTGCAATATTTGTCACTTTTATATGTCATGAGTTTTACATTCAACAAAAGTGTCATAATAGGAGTCATGATTGTTCAGCTATTTTCAGTTCTATTTTAGTATGTTGGTCATTGTCCACAGTATGACAAACAAAACCATTCTTGACATTACTGATTTCACATGATGAAATCTATTGAGTTCTGTAATGTCATATAGTTATAGTCTGCTGTGACATTGTTTTTCAATATTCAAGCAAACTGAAATGATATTAAAATTATATAAACACAATACCAAAGTTATAAAACTCAAGACGATCGTTTCTGTCAATTAAACTTCATCACCTGAGTTCCAATTTAAAACAGAATTTTTAAATCTAAACACAGCCAAATCTGCCAAAGAGTAACTACTGTAAAAAGATTACTATCTTAACTATGATGCCACCCCTTCATAAGTTAATTCCCTCAATACACTACTTTTTTACTTTTCAGTTTGACCATTCGTGACAATGGCGTGAACTACAATCATGGTAGTTATCAGTTAGACTGCTTTCTAAATAATTAAAAATGACGTGAATGTTGGTTATAAACAACAACACTGTGAGTATGTTTATTGTGAACAATAACTCTGTGATTATGTTTATTATAAACAACAACAATGTGACTATGTTTATTATAAACAACAACAATGTGATTATATGTAATGTAAACAAAAACACTGTTAATATTGTGGCTATTAAATACACACTGTGATTATGTGTATTAGAAACTACAGCTCTGTGATTATGTTGGTTATAAACAACAACTCTGTTATTATGTTTATTAGAAACAACACCACTGTGATTATGCTGATTAGAAAAAACAACTATGTGATTTTGTTGCTTATAAACAACAACACTGTGATTATCTTGGTTATCAATAACAACACTGATTATGTTTATTATAAACAACAACACTGTCATTATGTTTATTATAAACAACAACACTGTCATTATGTTGGTTATAAACAACAACACTGCTATTATGTTGATTAGAAACAACCACGCTGTAATTATGTTGGTTAAAAACAACAAAAATGTAATTATGTATATTACAAAAAGCAACATTGTGATTATGTTTATTATAAACAACAGCACTGTCTTTATGTTGGTTGGTTATGAACAACAAGACTGTGATTATGTTGATTATAAACAACAACACTGTGATTATGTATATTATAAACAACAACACTGTGATTATATTGTTTATAAACAGCAACACTTTGATTTTGTTGATTACAAACAACAATACTGTGATTATGTTGATCATGAACGACGACTCTGTGATATTGTTTGTTATAAACAACAACACTGTGATTATGTTTATTATAAACAAAGACACCCACATTATCTTGGTTATAAACATAAACATTGTGACTCTGTTGGTTACAAACAACAAGACTGTGATTATCTTGATCATACACAACAACACTGTGATTATGTTGGTTATCAACAAAAACATTGTGATTATGTTGTTTATGAACAACAACACTGTGATTATGCTGGTTATAAACAACTACACTGTAATTATGTTGATTAGAAAAAACCACGCTGTAATTATGTTGGTTAAAAACAACAAAAATGTGATTATGTTTAATATAAACAACAACACTGTGATTATGTTGGTTATAAACAACAACACTGTGATTATGTTTATTATAAACAACAACAACGTGATTATGTTTATTATAAACAACAACACCATGATTATGTTATTCATACACGAACACACTGTGATTATGTTTATAATAAACAACAACAATATGATTATCGTTATTATAACAGCAATGTAATTATGTTTTTTAGAAACAACAACAATTTCACTATTATGATTATAAATAACAACAATATATTTAATGTAAACAACAACACTGTGATTATGTTGGTTATAAACAACAACCCTGTGATTGTGTTGGTTATCAATAACAACACTGATTATGTTTATTATAAACAACAACACTGTGATTATGTTGGTTATAAACAACAACACTGTAATTATGTTGATTAGAAAAAACCACGCTGTAATTATGTTGGTTAAAAACAACAAAAATGTGATTATGTATATTATAAACAACTACGCTGTGATTATGTTGGTTATAAACAACAACACTATAATTATGTTTATTATAATCAGCAACATTGTGATTCTGTTGGTTATAAACAACAACACCGTGATTATGTTGGTTATAAACAACATCTCTGTGATTATGTTGATTGGATAAAGTTTATTATCAACAACAACACTGTGATTAAGTTGTTGATTATGAACAACAACAACGTGATTATGCTGATTATAAACAACAACAATGTGATTGTGTTGACTAGAAACAACAACACTGTGATTATGTTGCTTATAAACAACAACACTGTTATTATGTTGGTTATCCATCACAACACTGATTATGTTTATTATAAAAAACAACACTGTTATTTTGTTTATTATAAACAGCAACACTGTGATTATTTTAGTTATAAACAACAACACTATGATTATGTTTGTTATAAACAACAACACTGATTATGTTTATTATAAACAACAAAACTGTGGTTATGCTGGTTATGAACAACAACACCGTGATTAGGTTTATTATAAACAACAACTGTGATTATGTATATTATAAACAAAACACTGTGATAATGTTGTTTATAAATAACAACACTGTGATAATGTTGAAAGCAAAAAACAATATTGTGATTATTTTGATCATAAACAACAACACTGATTATGTTGGTTATAAACAACATCACTGTGATTATGTTGGTTATAAACAACTTCACAGTAATTATGTTGGTTATGAGCAACATCATTGTGATTATGTTAGTTATAATCCACAACACTGTGATTATGTTGATTAGAAACTACAACACTGTGATTATGTTTATTATTAACAACAACACTGTGATTATGTTGGTTATGAACAAAAACATTGTGATTATGTTGTTCATGAACAACAACACCGTAATTATGTTTATTATAAACAAAAACAATTTGAATATGTTTATTATAAACAACAACAATGTGATTATGTTTATTGTAAACGACAACACTGTGATACTGTTGATTAACAACAACAACAATGTGATTATGTTGATAAGGAACAACACTGTGATTATGTTGATTATAAAAACAACACTGTGATTATGTTGATTTTAAATAACAACTTTGTGACAACAACAATATGATTATGTTTATTATAAACAACAACACTGTGATTATCTTTATTATGAACAAAGACACCGACATTATGTTGGTTGGTTATAAATAACAACACTGTGATTATATTGGTTATAAACAACAACATTGTTATTATGTTGGTCATAAACAACAACACTGTAATTTTGTTGGTTATAAACAACTTCACAGTGATTATGTTGGTTATGAGCAACATCATTATGATTATGTTGGTTATAATCCACAACACTGTGATTATGTTGATTAGAAACTACAACACTGTGATTATGTTTATTATAAACAACAACACTATGATTATATTGGTTATAATTAACAACACTGTGATTATGTTGGTCATAAATAACAACACTGATTATGTTGATTATAAATAACAACTTTGTGACTATGTTTATTAAAAAAAAACATTGTGATTTTATTTATTATAAACAACAACACTGTCTTTATGTTGGTTGGTTATGAACAACAAGACTTTGATTATGTTGATTATAAACAACAACACTGTGATTATGTATATTATAAACAACAACACTGTGATTATATTGTTTATAAACAGGAATACTTTGATTTTGTTGATTACAAACAACAATACTGTGATTATGTTGATCATGAACGACAACTCTGTGATTATGTTTGTTAAAAACAACAACACTGTGATTATGTTTATTATAAACAACAACTCTGTGATTATGTTGGTTATTAACAAAAACATTGTGATTATGTTGTTTATGAACAACAACAACGTGATTATGTATATTATAAACATAAACAATTTGACTATGTTTATTATAAACAACAACAATGTGGTTATGTTTATTGTAAACGACAACAATGTGATTTTGTTGGTTAAAAACAACAACACTGTAATTATGTTGATTAGGAACAACAACACTCTGATTATGTTGATTATAAACAACAACACTGTGATTATGTTGGTTATAAATAACAACTTTGTGACTATGTTTATTATAAACAACAACAGTATTATGTTTATTATAAACAACAACAATGACATTATGTTGGTTGGTTATAATTAACAACACTGTGATTATGTTGGTTATAAACAACAACATTGTTATTTTGTTGGACATAAACAACAACACTGTAATTATGTTGACTATAAACAACATAACTGTGATTATGTTGGTTATGAACAACAACACTGAGCTTATGTTGGTTATAAACCACAACACTGATTATGTTGATTAGAAACAACAACACTGTGATTATGTTGGTTATAAATAACAACTTTGTGACTATGTTTATTATAAACAACAACAGTATTATGTTTATTATAAACAACAACACTGACATTATGTTGGTTGGTTATAATTAACAACACTGTGATTATGTTGGTTATAAACAACAACATTGATATTTTGTTGGACATAAAAAACAACACTGCAATTATGTTGACTATAAACAACATAACTGTGATTATGTTGGTTATGATCAACAACACTGAGCTTATGTTGGTTATAAACCACAACACTGTGATTATGTTGATTAGAAACAACAACACTGTGATTATGTTTATTATAAATACTACACTATGATTATGTTGGTTATAAACAACAACCCTATGAATATGTTCGTCATAAACAACAACAATGTGATTATGTTGATTATAAATAACAACGTTTTGATTATGTTTATTATAAACAACAACAATGTGATTATGTTTATTATAAACAACAACACTGTGATTATGTTTATTATAAACAACAACACTGTGAATATGTTTATTATAAACAACAATACTGTCTTTATGTTGGTTGGTTATGAACAACAACACCGTGATTATGTTGATTATAAACAACAACACTGTGAATATATTGATCAGAAACAACAATACAGTGATTATGTTGGTCATAGACAACTACACTGTGATTATGTTGGTCATTAACAACAATACAGTGATTATGTCGGTTATAAACAACAACACTGTGATTATGTTGGTTATAAACAACAACACTGTGATTATATTGATCAGAAACAACAATACAGTGATTATGTTGGTTATAAACAACAACACTATGATTATGGTTATTACAAACAACAGCAGTCAGAAACAACAATACAGTGATTATGTTCGTTATAAACAACAATACTGTGATTATGTTTATTATAAACAACAACAATGTGATTATGTTGGTTATAAACAACAACACTGTGTTTAGACTGCTTTTACCTCTGAAATCATATTTCAAAATTATCTAAATGTTGATTATTAACAACAATACTGTGATTATCTAAAGGATAGTCATAAATACACATGTCATTCGTTCTTTCTGAGATTGGTGTCATTAAAAACATCACTTAACGTGTGTTTAAATTAGACTGTGGACTTGATCCAGTGTCGTCGGTCAACAGGGCAACTGATATCACCAGAGGTCCATGTTTGTCCAATATGTTCAAATTTGTATATTGCATCCAGGAAATCCTCAAGATTTATACTCCCACATCTATGATTTTTATTTTTCGAGTTGAAATGATCGAAATTCTGAAACACTTTGTTGGTCATATATGATAAGAATATATGTTTTATACACGTGTCATCTGATACAACTATGGAATTAGCCAGAAGCGTACACATGTACAAATCATATATTCATAACAAACGGAAGGCATTTCTAAAATACAATCTTCATGTCCGTTCATTTTATATATAATATATATATATATATATATATATATATATATATATATATATATATATATATATATATATATATATATATATTATATATATATATTATAAGTATATATATGTGTGTTTGTGTATGTGTGTGTGTGTGTGTGTGTGTGTGTGTGTGTGTGTGTGTGTGTGTGTGCGTGTGCGTGTGTGTGTGTGCATTGGTTAATGATAATTCTTTCAATTCACCTATTTTTTATTTTTTGGACGACAATGAGAGACGGAACTTTTATGTTTACAAAATCTTATCACATATTTAAAAATGTTTATTTTATTTAACGACTTGATACAAATTCCTATTTGTGACTTTGACAGAAAGATAATATAATGACCTTTGTCTTATCGCAGTATTTAATCAATTTTGTAACAACGTTTTATCTTACTCAAGTCCATTAGAACACGGCGAATTAGATTTGTCTCAACATGAAGAACAATTGCCAATCCCAAACGGGATAGAACTAGTTGTCCAGAAGGAGCAGAATACAACTACTCTCCACAACAATAGTTTTATAAAAATAATTTCAGGTATTTGACCTTGGGTTTTCATAATCCTCTACAACTCCAACTGGCTAGGGAGTATGAGGAAGAATGATTAATAATTAGTTCATTATTTCTGGTTACACGAAAACAAAGTACTGGTCACACACACTTACACACAAGAGGGTAAAATGCTCCCATTTCTTACGAGATGCATTCAAATTCATGTTCTTTATATCATTATATTGATCAATTATATAATGTTGTAAGAGTAGTTTACCACCGATGAACGTTGGGATGTGGGTTAATTTTTTTGTTTAACGACTTGATACAAATTCCTATTTGTGACTTTGACAGAAAGATAATATAATGACCTTTGTCTTATCGCAGTATTTAATCAATTTTGTAACAACGTTTTATCTTACTCAAGTCCATTAGAACACGGCGAATTAGATTTGTCTCAACATGAAGAACAATTGCCAATCCCAAACGGGATAGAACTAGTTGTCCAGAAGGAGCAGAATACAACTACTCTCCACAACAATAGTTTTATAAAAATAATTTCAGGTATTTGACCTTGGGTTTTCATAATCCTCTACAACTCCAACTGGCTAGGGAGTATGAGGAAGAATGATTAATAATTAGTTCATTATTTCTGGTTACACGAAAACAAAGTACTGGTCACACACACTTACACACAAGAGGGTAAAATGCTCCCATTTCTTACGAGATGCATTCAAATTCATGTTCTTTATATCATTATATTGATCAATTATATAATGTTGTAAGAGTAGTTTACCACCGATGAACGTTGGGATGTGGGTTAATTTTTTTGTTTATAGATGTAACTTTTCAGATATATTGCTAAATTCAGTCGTCTTTACATTCTGTAATTTGGCATGTACCTAGTATAAAATATATCATTGGTTACTCTTAGATGGATTTCGGCTATACTTTTAGATTGATTATTTGGCCTTGTATGAAACCACTTTCTCTTTAGAAAATATATATACATTTTAAATTGAAGCTCAACTGATGAAGTCTAACTGACAGAAACGATCGTCTTGAGCATTATAACATTGGTATTATGTTTATAATATTCAGAATCCATATCAAGCTTACTTTCCAAAAAACAAAACTTTTCTAAATATGATATGTTTTAGAACATATTAAAAAATATGTGAAATTGTTTTTTGGATCTTGAGTACAAAAGGTACATAGAATACATTGTATTGATTTTATTTTATATAGAAATGAAAAGTCAGCCTAGGAAACAAAACTGATCAATTATCTCCACGTGTTTATTATCGTAGGACGAGAATTCATTTTGACGTAAAGGTCCGCTATTTCGGAAAATAACTATCTTTGATTTATTTACATAAACAGGCATATTCCATTTTCTTGAATCAATTTTTGTGCTGTTTATTAAACTTTGAAGGCACTCGACTGATTCTCAGAATAAAACAAGATCATCTGCATACATTTAAAGGTATCGACACAGAATCTATCAAAAGGTTTAACCAAAAAGTTTCCTTTGTCATAGTCTACGACGCCATGAAACATTTAGGCTTTATTTACAATGAACAACAATCTAATGTCATGTTAGTGTTGGCAAATTCCTATACCTACACGACATAGCCACTAATTTTAAAACAATATATATATAAATTAAAATGATTCGTAAAGTACTTAGATAAATAAAAAAATCACAACGTCGAATACTTTTGAACATTAAACATCTATTATCTATTTTATATATTATTTTTTACAGTATGAACTTACAGGTAAAATTGCAAAAATTTTAATCATTCAAATAAATTTACTGGAGAAAAACAATCACTGCGAATAGTGCAAAGGTCATTAGGACAAATACTCCAGTTTTGAAATTTCAAAAGGAAATTTTAATATGCCTATTGTACTAGTCCTAATCAAAATGCAAATTACCCATTAAACTATTCACCACGTTCTAGTAAAGCATATCTAATCCTAAACTCGTTAGACTCGTCAATGATGTTCATTTGTTTCATATTCTTCAGTAGAAATAAAAGGAATTTGTAGATTATTTGTGGAAACAACCGATATGAAATCTGCTATATCATATGTTTCCATACGATATCTAAGGATTTCATTGAATTAAGTGACTCTTTCAAGAACTAAAAACGAAAGTAAATGATCCAGGATGATTTTCAGAAAAACGATTTCATAAAAATAATTCGACCTTGGGAGAATGATATGACAATGATATCATGTAGAAGTTTTGGGAAGGTAAGGCACGAGGATAACGAGTTGTTAGAACAACATATCGTATTTTATCTAATCTGTACGGTATCAAAGGATTTTAAAGGTCGCAACAACAGAAAACGTAAAACAATATCTAGACTATTTATCCTCCAAGGTGAACATGATATATATTCATACATAATTAAATTGATTGCAAATTGATTTCGCAAATAAAATAATATGTAGACGACATTTCATAATTTCAACAAATATGAATAGTGAAGCAGAGTAAATCATTTTAAATACACAGCTACCAGAAAGAAAAATAAATATGCTGGATAGCTATTTTGAAAATGTAAAAATCCAATGTACATGGACAGATCTAGAATTCTTAACATTGTGGGCTTTTTACATTTACATTTAATGTGCATCTTACAATATTTTGACAATAACAGGAAAATTAATCCACAGCTTTAAAAAAATGTAGAAACAAAATAAAATTTAAAAAATTAAACTCTCAACATGTGAAACATTTACAGTTATCGAAGTCACCAAATTTCATAATCTCAAATTTTATTTCATTATTTTGACTATATTATTGTTTGTAAAACTTTTGAGCTTGAATAAAACATATTATTTTTTTCGTCAATATACAATTTTTTACGTACATAATGTAAATAATTGACTACGATGTTCGTACTCAAAAAATGTTTTAATATTTCGGAGTAAATCAATATTTTTTATCATTATTTACAATTGTATGTCATCAATATACAAACATATTCAGTTACAGAATAAATTTTGCATGTTTTACCCTAAAATCACGAAAAGTTAATTGTGCCTGAGTAATGAGAAAATTTGGTGACTTCGGGCCCTGAAAAGGGAAAATTGAAAACCGTATTTAAAGTGCTCTTTTACAGGCTGTCGTGAATATTTTATTTGGGTTTGAATTTTAGGCATTCCTGGACGGTGCAATAATGACATTTAGGTGTTACAAAAACTCCATGGTTTATATAATAAATACAGTACAGCTCTTTTCCTCTCCAATGTACAAGTATCTTAGTTTTGTGCAATTTTAAACAAAATACAAAAAGTGATATTTTTGGATAAATGGAAACATTTTATGATAAAAAATAACATTTTTACGCAATATGACACCTAAATGGTATTTAGCTCATCTAAACGAAGTTTAGGAGAACATTCCATTTTCTAGACGAGTTCACACTAATACATCAATCAAAATTGTATGGAATATAATTCTTTTCTTAGCAGAATTGGTCCTTAGGATTTATTCTGTATGTTTATTCTGCATTTTAAAAAAATCCTCTTTTGTCTGCTTTTAATGAAAGCTGGCATGGAGTAAGCTATAAAATCTTTTATTACTTTCTGTATGTTATATCGGGTATGTAATATAAGCTGACATGGGGTGAGCTATAAAATGTTTGATTACGTTCTGTATGTTATTTCAGGTATTTGAAATAAGTTGGTGTGCGGTAGGCTATATAATATTTGGTTACTTTTTGTATGTTATTTCGGGTATGTAACATAAGATGGCATGGAGTGAGCTATAAAATCTTTGATTATTTTTTGCATGTTATTTCGGGTATATAAAATAAGTCACCTAAGTATGTGGCCTGAAATTGCATCCCTATTTTTAAAATGGTTTTCTAATGCAATTATTCATCATAATTTTATTGCAAATCGCAAATAAAATAATATGTATTTTCATAATTTCAACAAATATGAATAGTACATTGTTGAGTAAATCATTTTAAATACACAGCTACCAGAAAGAAAAATAAATATGATAGCTATTTTGAAAATGTGTATAAGAAAACATTGTGGGCTTTTTACATTTACATTTAATTTTCTTACAATATTTTGACAATAACAGGAAAATTATATTTAAAAAAATGTAGAAACAAAAATTTAAATTTAAAAAATTAAACTCTCAATTGAAACATTTTTATCGACACCAAATTTACCCAATACTCAATCTCAAATTTTATTTCATTATTTTGACTATATAACTGTTTGTAACTTTTGAGCTTGAGTGTAATTTATTTTTTCGTCATTTATATACAATTTTTTACGTCACATTTGTAATTTTTCTTTTAACAAATGAATAAATAATTGACTACGGTCTTTATGTTCGTACTCAAAAAATGTTTTAATTCTTAAAGCAATATTTTTTATGTTTCAATATACAAACATATCAGTTACAGAATTTTTGCTTAAAAATCACGAAAAGTTAATTGTGCCTGAGTATGAGAAAATTTGGTGACTTCGGGCCCTGAAAAGGGAAAATTGAAAACCGTATTTAAAGTGCTCTTTTACAGGCTGTCGTGTGTTGGGTAGATATTTTATTTGGGTTTGAATTTTAGGCATTCCTGGACGGTGCAATAATGACATTTAGGTACAACAATACAAATTACTGAAAAACTCCATGCTTTATATAGTTATATAAACCTTCTTATATTCAATGTACAAGTATCTTAGTTTTGTGCAATTTTAAACAAAATACAAAAAGTGATATTTTTGGATAAATGGAAACATTTTATGATAAAAAATAACATTTTTACGCAATATGACACCTAAATGGTATTTAGCTCATCTAAACGAAGTTTAGGAGAACATTCCATCCCTATTATCTAGATAAGAAGATTGGTTGAAGTCGAGTTCACACTCTTCTGTGTATGGAATATAATTCTTATCTGCAGAATTGGTAGGATTTATTCTGTATGTTTATTCTGCATTTTAAAAAAATGATCCTCTTTTGGACAGTCTGCTTTTAATGCTGGTTTTGGGGTCTTTGTGTAAAATAAGCTGGCATGGAGTAAGCTATAAAATCTTTTATTACTTTCTGTATGTTATATCGGGTATGTAATATAAGCTGACATGGGGTGAGCTATAAAATGTTTGATTACGTTCTGTATGTTATTTCAGGTAAAGTGCTAGGCTATATTACTTTTTGTATGTTATTTCGGGTATGTAACATAAGATGGCATGGAGTGAGCTATAAAATCTTTGATTATTTTTTGCATGTTATTTCGGGTATATAAAATAAGCTGGCATGGGGTAATCTTTGATAGTTGGGTATGTGGCCTGAATTTAATCCCTATTTTTAAAATGGTTTTCGTAATGCAATTATTCATACATAATTAAATTGATTGCAAATTGATTTCGCAAATAAAATAATATGTAGACGACATTTCATAATTTCAACAAATATGAATAGTACATATGTACTGAGCAGAGTAAATCATTTTAAATACACAGCTACCAGAAAGAAAAATTATGCTGGATAGCTGAAAAAAAATCCAATGTCATGGACAGATCTAGCTTAACATTGTGGGCTTTTTTTTACATTTACATTTAATGTGCATTACAATATTTTGACAATAAATGCATAATCCACAGCTTTAAAAAAATGTAGAAACAAAATTTAAATTTAAAAAATTAAACTCTCAACATGTGAAACATTTACAGTTATCGAAGTCACCAAATTTACTCATTACTCAATCTCAAATTTTATTTCATTATTTTGACTATATTATTGTTTGTAAAACTTTTGAGCTTGAGTGATAAGAAAACATATTATTTTTTCGTCATTTATATACAATTTTTTACGTCACATTTGTAATTTTTCTTTTAACAAATGAATAAATAATTGACTACGGTCTTTATGTTCGTACTCAAAAAATGTTTTAATATTCGGAAGTTTTCTTAAATGAGCAATATTTTTTATCATTATTTACAATTGTATGTCATCAATATACAAACATATTCAGTTACAGAATAAATTTTGCATGTTTTACCCTAAAATCACGAAATGAGAAAATTTGGTGACTTCGGGCCCTGAAAAGGGAAAATTGAAAACCGTATTTAAAGTGCTCTTTTACAGGCTGTCGTGTGTTGGGTAGATATTTTTATTTGGGTATTTACGCAATAATGACATCAACAATACAAATTACTGAAAAACTCCATGCTTTATATAGTTTATATAATAAATGCATAAACCTTCTTATACAGTACAGCTCTTTTCCTCTCCAATGTACAAGTATCTTAGTTTTGTGCAATTTTAAACAAAATACAAAAAGTAATATTTTTGGATAAATGGAAACATTTTATGATAAAAAATAACATTTTTACGCAATATGACACCTAAATGGTATTAAGCTCATCTAAACGAAGTTTAGGAGAACATTCCATCCCTATTATCTAGATAAGAAGATTGGTTGAAGTCGAGTTCACACTCTTCTTCTGCTCATACATCAATCAAAATTGTATGGAATATAATTCTTATCATTCTTAGCAGAATTGGTCCTTAGGATTTATTCTGTATGTTTATTCTGCATTTTAAAAAAATGATCCTCTTTTGGACAGTCTGCTTTTAATGCTGGTTTTGGGGTCTTTGTGTAAAATAAGCTGGCATGGAGTAAGCTCTTATTACTTTCTGTATTCGGGTATGCTGACATGGGGTGAGCTATAAAATGTTTGTTACGTTCTGTATGATTTGAAATAAGTTGGTGTGCGGTAGGCTATGGTTTTTTTGTATGTTATTTCGGGTATGCATGGAGTTTATAAAAAATTGATTATTTTTTGCATGTTATTTCGGGTATATAAAATAAGCTGGCATGGGGTAATCTTTGATAGTATTGTTTTCCTAAGTATGTGGCCTGAAATTGCATAATCCCTATTTTTAAAATGGTTTTCGTAATGCAATTATCATGGGCAATTGATTTCGCAAATAAAATAATATGTAGTTTCATAAATATGAATAGTACATATGTACTGAGCAGAGTAAATCATTTTAAATACACAGCTACCAGAAAGTATGCTGGATAGCTCCAATGTACATGGACAGATCTAGAATTCTTAACATTGTGGGCTTTTTACATTTACATTTAATGTGCATCTTACAATATTTTGACAATAACAGGAAAATTAATCCACAGCTTTAAAAAAATGTAGAAACAAAATTTAAATTTAAAAAATTAAACTCTCAACATGTGAAACATTTACAGTTATCGAAGTCACCAAATTTACTCATTACTCAATCTCAAATTTTATTTCATTATTTTGATGAGCTTGAGTGGGTCATTTATATACAATTTTTTACGTCACATTGTAATTTTTCTAACAAAATAAATAATTGACTACGGTCTTTATGTTGTATTGTTTACGAAGTTTTCTGAGCAATATTTTTTATCATTATTTACAATTGTATGTATCAATATCAGTTACAGAATAAATTTTGCATGTGAAAAGTTAATTGTGCCTGAGTAATGAGAAAATTTTGGTGACTTCGGGCGAAAAGGGAAAATTGAAAAACCGTATTTAAAGCTCTTTTATAGGCTGTCGTGTGTTGGGTAGATATTTGGGTTTGAATTTTAGGCATTCCTGGACGGTTAATGACATTTAGGTTGAAAAACTCCATGCTTATACAGCTCTTTTCCTCTCCAATGTACAAGTATCTTAGTTTTGTGCAATTTTAAACAAAATACAAAAGTAATGGGATAAATGGAAACATTTTATGATAATGCAATATGACACCTAAATGGTATTAAGCTCATCTAAACGAAGTTTTAGGAGAACATTCCATAATTATCTAGATCGAGTTCACACTCTTCTTCTGCTCATACATCAATTTGTATGGAATATAATTCTTATCATTCTTAGCAGAATTGGTCCTTAGGATTTATTCTGTATGTTTATTCTGCATTTTAAAAAAATGATCCTCTTTTGGACAGTCTGCTTTTAATGCTGGTTTTGGGGTCTTTGTGTAAAATAAGCTGGCATGGAGTAAGCTATAAAATATTTTATTACTTTCTGTATGTTATATCGGGTATGTAATATAAGCTGACATGGGGTGAGCTCGTTCTGTATGTTATTTTCAGGTATTTGAAATAAGTTGGTGTGCGGTAGGCTATATAATATTTGGTTAATGTTATTTCGGGTATGTAACATAAGATGGCATGGAGTGAGCTATAAAATCTTTGATTATTTTTTGCATGTTATTCGGGTATCTGGCATGGGGTAATCTTTGATAGTATTGTTTTCCTAAGTATGTGGCCTGAAATTGCATAATCCCTATTTTTAAAATGGTTTTCGTAATGCAATTAGTTTTGAGTTGTCAATACCCAACAGTAAAGTATTAAAATCGGACATACACATATCTTATTTGGTTTCGGGTCTGGACATCGTGTTATAGGTGCAATGGTTAATCAAAACGTGAATATTTTTATAGATGAAGACCTGGAGACCTTACTTCTGTTTTATTGATTACAAAATGTGTTTACAATTCAGCTCATATTTTATATTTAATATTATATTACGAATAAAATACCAAAATGCCACAAAAGGATTTATCAAAAATATCTACATAGCATTTACACATAAATCACATAACATAAGCCTCAAAACAACAAACAATGCTCATGGGATATTCAAGAAGGGTTGTTTCTTTTAATACGTTCAAATAAGTTTGATACGCAGTAATGAAAAGGATCTCCCAAAAGCAGATTATCATCACAAACAGGAATATAACAGCAATCTCGCTTATGATATTTGGACATTAACAATTGATTAACTGTGTTAGATATGTCTGGTAACCCCGAAATCGTATTAATGATCTCAATTCAAAACTTGCAATGGTAATTAACTATTTTCAAAAATCATGTTGATTAGAGTAAGTTTAGAAGAGTGGGTAGTTAACACAGATCGTCATAATCCCACTTTTAGCTCATTCACATGTCTCATGAATTACAACAAGGTACAAATCTGAGAAAATGTGTTCAGACTAATTTAATAAGATACGGGAAAAACAATTGTCAGATATGTCGTACACGCCAAATTCTCATTAATGAGCTTATTTTTTTCTTGGAAATAATTTTTTTTCTTCAGTTATACCCAGTTTCAAAGGTTACACCTAGTTCTTTTCTAGTTAAGTTAAAGCGAGTTAGATTTGATTGTGGAAAAATAGGGTTGACGTATTAATAGGATTATGTAGTCGCAATTTGAATTGATTGAAGAAAATCAAAGTTTCAATTAGACAAAACTAGACATAATTCATTAACTTGATTTCGGTGCATAGAAACGTATTCTTTCTCGTTCGAAGAAAGGAAAGTCGAAACGTCAATGTTAATCCTACTTGTATCGGATATATGAAATGTGTCGAAATGGAAAGAAAACGACGCAAAACTGATTATAAATGTTACTTTCTGTAAGCCAACAAAACGTAAAATCTTGTTTCTCAGGAAAAAATTTTATAAGATGAGGAAAAGCGGTTTTTTTACTCTCCAAAAACGATATCCGGGAGGATATAAATGTGGTTTGAAATCGTGTCACTTGATAAATATATGAAATGAATAAAGAAATCTTGCATTGTTTAAAAACACACGTCTACCATTATTTTCTTGTATAAAATGGCAATATTTGATTGACTGATCTTTTTACCGATGCTGCACGATACATCATGGTCGGTCAGGAGGTTCTATTGACAATATCCGGTGAACATTGGACAAACATCTGAAAATACAGAGGTGGGTGGGTTTTTTGGGGGGAGGGTGGTGGTTTCGTTTTAAATTCTAATTATATTATTTTGCTTCACTCTTCACTGAACACATTATGTAATATGAACAGCATATTTGTAACACTATGAGGTATGGGGAGATGATACTTTTAAATTATTAAGTTATAAATATAACAGATAATAAAATTGGTGTGCGCTGAGATGAAATATAATATGCACTATAAATATCGGAGGAATACGGCAGCGAATTTAATTACACAATGAAATTCATTTTTCAGACAAACAACTTGTCAACACATTTCGATTAAACTTAATTATCAGCATCAAAAACAAATATAGAAATGAAATTTCGGCAATTGCTGCAGCTGCAAGGTTCAATAGGTCAATATCTGTCATCGTCAAGTTTTGATTGTAATGATAAATAATATAATGTACTAAAATTGTACTAATTTTGATGATGTAAAAAGGTCAAAGAAGGTGAAACTTTGACAGATTTTGATATGCTCAGCGCCAGTATTCCTCAGGTTCTTTGTTTATCAGAATGCGGGAGATGCTTCTAGAATTCTGGTGTTCTACGTTGTTCGGAATTTACTTTCGTATATAAGCACCAGGGATTTAGATAAAGAAAGAGAGAGAGACCACCATTTAGACACATGCCACTGTCGCCTGTACATGTTGTAGAAGTTACACTTGACGAAAATTAAAATCAATACGAAACTATCACAGCTGTTTTATTGATTCTTAATGGGTTACATATTGAAAATGTAATTCACAAGCCTAAATATAGTACACAGTCCAAATAACTGCGTACATCCCAGGAAGGCCATCAGTCGATAACAAATATGGCCCCGAGATGTCGGATTTAGCTCCTTTGTCCCCTTCCTGAGGGTCTAGGGCATATATGGCATAGTGCATGTGAGAGGTCATGCCCATCTCTACCTCCAATACCTTGGGCGTCGCCCAGAAACATCCAAGAACCCCAGCATTGACTAACAAGTATGGCCTTGAGATGTCAGTTTTAGCCCGCTTGTCTCCTTCTTGAGGGTCTAGGGCATATATGGTATAGTGCATGTGAGAGGTCATACCCACCTCTACTTCTCATACTTTGGAGGTCGCTCAGAAACCCCCATGAAGCCCAGCAGTCAATAAAAAATATGGCCCCTTCCTGGAGGTCAAGGGCATATGTGGCATAGTGCATGTGAGTGGTCATCCCCACCTCTACCTTCAATACCTTGGGCGTAGCTAAAAAATTCCCAGTAAGTCCAGAAGTCAATAAGACTGACCCCGAAATGTCAGTTTTAGTCCCTTCATCCCCTTCCTGAGGGTCTAGGACATATATGACATAGTGCTTGTGAGTGATCATCCCCACCTCTACCTTCTGATCATCCCCACCTCTACATCCAATACCTTGGGCGTAGCTAAAAAATTCCAAGTAAGTCCAGAAGTCAATAAGACTGGCTCCGAGATGTCAATTTAGCCCCTTTATCCCCTTCCTGGGGTCTAGGGCATATATGGCATAGTGCATGTGAGTGATCATCCCCACCTCTACCTCCAATACCTTGGGCGTAGCTAAAAAATTCCAAGTAAGTCAAGAAGTCAATAAGACTGGTCCCGAGATGTCAGTTTTAGCCCCTTTATTCCCTTCCTGAGGGTCTAGGGCATATATGGCATAGTGCATGTGAGAGGTCATCCCCACCTCTACCTCCCATACCTTGGCCGTCGCTCAGAAACTCCCAATAAGCCCAGCAGTCAATAAACAAATATGGTCCCAAAATACCAGTCTCATCCCCTTTGTCCCCTTCATGAGGGTCTAGGGCATATGTGGCATAGTGTATGTGAAAGATGATGCCCACCTCTAACTCAAATACTTTGAGCGTCGCTAAGAAACTCCCAGCAACCAATACGAAATATCGGTCAACCTTATACAAGCGTCAAAAATTTCCATCGTTGACGGCACTTTTAATTCATTTTAAATGTAATCCACGTAAAACATAACAAAAACTATAAATAATTCTGTATTCACAGCTGGCTAGACACCAGTCGATTACCTGGTTTTTCCTGTTCTCTATTACCTGTTATTGTTGAAAACACGTTAGACTGTTTTCGGAAAATCTATCATGAATGTTTTGTAAAACACAGGTATGTAATCGCGTAGTAATACATTGACTGCATGTATATATATATTTACAAACGTGCCCAAAAGTTACACACTGTGCAGTACAAACTCGGAGAATCCAATCTGTTTTCTGGCGAAAAAGTGAGTATTGCGCGGTTTTTTTACATTACAAAACTCTCTTGAATTGGGAAATAAATTTAAATTAATTTAAAAGATTCTTAAATGATTGTAACAAGTTTGTTAATTATTCAATACAGTTTAATATTTTTTGCGTAATTATACATCAATATTGCAATTTCTAGTTGAATGTTGTAACTACTAAAGACGGAAACATAAATCAGTTTAAGTGTAAATAGATGATATTAATCCTGAAAATAAAATAGTTACAGTTACAAAACCACGATAACATATTATGTTAAAAATAAAATTATATATATATATATATATATAGTTTTTATAGTTTATTTAGCCTTTGACCGTCTGGTCAATCAGCATACAATATACATGCCCCAGTATATATATATATATATATATATATATATATATATATATATATATATATATATATATATATATATATATATATAAATATATATATATATATATATATATACACTAAAATAAAATGAAACTCGTCTTCAATATCGTTAAGAGTACAAAAACGGCGTAATCTGTGCTCACTCTATATCGACCCTCTTCAATCAAAAGATTATGTGCGGACATTCTAAATTTTGCTAAAATATAAATATGAGAGTCCTCAAGTAATATTATAACATGGTTGTATCAGATAAGTATTGGTATAGACTACATTTTGAAGGTTCTTGAAAATAACTTTGCATGTCTTGAATAAAAATATCATTTAATCTATTTTACAAATATGTGAAAAGCTTTACGATTTGGAACAAATTGTTGTAACCATACATAATCGAAACCTATGATAAACAACATATTTTTTACATGACTCAACCAATTAACATCAGTAATTAATTGGTTTTACATATAATCATAAAAAGATCTAAGAATACAAGTTTTGTCCAGTATTTCAGAATAGAAAATTTTTGAGATATACACAAAGGATATCTACCGAATTCTGAATATAACATATAATTTGGTACATTTCATTTCTTTTCACCTTTAGAATACTTTTACAAAAATCTGTATGCACACGTTCTATATCTTTACCATTGACAAAACCCCATACTTCACTTCCATAATTAAGAACACATACGTGTCAAACACATATAATTTTCTTTCTATATTGAGATAGTTAAAATTACAAATATTCAAAATTTTAAACATACATTTGCGACCCTTTAGGGCTAAGACACTGTGTCCTTGTAAATTTACAATCATATAACAAAGTTAAACCGAGATATGAAAAACTGTTTACGACCTCAATACCTTTGTTATTTTAATTCCAAATACAATTTTGGTTCAATCTACCTCCATTTCGAAAAATCACAATTTTAGTTTTTTGTACATTTATAGTAATGTCCCAATCTTCACAATAATTTTGCAACGAATTCAACATTTCTTGCAGACCATCGACTGATTCTGAAAATAAGACAGTGACGTATGCGTACATCAATAAACTAATAAAATCTCTTACTGTTGTGAAGATTGTTTTAGACATAAAAGCGCTAAAGGAAACAAAAACATTTTATTGTACAATTTAGATCTACTTCGCCGTGAATCATTATATGAACTTTATATGACTCTGTACACAGCATTTTAAAACGGATTTATATATATATATATATATATATATATTTATTCAGGTTACAACATGGACAAAGAAGGTCAAAAAGCTAGTAACGACAACAAGTCGGGTCAATGTAACCCGAACAATCCCCAATATCAGGGACATCAGTCGGGGTATACCGGAACCGGGACTAAAGCGGACTTGGATAACCATGGGAATCAACTGAATCCAAACAATGACCGATACCAAAACAAGAAGACCTAAATGTTAAAATTGATGTTTATACCATATACCCCGATATCTATTGTTTTCTTTGCTGATAAAACAATTTTTCGGTAAAGTGCAACACAAGGAAATGGATTTAGATAACAAATACAACTTGAAATAAAATGTTGGGAAATAATTGACGAGAACAATTCAGCACTTAAAGAACTTCAAAACATTGTTCTTTGTTTCGATTTGAATTCGGTTATTTTAAAAAAATAAACAAAAGCAAATGTTTTACATGTTAAGATAACTGCCGATGATTCAATTTATTCCGTAAAGTTTAAACGTCAGAAAATGGATTTAAACAGCAAAAACATTTTGAAGTAAACTACTTAGAAATAATGGAAGAGACGAAATCAACACTCAAAGGACTTCAAAACATTATTCTACTCTTCGATGTGAATTGGGTTCTATAATTTTTTAAAAATGACATTTTGCATGTAAAGAAAACTTTATTAACTGTACATTATATATAAAATGTTTGCAAACAAATCTGGTTCTGTATGATTTTTCATATATTTTGTGGTAAGTGTTCTGGTGTAAACTCCTTTTCTGTAATAAAAGCTGGTTCGAAATGCAACCACATTTATAATGATTGTTGTTGTTGTTGTTGCTGTTGTTTTAGGGTTAGATATCAGAAATTTCATTACACGTTTTCAGAGAAAAAAAACATTTTTTTTAAATCAATAAAAAAAAATATTGGCTTTTTATTAACCGACTTCAGTTGTGTGTTGTTGTGGATGGAGAATCACCCCTTTTATAATAGTACAATGTATCTATGCAAAGGAATTCAAGATCATTTGCATCGTTTCTTTGTATTCCTTGTTTTTAAATTTTCTCTTGTTTCTATTTTATATGTGTAAGTATAAAATTTGTTAATCGCCAAACAAATATTTTATATTAAATACATTTTACTAATTTTTATACATAGTTTGATAGTTACCCCTACCGTAAAGATTCCGAAATTTTGATATCACATTTCTAATGCCCTTGTGACAGACAACAATTTATCAGATAACAGTTCGCCTCTGTATAAGACATGTGCGTATGTTGAACACATGCAGGTGGAAGGGATGTCACTATTTTAATCCTCAAATTTGACAATAGGAAACACGGAAAAACCGAGTATTTGCGTAAAAATTCTATGCATTATACCCAATATATATCCGTGTGAATGTGTGCGTATGTGTGTGTGACTTGGTTGTCAATTTCTCGTGTTTTTTAAGTAAGTAAAATGTCCAAAAAGGATGCATTTGTTATCTTAATTTAGGTGAGACATTCAGTGCATGATGTAAAATAAATCAAATAACACAAATTTAGAAATTAATCTAGAAATTAATTGTGATAATCATAAGTCAAATAATTTTTTTGTTAATTTTATAAGAGAAAAAGACAAATTTAGAAACAATAAGAAAAGAAAAATTAAAAGGTCACATGATCAGGTGGAAGAGGGGGAAACCAACAAAATATTTTTGTAATTTGGAATCACGTTATTATATAAACAAGACAATACATAGTTAGAAGTAGACGGGAAAGGTGTGTGTAGAAAACAAAGTGAAATTTTAAAAGAAACCAAATATTTTTTTGAAAATCTGTATTCAAGTAAGAAAAAAGAGCTTATTAAAGTTGACTTAGATGAAACTTTAAAAAATTTTGAAATCCCCAAACTTGACTACAATATTGCTAATAATTTAGAAAAGGAATCTTCAGTTAAAGATGTATCTGAGGTTCTAGAAGAAATGAAAAATAACAAATCACCAGGAATTGATGGTTTTACCACAGAATTTTTTTTAAAACATTTTATAATAAGGGCAATAAACTGTATATTTAAGAAACAACTCCTTCCAATTACTCAGTGATTAGGTACAAGTTATTGTATTCCTAAAGGGGATAATCCAGGACAATATTTAAAAAAAACTGGCGTCCAATAACACTTTTAAATGTATTTTACAGGCTAATATCTGGCTGCATAAGCAAAGAATAAAAAAAACCGCTTTAGATACTTTAATATCTAATACACAGATTGGAATTATGCGTGGAAGAGGCGAAAATACCAGACTTATTTATGATCTTATGTCCTATACAGAAACTTACAAAATTCCCAGTCTTTCAGTACTTATTGAGTTTGAAAAGCCTTTGATTCAATACCATGGTCTTTTATTTAAAGTATTAAAATTCTTTGGTTTTGGACAAAATATAATAAAGTGGATACAAATTTTAAAAACTGATATGAAAGCTTCAATTATACAAAATGGCTTCCTTTCAGAACAAATACATATTAGACACGGCTGCCGTCAAGGAGATCCAGTCTCGCCATATATTTTTCTCTTGTGTGCAGAAATTCTTGCTATTTTAATTAAGATTATCACAGATAGCGGCACACCATTATGCAGCGTAAGACAATCCGATCATCTCCCTGAATAAATTGTTTGATAAGAGATACCAGGTACACACTAATGAGCATCTAAGCAATGTACAGCCGTGACGATCCTTGTATAACCGGTGATTAAAGCTAACAGCAGTAACATATTCAAAATAAAATTTCAAATAATATCAATATAAATAAGGTAAGGGAGGGAGGGAGGGTAGACAATTTCCAGGTGAACTTACATATGTCGCACAGCGACACCTCTTTATATACCAGCGGAAGTGACCGAAAGACAAGAGAAGTTCCGCTAACCGATATTGTATTCGATTAATGCAAAATGCATGCCAAAACAATTCGGACAAATAAAATTAGAAATAAATGTGTCGCACTTTGATAAACAGATTTAATTTATATTGATTAAATCTTCATAATGTAAATGTAAAAAGATTAACTGTTAATGATGTAGAACATATAATATCTCAGTATGCAGATAACACTTCTTTTATACTAGATGGGTCAAGAAAATATCTGTCTGCAGCTTTAGATACTTTAGATTATTATTCACAAATGTCTGATCTTCGAATTACCCATACAAAAACAAAAATTATCTGGATAGGTTCAAAAAGGTTTAGCAATGATGTTTTTGAAGCATTGTTTAAACAATGGAATAGAAGAATACTTACTTCTATTGGTAGAATAATAGTTGCTAAGACATTAATAATTCCAAAATTAAACCATCTTTTTATAGCATTACCTACCCCAAGAATAGAAAAAAATAGATTGTTTTATTAAGTATATATTTTCTTGTGATAAAGTTAAACAAGAAATTATAGTTCAAAATACAAATAGGGGTGGGCTTAAAATAATTTATTTAAAAAGTTTTACCACATCCTTGAAGTGCTCCTCCCTTACAAAAATGTTTATAATCACAACTTTGTATGTGTGCATTATAATTGATATGGACAAGTACATATACATGCATGACTTATACAAAATGCACATGTATACACTGTACAAATGAGAAATCAATATTTGTGTATATATCTGTATGTATATATATATATATATATGTGTGTGTGTATGTATATTTGTGTTTGTATGTATATATATGTGTGTGTGTGTATGTGCAGCGATATATAAAGCTTTATATATCGCTGGTATGTGTATGTATATTTGTGTTTGTATGTATATATATATGTGTGTGTATGTGTATGTATATTTGTGTTTGTATGTATATATATATATGTGTGTGTATGTGTATGTATAATTGTGTTTGTATGTATATATATATATATGTGTGTATGTGTATGTATATTTGTATTTGTATGTGTGTATGTGTTTATGTATACATGACATGTATGTATGTATTTGTATATATATGTGTGTATATGTACATATGTAGTGATATATATGAGATATAATGATTACATCGATGCATGTAACTTTTCCTCTCTAAATATCAGATAGGCGTAAGTTTCTTTTTTGTCTCTTTTTTTCTTTTTTATTTTCTTTCACTTTGACAATTTATCCCTATATCCTGCTCTACCTTTCTTCTGTCTATTGCCCAGGAAAAAATATGCATTGAATATTTTTAATTTAAAATACTAAATAAATGTAATATATTTCAAAATTGAAATTCAAAATCATATACATATTATATTCTTATTTAATTAATTATACAACATATATCAACACATAGTATATTATATTCATATCATTATATAATTACTAACAGTTGGAGTTGTATGAAACATTGTGATCAATCTGAATCCACGGCCCCAAACCTGGCAGACTGAACTACTAATACATCTGGACAATAAACTTTCTTTAAAAAAAAAAAAAACAAACAAAACATAATACAATTTGTGAGTCATTGGTCTGTTATAATTCTATATTATATTTGTGTCTGAAGGTTGTGAGTAAGGTTGCCAATTTACTTGCGGAAGGTTTCTACTCGACCAATAAAAACTGGCCGCCACCATATAACTGACAAAATTTGGAGCTAGACGTAAAGGATAGACAACACCAAATATTTTCCCATAGGCCTCAATGCTAATTTACAAAACTTCAGGTCACTGTCACTCCCATGTTTATTACATCTGGGTCAAATAAGTACCCTGTGGTGAAAGATCAATATTTCTGATAACAAAATTTGCAATCAAAAGTATAAGTTGCCGTTGCATTTTTACTTCAAATTTTCACTTTGTTTACAACTCGTAATATTCCGCACCAAAGGAAATATCTATTCTCATATGACCCCTCCCTTTCAATTTTCAACCGTCAACCCTATAATTTCCAAAGTACTACCAATATTCATGTATCTTTTTTATCACCTTTATTTCACTTATTAATGGCAAAACTAATTTTTTCATTTAATGACCAATCAGATCACTGGGCTCATTTTACCCTCCGCACAACTTTGGGTGTCCATAATGTCTGCGCCCATGTTTGTAAACAAAGCTGGTGTGTTTTCCTATAGATTTATCCAAAACATTGCCAAAAAATGGTCATTTTGCATTTTTTGGAAATCTCACTAACTGTACACCAAGCCCCCTTAATAATGAGGATGGGAACCCAACCTGAAGAGAAACAGTCTATAATGTGTCATACCCCTACCTCTCAATCCCATTCATTGATATTAACAAATAAATGCATTATATGAAGAAGTTGTCTGTTTTTCTTTCATGATTTTCATTCAGAATTGTTTGTAACACATATACTTCATTATTTTGAATGATTTCATACCATTATTTACCAATATTGACCATGATATCAAATAAGGGTAGAAGGTACCCCTTAATAATGGAAAAAGTGACAAAATATACCATTTTCTTCACAAAAACTTAAAATTTGGATCATTGCTTAATGAGCATCGAACCAATTAGGCACCAGCAGCCCTTTTCACAAAAAATCTTAAGATTATTCTTAAGATAAAATCTTACGAGTATCGTAAGATAAATCTTAAGTCATTTTCATAAAAGCTATCGTAAGATTTAATTAATCGTAAGATAAAATCTTTTAAAGTTTTACGATTAAAGTAAGCATAGTAACGACGTTTCACTTTCGATTCGCATACGCATACAATTTTTCCGGTAAGGCGTCACATGTATTTTAGTTGATGTATTTGCACTGAATATAATCCAGAAAAAAAAATATTTTTGGTGTAAATGAAATTCAGTCAAGTTTGAATAATGATTAAATAAAGTTTCACAAAGCTCTACTTATTTTTCACTCCAGCCTTTTGAAATTACACAATACTAGCGTATTTGTTTGTGTTTTACATGTATTATGTTATCTAGATTCTATACGGCATTAGTAAATTATATGTTTTATAGGCTATGTTTTTGTGTATTAACATTTTAAATTCTATTTCGTAATTTTAAATGTGTGTGTTTGAGTAGGCTTCTCGTTTGCGTTTTTAGATATTCATACTGCCAGGTGTTCACTTTTAAATTCATAAATTTTAAATTTATCATTGAACTTTACCCAATTTAAAATTGTTTACAATATAAACAGTACTTCCTTCGTGAAATACCTAGTAAATAGGGATCAAAGGTGATCTTTTAACATGGGTAAAAAGCTATCTCCTAAACAGAAAACAGAGAGTTGTTCTCAATGGAAAGAAATCTACACTGCGTAGAGTTTGTGCTGGAGTGCCCCAGGGATCAATCCTTGGTCCCAAAATTTTTTTTAATTTTCATAGTAATGATATTGTTTCAAACATTGGATGTTACTATTAAGCTCTTCGCTGACGATACCTCTTTATCTATTGTAATTGACAACCCTGAAGCAGCAGCTCGTGAGCTAAATACTAACCTAGATAAGGGTAAATAAATGGTCCAAACAATGGTTGGTTAATTTTAATCCGCGTAAAACTGAGTGCTTACTGATATCACAAGAAAACGTAACTCAAATATTCACCCTACACTTTACTTTAATAACACACCAGTAGCAGAAGTATCCAAACACAAACACTTAGGGATAATTTTTAAATGATAAATGCCATTGGGGGGATCACATAAATTATATCATAGAAAAGGCAAAAATAAAACTAAATCTTCTCCGAAAATTAAAATTTGACCTTGATCGCCAAACACTACAATGTATGTATTTCACGTTTATACGTCCCATACTGGAATATGGGGATATACTATTTGATAACTGTCCGGAATATTGTAAAGATCAGTTGGAAAAAATTAATATAGAAGCTGCCAGAATTGTTACAGGTGCTACAAAATTAGTTGGTCTCGAAGCTCTTTATAGAGAATGTGGGTGGGAAACACTATGGATGCAGGGAGAGGGATTTAACACACGTCTCCCTCTAAAAAACACAAAAACTTATTCAATATCATAAAATTGTAAACCTATTAACTCTCGGATTACATGCGAGAGAACTATTACCTCTTCAATATGAACAACAACACTCTTATCCAACGAGACACGCTGACAACTTTGTCGTCCCCCATTGCAGAACATCTCAACATTTACATAGCTTCATCCCCTCAACAACAACTCTATGGAATAATCTCCCTCTCGGAATTAGAAAATCTATTTCATTAAGTTCGTTCAAAAAATAACATTTCTAAATTTTAACAATATTGATAAGCCTCCACTCTATTATAATGTAGGGACCAGGAAAGGTCAAATATTACATGCAAGGCTTCGCATGTCATGCAGTTCTTTAAATCACCATCTTTATCTGAAAAATATTGTAGAATCCCCCATACTGCGCCTGTGGAGAAATCGAAACAACCGAGCACTTTCTTCTCTCTTGTCCACATTACCTTAACCTGAGATTGAATTAAGAAATGCACTAAACTTCCCATTTACAACAAAGATATTACTATATGGTAATCCAGACAAAAACAACGACTTTAATGAAAATATATTTACAAATGTACAGAAATTTATTGTGCAAACAAAACGTTTTTACTAGAACTTAAAAAACATTTCTTATGAGCAATGTTATCATGGACAATCCATATTAATTCGACTCCTTACGTTACGGTACGTAATATCCAATGTATATTCATAGTGAACATATGTTGGTTTTTCCAAGTACCAGATACTGCACTAATAGTGTGAATTTTCTATAACTTGTATGTTATATTCCTGTCTTTCAATAATGTTGGCTTCAAAATTAAGCATCCGCTACCCACCATCATCATATTCATCACCTTCATTTATATGGATACCCTTCATCAATTATTTAATATTACTTTATCAGCAGCTTGAATTTCAAATGATATATTATGCAACTCTCATTGTATTACTTTAGTTTTTCGTTATTTTCTCTGCTGTATATCCAAACATCAATTTATATATGTAATAGTCTACCTGGGACAAAGTACTTAATATATCACCGACTAACTAATTTGTATCTAGGGAAGCGTTACGCTTCTTTTCAAATCCCTTATACCTTTGTGTACTGTCAATTTATGTAGTTATATATAAATTCTAATTGAATAAATATGTTTAAACTAAATACCTAGTAGTAAATTATTTATACGATATCGTGTGTTTATATTTTTAGATCTAATTGTATTTCATAAAAATTTGGTTTTTTACATTTATTTTACATATCCATTTAGATACACGATTATACTAAATTGTTATAGAATACAAGCCTTAGTGAGGATGTTTTAGGTTTAAATTTTTTGAATAAATTGTGAAGCAATATTTCATTTGAGACTATGGGTAACGCACCTTTGAAAAAAATAAAGCTGGAAATTCGTAAGCTTCCAGACTCGATCTAACGACAAGTTCGGTGTCCCATTGTTAATCTCAAAAGGGATTATTTTCACAGCAAACGGTCCTATAGGGTATCCTTCACTGGAGATGGTGTAGTTTTACAAGTTTTTGAAGTTTTTAGACACTAAATTATGACCTGTTTGTCCTTCAAAGTATCACATCGCATTAGCGGATATAGAAAATTTGTAAAAGTGGTGCCGATGGTGACATGGGATTATTACTTTTTAAAAAATGTCGTGTACAAACTTTTATATCATGTATATCTCACCAGAGCTAAACCGAGAATTTAAGGGGGGCATAAGTCTTTGATATTGTTGCTGAACGGAGCGAGTCGGGAAAATTCTGTGTTTTTTTAGGAATCTAGAGAAAATTGAAGGTTTTACACCTATTTTGTCAACTATAGGGATCGCATTTCGTAAGGGGATCGGGGTTTACGCTTCCAGAAAAAAAAGAAATTTAAAGTCCATAGACGCCTTTTTCTACATTCAGACGCGACAATATGGCCTTTGTGGCAGGGCTAGCAAATTTTAATTTTCTTGACTAAATCTATCATTGTAGATCTATTAAAGGATTACAAAAGGTATGCATATGTTATCATATCATGACAACGATATAGGCCTAGATTTCTATTCTAGATCTAAACCCATTTCACGGATTATGTGACGAGGACAGTACAATATGTGTAGCCTAGATCTTTTGTAGTTTCAACACAAAGTAATCGATCTAGTCCTAGATTTATTAACCTACTAAATACAAAATGGCCCTCAGGATATGGGG
Source organism: Atrina japonica (assembly GCA_030159075.1). Taxonomy (NCBI): domain Eukaryota; kingdom Metazoa; phylum Mollusca; class Bivalvia; order Pterioida; family Pinnidae; genus Atrina; species Atrina japonica. Next base: position 296,463 of record BROG01000072.1, on the reverse strand, counting down.
AGGAATTGCATGATATTTTCTGTGTGCCTTTCAATTGTCTGCTAAGTTCACGATGCAAACCTAACGGCTGGTCAATATTTAGTGACTCGACTCGATCTATCTATACTCACATTTTATTGTCAAAAATACGTTCTCTGCGAATAGCTATTCTGTTAATCATATCAAACAACATATCAGATCATCTTTTTTTTTTTCTATGGAGACACTTACGATTATATTGATAAAATCTTAAGAGTAAAAATCTCTCTTAAGTGTGGGTGATAGCTCTCTTAAAGTTACGACAAATTTTTATCTTAAGATTCACTTAAGATTTTTCATGCAAACCATAACAATCTTAATTTTACTCTTAAGAGTAAAAGTTATCTTAAGATTTTTTGTGAAAAGGGCTGCAGAAGTAAAGAAGAATTTCTGAAGCTCACTTAAAAGTAAACCATGTCATTTTTTATAGGCAGTTGCTATTTGTCCGGCTAACCGGATATATATCTGTGAGGCTATTTGTCCGGCTAACCGGACAAATATCTGTGAGGCTATTTGTCCGGCTAACCGGATATATATCTGTGAGGCTATTTTGTCCGGCTAACCGGATATATATCTGTGAGGCTATTTGTCCGGCTAACCGAATATATATCTGTGATGCTATTTGTCCGGCTAACCGCCGAATATATATCTGTGAGGCTATTTATCGGGCTGAAGGGACATATATCCAATATGCTGGCTGCCATCTTAGGCAGTTGCTATTTGTCCGACTAACCGGATATATATCTGTGAGGCTATTTGTCCGGCTAACCGGACAAATATCTGTGAGGCTATTTGTCCGGCTAACCGGATATATTCTTGAGGCTATTTGTCCGGCTAACCGGATATATATCTGTGAGGCTATTTGTCCGGACTAACCGCATATATATCTGTGAGGCTATTTGTCCGGCTAAACCGAATATATATCTGTGAGGAAGGATTATCGGGCTTCTCCTTATTTCCTCTTTTCCTTGCCGATGAAATTTTCCGGGAATCTCTTTTATAAAATTCGCAATTTTTGCTCAACTCGTACACACGAATTTTTTATTCTAGCTCTTCGTATAAAGAAAATTTGTCCCCAATACCAATTTCTCCGTTTTCCGCCATCGCTCTGACGCGGGCTCCTGCTGCTGGAGATAAGATATGACATGCGCATTTTGTGTGATCGGACAAATTACATGCGCATTTTGTGTGACCGGACAAATAGTCAGAGAGCTATTTGTCCGGTTAGCCGGACAAATAGACACTCCGAATTTTTTATTCTAGCTCTTCGTATGAAGAAAATTTGTCCCCAATACCAATTTCTCCGTTTTCCGCCATCGCTCTGACGCGGGCTCCTGCTGCTGGAGATAAGATATGACATGCGCAATTTGTGTGATCGGACAAATGACATGCGCATTTTGTGTGACCGGACAAATAGTCAGAGAGAAGCTATTTGTCCGTTACCCAAAATTAACAAATAAGACCTCCGTTTTTTTATATCATCAAATTGCTTTTATATGACAAGGAATGAAGTGCACCCTTAATAAAAGTGTTAAACTTCTGGGAGGGGATACCCCTTACATACAAACACATTTCAATAGACTTATTGTGTTCATTTATATAAAATATGTTATGTAATCATTTTCAGAACATGTCCATGTTTTGTTTCATCCCTTAATTACAGTCTCATGATGTAAGTAATTAAATACAGAGGGCAGATAACTGAGTCTGACTTTATAAATGGTGCAAAAATGATAGTCAAATTTGCTTTTAAAAGGATTATAACATATTTTATAAGTTCTGTTTCAGATGAAAAACTAAGTCAAATTTTAATTATACTAAGTTTTTAAACGGGTAAAAGTCAATTATCAGGTGTTAATTTTTGTCTGGTATGACCCCAAGAGAGTGTTAAGTGACATTTGCTGGAAGGGGGGGGTGAAAAAAGGTGATTCAAAACAAAAAATGCATGACTGAAAATTTAGAGGCAAAACTTATGAAAACATGCAACTTGAATGAATTTTATTAGATGAGTTAATACAGAAAAAAATATAATTGATACTTTATAATTATCTTTACAGGTACTTGAGTATGATAATTAGATAAAAATCTCTTATTGGACAATATTTCCTGGATTTAAGAAATTGAAATATTCCTTCTACAGGTTAAAATGTTGATAGATTATGAAAAAAATGTTAAAACGCCCTATTTCTAAAGAAATTTTTTATTTACAAATTAAATAAGAAAATCAACCAGTCTTTACCTAAAAAAAGTCTTATTTTAATTCAAATGAGTTAAAATTTACAATAGAAACATCATTTCCAAAATATTTTGCTAAAATTAGTCACTATGCATAACCATAACTATATGATTTTTTTTATAAAAGAATGTGTGTGGTGTTATGCCGAAGCGACATCATGGATCAATTGTACCCACTAAAAACAGTTCTGGCTCTTTTTTTTCCCCAATTCCATGGTCGAATCGTACCATTAAACTTCCCATGTTACCAGGATGAATTCGTACCTCGGAACTCGTCGACTTCCCGATAAACACGAAATGCTAAATAATATTGTTTCTCCGCCAGAGCGCGACGAGTTTTTGTTCGAACGGCGAGAGATGGTTATTTAACAGTTTAATGGAAAAAATGAAAATGACTTAAAGAAAACGATTTGTATATAAAACATGAATTTCTTGAGCGGCGTGAAAAATTTATATAATACAGGTAAATGGGGGTATAAGAAAATAACCGAAACCCTCTTGGATTACGTGAGGGCGCGTCGACGGAAGAGCAGACGAAAGAGACCGTCAGACGGAAGTTACGCCGTACGTTGAAGGAAGAACTAGACGAAGCTGCTACCGAGATGCAGCGTCAATTAATTAAATCTCGATATAAAAAAATCCTACAGACGGATTTTTCTAAAGGCGTTGCCAAGCTCGAAGAAAAACGAAGACAAAGCCAATCCGTCAGACGGAAGTTACGCCGTACGTTGAAGGAAGAACTAGACGAAGCTGCTACCGAGATGCAGCGTCAATTAATTAAATCTCGATATAAAAAAATCCTACAGACGGATCTTTCTAAAGGTGTTGCCAAGCTCGAAGAAAAACGAAGACAAAGCCAATCCGTCAGACGGAAGTTACGCCGTACGTTGAAGGAAGAACTAGACGAAGCTTCTACCGAGATGCAGCGTCAATTAATTAAATCTCGATATAAAAAAATCCTACAGACGGATCTTTCTAAAGGTGTTGCCAAGCTCGAAGAAAAACGAAGACAAAGCCAATCCGTCAGACGGAAGTTGCGCCGTACGTTGAAGGAAGAACTAGACGAAGCTTCTACCGAGATGCAGCGTCGATTAATTAAATCTCGATATAAAAAAAATCCTACAGACGGATCTTTCTAAAGGTGTTGCCAAGCTCGAAGAAAAACCAAGACAAAGCCGATATCTGGATTTTGGCGATAGCTTTAGACACTTCTATACGAGTTATAAGAAAGATGTTCGCAATCACATACGTCGAGCACATCTCAGAGCGTTCTTAGAGTATTTTAAAGACGATTTTCTCTCTAAAATTTCTAAAGAATTAAAAAAGGGTCCCGTAAAAATCCAAATTCAAGTCGAACAGCGATTCGGACGAGATGTCCTAAACGAAGGCTGGATGTTCATAACACAACTTCATAAAACTCGGCAACATCCGATCTTAAGAGAAGACGAAATCGAAGACGTGTTTAACGATATGATCGAAGAGTTAATAGATTCGCTCGAAAAAACCGTTCAAGCGGGGTCGGGGTGGGTCATCGAGGACGCGCAAATGATCTATTTAAATGTTACCAAGTATGATCCGCCTTTAGGATCATCCTATTTTAAGTTACCCAAGCAGATTGCAAACAAGCAGGCCGTTATAAACGTTCAAAACGAGGATCAGAGATGTTTTTGTATTGCATATTGGTGTGTTTATATCACGATATTATTAAACACAATCATAATAGACCTCAAAACTATATGCCGTTTATCGGTTTATACGACTTCAAGTGCATCGATTATCCGACTCCGTTAGAGCAAATACCCAAATTCGAAAAACGTAACGGACTCACCGTTAACGTTCTCGGGTGGACGGAAAGTAGAGGTTTCTTCCCTTATTACATATCGAAAAATTTTCGCGATAAAGAAATTAATTTATTGTTGTTAGAAGGTCCAGAAAACAAGCGGCGACTACTCTTGGATTTAAAAACACGTCCAGATTGTTTTCTTCCCACTCAAAACATGGACATAAATCATATCCATGTCTTCGTTGTCTTAAAATACTATCGAGCGAGGACGTTTATAAAAAGCACGTGGCCGATTGTCGTGGCATTAACAATCCACCCATGAAACCCGTCATGCCGAGCAGGAGGGTAAAAACCTTCTCAAGTTTAAGAATTACGGTAATAAGCAGCCCGTGCATGCCACGATCTATGCGGATTTCGAGTGTATTATTTCACCCATCAACGAGCAGGCGGGCGATAAAACGACAAAGACGTCGCGTCACCATCCTTCTGGATACTGTTATGTCATCGTTTGGAGAACGGAGAAGGGCATCGATAAGATCGAAGAGCCCCAACTCTATCGCGGGGAGAATGCCGTGAAACATCTTCTAGAAAGTTTGCGACGAGAAAAACAAAAGATTGACGACATTTGTTCTAAGAAAAAAGAGCTCTGTGTGACCCACGAGGACAAGAAACGCTTTAAGGAGGCTAAGCGATGTTGGATTTGCGGAGATGAATTTTCGGGGAACACGCGGTCTTCATTATGGGCTCAGACAAGTAAACTTTTAAAGGAACAGGAAAAATTACTCAGTTTGACGTCTTTGGAGAAGGACGATCGTCACGATGTCATAAAAATTGAGCTCGACGAAATCATGAAAGAAATCAACGACGAGAAATTCGATCTCATCAAAGTCAGAGATCATTGTCACCTTTCTGGTAAATTTCGAGGTGCGTCTCATAATAAGTGTAATAGATTAGTGAGAAGGGCAAAACACATACCCGTCATCTTTCATAATCTTCGCGGTTACGATTCCCATTTAATATTATCGGAACTGGAAGTGGAAGAACCGGTCAATTGCATTACGATGAATCACGAAAAGTTTATCAGTTTCTCTGTCGGATCCTTGAGATTTATCAACAGTTTCCAATTCTTATCGTGTAGTCTCGAGACGTTAGCTAAAAATCTAAACGATTATCCCATCACGAACTCTATATTCGAGGATGCATCGCTTTTAACAAGAAAGGGCGTCTATCCCTACGAATATATGAATTCTTTCGATACGTTTAATGAAACAACCTTACCGCCGAAGGAAGCTTTTTACAGTGAGTTATCGGATACTCACATTTCTCAAAAAGAGTACGACCGTTTGGCGTCACTACGGATGTAAGGACATGGGAGATTATCACGATTTGTATTTAAGATCGGACGCGGTCTTATTAGCAGACGTGTTTGAAGAGTTTCGCAACATTTCCTTAGAACACTACGCATTAGATCCGTGTCATTATTACAGGCTCCAGGTTTGGCGTGAGATGCGGCGTTGCTCACCTCCAAAATTGAATTAGAGTTGCTCACCGATTACGAACATGCATTTATTTATCGAAAAGGAACTTCAGAGGTGGGATCACGCGCGTTCCACAACGTTATTCTAAAGCGAACAACAAATATTTGGATGATTATGATCCCGTTCTACCCTCCAAGTACATCATGTATTTAGGATGCTAACGCTCGATAAGAAAGCGCCCAAAATTATAGCGAGGCCATGAATCATCCCTTACCCTGTAGAAACTTTGAATGGATCAACGGAGTGTCAGATCCGTGTCATCCGCCAGAAGGAAAGGGGCACATCATAGAAGTCGATTTAGAGTATCCCAAAGAATTACACGAGGCACACAATAATTATCCGCTCGCTCCGGAAAAGATGAAAGAGTATGCGATGCGCGACACGGGGCCTCCAAAGCTCGTGCCCAATCTACGAGATAAAAAGGAATACGTCGTGCACTACGAAACGTTAAAACTTTATCTCGAGTTGGGATTAAAACTAACCAAAGTGCATAGAATTTTACGCTTTGACGAAGAGCCGTGGCTCGCGAGCTACATCAATAAAAACACTCGATTGCGTCAACGGGCTAAAAACAACTTCGAAAAGGATTTCTTCAAAATCATGAACAATGCCGTGTTCGGGAAGACCATGGAAAATAAACGGAACAGGATCGATCTGAAAATAGTGGGCGCGAACGACAAAGATAGAAGAATTCAAAAGATGACCGCTTCGCCCTCCTACGACGGGTTGACCAAGATTAACGACAACATGGCCTTTCTCCACTTTAAGCCGACGAGCGTTAAATTAGACAAACCCATTTACTGTGGCATGGCTATCTTGGATTTATCGAAAAGGCACATGTATAATTGGTATTATAATCATCTTTTGGTTCTGGTGAAACTACTTGGGGTTGAATTACTTTTGGTTCTGTTTTTATGTAGACCAGAAATCCAACAACCGCGAGTCCACCCGCTAGCCATTTCCAGCTATCGTTACTAATAGCATTGCCATCGTTGGTATTAACATAGCTAATAGCATTGCTATCGTTTCTATTAGCATTGCTACTCCATCTACGGTTGGCACCCTTCTTCCCCGCTTCCTGACGTTTTGGATTCTTCTTCTTTATTTCCGTCTTCCCTATTAATTCCTCCGGATTCATCGTGTTTTTCTATAACGTCAGATTTTTTAAATCTGATAATGTGGCGGCTAGTCGTGGCGGCTATACTGAGACAGGGTTTCAGATTGAAATGGAACATTATAGGACATACGGCCTATTTCATAAAAAAAGTCTAGGCCATTTTGTCCTAAACATCAAAATATTTTAGGCCATATTTTTTTTAGCAAAAACAGGATGTAAAAAAGGTAAGTCAATGCACAAAAGGTCATTTAATATTCCTTTTTTTTTGCAGCAACAATACTGAACAGTTTTCTGTTGGTTTTGTTTTTCCATGTAGATAATGCTTCATAAAAATAATTTTTTTTTCAACTTTTCACCATTTATCCTTATTCTCATTAACTTATCTTGAGTCTCAGTATGAAGTCGATTGCGCAGTGGAGTCAATGTCTGATTTTGTACCGAAAATCCACGCTCACATCTAACTCGAATGATTCTGCGCCCTCCTACCGGCCAAATGAGGCTTATGTAGTGATCGTAGTGAGCGGAATATAACGACTGAATTATTCGGGTTACGCTCACATCCAGCTGTATTAGCTGGACACGTCAATGCAAGTTGTGCTAACCGCATGATGTTTGGAAAATCATTGAGGCTGTTGGGTTCGCTGTCCCTCTGCCAAACGAATTTTCTTTGGTGGCATGTTTCACCGCTCTTGCTCTTACTCTTACAGTCTTAGTTAGGGTAACTCTTGAAACATTGCGGCACGTCTAATTACCGCAAAGTGCCATAACATACCGCAAAGCCCAACAAGACACAAGGTTCTATAGAGGTCACTATTCTACCACATTTGGATATTATGAACATGTTTTCAAGTTGATTTTACTGATTACTAATACAACAAATGAATTGTCATTTACCGATGGGGGGGGGGATCTTTGACAGAGGCCGTTTTCACAATCACTCGTAAATCTAAGTGAAATATTGTGAAGATAGTTTCTGGAAATTATCCTCTTTGTGGTAATAATATTTATTATTTATATCAAATTTGCACAAACACGGGGAAACAATTTAAAAATTATAAAAAGTTAAAATGGTGACTTCTGAAGAACCAAGTGTCTTCCTTGCAGTACCTTGTGACAATTAGCTACACCCATTAATTTGACGCTTAAATTTGAGACAAATGGTGATACCTCTTATTACACCAAGCGCTTGAACGACCAAGAAGTATACTGTATATTTTTTAGCTGGAACTCCTCGAGCGTTTAGAATGAGAATATATGTATATTTATAAATTCCGAATGAAATATTAGGGTGCGAAAATTGCTGGTAGATCATAAAGTGATAAACTATCGTTGGAAAAATGACTGTCCGTTTCAAGCAGAAATTTATCGGCCATCCTGTCCGCTTGACAGAGAAGTAGTCGGCCATTTTGGCAGATACAAGGCACATTTTTCGGCCATTTGGAATTTTAATCGGCAAATTGCCGATGGCCGACGCCAATCTGAAACACTGTGAGAGATGCTAAATACGCTCCGTATTTGTAATATAAACTACAACACTTCGCCTATGGCTGCGTCCAAGAAGGGGTCTTCGTTCAAATCCTCGATCAGTTTGGGTTCGTCTTTGATGTCGAAAAAATATTTAAGTCCTTGCGAATACAGACAGATGGCGGAATTTGCTATCGATTTGGCCATGCGCATGTTGAGTCGAGCGTGTAAACAGACGACTCAGGGTTTCGACCTCCTTGTCGTTCATCTTTTCCAATTCGGAAGGCGTCACGTCTTTTCCTAGAAAATAACGCGCACGTCCGGAACCGACGATGGTCGATAATCTGTCTTTGGGAGATATATCTCTGTCGGGTATATAGAATATCACGGCTAATATTACCAAGATCCATAAAACGATAAACGACAGCAACACGAACACGACTATCTCGGTAAAACGTTTCATATTTTATGTTAAACAATCTATAGTTATCGCGAAGTGGATTTGTTTACGAGGTCTTGGAGTTGCTTGCGTAAATCCTCCGTCTCTTTGTCCGCCTCCTTTTTTATGACCTTGTGGGTAGAATAGAGTTTGTCTTTCATCTCGCGATACTTGGTCAACTCATGGGATACGGTGGCAAATTCTTCGTCCGAGATCTTCCCGTCCTCGAGCGCTCGACTTACCAGATCCGATATCGAATTAAGTTTACTCTCCGCGAGTTTGGTGATCTTGAGGTGTTTTTCCGATTTTTTCAGCAGTAATCGTCTTATCCCTTTCATGGCCAACCCCATCGAACCTACGGTCAAGGCTATAATTTGGAGAGGTAATCCCGCAATGGGAACGAGAAATCCAAGTCCGCCGACGACGATACCTCCCGAGATGAGAGCCGCGTCGACGCCGTCTGCGGTGTTCACCGTTCGTTTATACTTTTTATGGATGCTCTTACGCGTTTCTATCTCTCGACGAAACGTCTGTTCGTTTTAAACGATATTGTTGCGGATCGCTTTCTATTGGTTCTAACGTCGGATATAATTCGTTTTTACTCATCTCTTTTTTCTTATACGCGAAAATTTTTTATATGGCTAATACGACGACGCCGTTGACGGTTCCCGATTTCGACCCTTTATTCACTCCAAAATTTAGAACGTCGCCCGATGTCACCCGTAATGGAGGATTCAACGTGACGACGTCGCCGGTTTTCGTTTGAAGGGTCTTGTGTTCGACGTCGTTCAAGATTAACGTCACGTCTAATTCTCCCAAGAGTCCGAGACGAAAGACGTGACCGTCGAACAACATCTTCATGCCCAGCGACGGTCTGATTCTTCCGTTTTTATTCACGTCGAATTGGAACGTGTTCATGATGCGACGGTTTTTGGTCAACATGTTGACCTCTTCTTTAATGTCTTCCAAGAGTTCTTCTCTTTCTAAGTCGTCGTAATAGAATCCCGATCTAGACATTCCTTTTTATTATTTAGAACTAATTTTCTTAAACTCTAAGAGCACGTGAACGGAACGGGAACGTGATTGTCGACGGGGTTTCCGTTCTCGTCTTTTAGGTTTATCGTTAATTCCGAGATGCGATCGCGTTTCAACTTTAAGAAAATGGGGCGTTCGACGTTTTCGACATACAACTCGGAAAATTTCACGTTGGGGCACGGCGGGAATTTGACGATGTCGTTCGACCTCCCGTCTTTGAACGTGTCTCCCTCGGCAAGTTCTTCGAGATGAACGTTAATTAGTTCCACCGGTTGCAGGTTTATGCTATTTGTCGGGTAGATGGTCCCGGCGAGAGGAACGTTTTCCCCGATTCTGAGAATCTTGGTGAGTTCCGGCGGAAGCTGCAACAAGTTAGACTGTTTACCGTCGAGTCTTACTATCATCGTGGTTTTGTCCAATACTATTTTCTCGAGATATTTAATGAGAATTTGTTGTATGTCTTTGAACGTGTACGATCCGGCGTGCACGGTATGGATTCTCGGTCTGTCTCTACCTTTGGCGTGTTGTATCTCGACGTCTTTTTTCATGTTGTACAGACCGTTCCAAAAATGGACGGATTTCACACACACGCGCCACTCGTCGTTCGCGTTATCGATGTATCGAGATAGTTTCACGGGTTTGCCGATTTCCGTCACGAAATGAAACATGTCTTTTTATATAACTATTTTAAATCATAACTAAAAGATGAATGTTTACGAATACAGGGAGGATTTGGATTTGTCGTCTTTCGACGTCTACGTCAATGCGACTAAAAAGTTTCGCGCGTTGTTCGAGAATATTTTCGTCAAGTATAACAACCCGAACGTCTTCGAAGACGGAACTTCGAAATATTACGCCATGTTGCGCCGGTGGTATCTACATTCCATGACGGGAGGTTTCTGGCAGAACCAGTTAAATTTCGCGGTGTGGTGTGCCACGACCGGATGCGGCGTGACGAATGGGAAACGACAAACTGTTGACATCGTTCTTTCAGTTTCACGTTTACTATCAAATCAGAAGGATCTTGAAGGAAATCGCCGTCCCCTTGCCCAGCGATTCCAATTTCGATCACTACACGAACACCGTAGACGTTTCGGCGTACGAACGAATCTGTCGCGAATTCGGAGTGTCGGTCCACACGAACTGGAAAATCAAGGGGACCATCTTCGGAACGTATAACACGAAGTGGTCCACGTTCATCGCGAACCGGTCGGAGGGATTCACGCTTCCGGGTCTGGCCAGATTGGACGCGTCCATTCGTGTCTTCGCCTGGGCCGTCTTGGGCGCTCAAGGTCAAACGAGAGCCTCGATCGTGGACGCCGGCGCCACCTCGCTCGACGCGCAGAAACAATTTTTAGTCAACGTCGAGGATGCGATCAACAGACCTCTCGATCTACCCGCCGACATTTCTCGCTACGAAAATTGTCTAAGATATGCAAATTCCAAACTCGACTTCATCATCCATCCGGGGCTTTACATGCTACCCAGCAACATGGAGCTGAAAATCGGTGCCAACATCGCCAATTATAATAACGGAATCTTGATCGCCCCCGAAAAGACAAAACCGGGGACGAACGTCGACCTTAACGCGAAAACGTTCACCCAGCCATCACCTCCTAAACAGATCAAACCATCACCACCTCCTATACAGATCAAACCATCACCGCCTAAACAACTGCAAAAACAAGACGATCACGAAAGTCAAAAGACTGCCGTTCTCGCTCTATCATTATTTTCTTTTCTTCTCTTCGTCGAGTTTCGTTAACAACCAACCGACGACGACCATGCCCAACACCCACAGATGTTCACCAACCAAACGGCGGTGTTGCCGAGCGTCGACAAGATCCAGGAAAGGATGGAACCCAATATACCCGGTAACGCCTCGCCGAATTTGGCGGCCAATCTCGCGAGCAGTTTTCCGACCGCGTCTAGCTGTTTCTTGAGCCATTCCTGTAATCCACCCTCTTTGTTGGGAGGAGGCGAGGGTATTGTCGCCGTCGTCCACGGAAGGAGTAATTCGACTAAGAATCCCACCGTCATACCGATGGCGGTCAAGACGCTAAAGATGGTGATGCCCTGTTCTTTGAACAGAGTGGCGATTCTTTCTCTCAAGGAGATATTATCGTCGAGTAACCTCTTGACCGACTCTATTATAGTAGTCAATTGCGATTTTAAGTTTCCTTTTAGGATGGCGATACTCTCGTTGATCCCATCGAGTTCACCGCGTGCTTTCTCTATTTCTCTCTTGAGCCATTCTTTTTCATCCGGATTGTTTTCGAGTCTTTCGTTCCATTCCGATATCAATCGTTCGCGTTCCGCCCTTTTACCTTCTTGAACGCGTAATTCACCTCTAATGGTTCGTAAACTTTTATCCAATCCCCGCAATTCTCGCACGGATAGCGGTTCCACGTCTCCCTCTTCCTCCGCTTTATTGACGAGGTTTTGTAGACCATCCGATACTTCTGATACGCTGTCGCTTAGTATTTTTACTTGCGTTTCGTCGTTGCTGTTAACTGCATCCATTTCTTTTTGTGCAGCAGTGACTTTACGGTCTACCTCTTTTGACGCTTTTCTTGTCGGAAGGTCATGGTCTATACCCAGCGCTCTAACAAGTAGCATACCTCCTCCTTTAATATTTCTTAACGTACTTGCTGATAGAAATTTCGTAGGATCTTTTTCATAGTTTAATAAAATCTTTTTATCATTCCAAATTGCATATAAATTATCTTTGTCGGATGTAAATTCTAAGTTTTCATCGGTACCACCCGTTGCTTTTTTCCAGGCGGCCGTGCGTATAATGGTGTTATACCGTTCTGGTTGGTTTGGTTGAGGCTCGATGGGAACATCTGGTGCATTTTTGAGGGAAGGATCTTGTACCTCATAATTATCCCACTCGAACGTTGTATCTTGACCACCGTTGTCGTCGTTATAAACATCGTTATTAGGATTATCATGCAATTCTATGTTCTCAGCCATTTTTAAAACGAGTTAAAAATTTTTATCGCATAAATTAAAAAGATGATGCATTACGGACACATTCTCGATCCCGATAGAAAATTGCGTACTCCCTTCGGTGTGAAGGGCATTCGCCAAACGGTCACCAATTCCCATAATCCCTCGAGTATCGAAGAAAACCAAACGTTGACGATTCGTTTTCCCAATTTGAGCGAAAACGACGTCATCGTTCCCAGAACTACGAGACTATGCTTCGATATGGAAATCGGCGTAGATGGTGGCGATGTCACTAAGGCGCGTGTTTATAATAATCTGGGGCGTAACATCGTCAAAAAAAATCGAGGTGAAGATTTCGGGAAATACCGTTCAAACCATCGACGATGCCTATAAATTTTTAGTCTATAACGATCTTTGGAAAGTAGAACGACGTAACATGATCTATCAGGGAATACAGAATGACAATCTAAATAAAATAAGGGCAAAACCCTTCAGCTATACAATACCTCGTGACACTGACGAAGACTACGAAATTGCCGCGGCGTATGGCAATCGATTTTGTATTCCCTTGGATTTCGAAATCTTGGAAACGAGCGAACTCTTTTATCAAGCGGGATTACAAGATAGATTAGAATACATGCTGACGTTTAACGATGCTATACACGTCGTCTTGCCAGACCCCGGCGATGTCGATAAAACGCTTAGTTATAAGGCGACACAACATCTCTTTGGAATTCGAAAAAAATTACCGACGTCAATCTCGCGCCCCCCCCCTCGCAGCATCAGAGAGAGGTATGCGGGAGACCACGTCTATTACTTCAACAAAATATTGCGATATCTCAAAACGAGGGAGAGTAAAACGGAATCCGTCCTCAGTTATTCAATCAACACCCCCGCACATTCTCTCTCGGGTATTCTGTTTCTCTTCAAGGATATTTCTAAAAAGATCCGGAAAAATTTTATAATCCGAGAATCACCCACGTGGAAATAACCATCGAGGGACAACCGAACCAACTCTTCTCCGCCGGAATGAAACCTCATCACCAATTCGACGAAATTAAAAAGTTTTTCTCGGCTTCCCTGAATCGCGAAACCGTCACAGAATCAGTCGCCAAGGAACTCGACCTGGGTGAAGTGACTCTGGGAAAATATCTCAAAGATCATTACGCCCTCTGGTTAGACTTACGTACGACACCTGAAAATCATCTCCACGGCACGGGTCGTAAGCTTCAAAACATCAGCCAAGGCGTTGACGTCCGAATCGAGAGAGAAGTCAAAGACGCTGCCGATTCGGACGTTTACATTTTCGTCGTCAAAGACGGACAGATCAACATGTCGAACGGACGTTTCGCGAGCGTTATATCTTAAAAAAATTGAAGTCATTAAAAAATGTACATTCAACAACCTCATTCCGCCATGATCGTGGGTGCCACCGGTTGCGGGAAGACGGAGTTTGTCCTCGATCTGTTAGAAGACGAATACAAAGATTTCTTCGAGCACATCGTGATCTTGTGCCCTTCGATCGATTTCAACAAGGCCTATAAATCGAGAGAATGGATAGGCGAAGATGTAAAACATCCTAAAGACAAACGGGTCGTCATCGTCAATCCCGTTTCATCGAAAACGGGGGAGGAGAAATTGCAGGACATGTTGCGACTCTTTTACGACAAATACAAGGGGACGTCCACGTTGTACATCATAGACGACTGTTCGGCCACGAGGCAGATAAAAAAGAAAGCGGACGCCTTGTCCATGTTGGCGTTTTCGGGGAGACACGCCAACCAATCCGTGTGGATATTGACGCAAAGATATAATAGCGCGTCCAAAGATTTCCGCACGCAGGTCAAGTGGGTCGCGCTCTTCTATACCAAAGACAAGTTTAGCTACAACGAATGTCTGGACGAGAACGACGTCGTCACGGAAGACAGGCGAACCCTGAAAGACATGCTATCGCAGCACAAGGATTCTAAATTAATTTTGTGTACGGAACAACCGACGGGGTATGAGTTTATAGAATAATTTATATTTTTTGTAAATATAAATTAGTGCTTTTTTATATAATAATAATAACGATTTCGTTGTTTTCTCTTATCGCATGCACCGCATACGACGTACCGAGTGGAATCAGACTTCCGCACGAGTCGCAAAATTTCAGAGAACGAAATTCGCGTTTTTTCATATATCGATGATGAACGGGACAAAAGATCGAATCCGGAGCGGTCTTCAGAGAACACGGAGAATCGCGTATTCTTCTAGTGTGTATGGGCATCTGACACGTCGTCTTGTCGTTGGGATCTACGCCGATACTACGAAACATTTTAACGATAGACATTTTTTTAATAGAGAAAATTTTTTAAGTCATTCAAGTATTATTCGTCCTCGTCCGAGTTAGGCTCGTAGTAGATTTCGTCCACCATCTCATCACATCGGTAACATAGCGTAGCCAATCTCCTAACAGCGACAACGCCCACGGACGGTTTAATGGATTCGTTTGAAAGACCGATGAAAACAGAACTAAATGTTAACACCGTAATAACCTTGCACGCTTTGCCTATGTAATCTGAGGGGATTAAATCAACCACCCCTCCTTTCGTTTGTTTCATAAACGTGGTTTTTATTTCCTCTTCGTCCATTCTAAGTTTTGCGTACATGACGGTATACTTCTTCCCCGCTTTTAAGAGCGTAAGATCATCAACTGCGATCGGCTTCTTTCTGCCATTCTCTTTAAAAAAGCCCATGTGTTTCTGGAGTTCTCGTCTAATAAAATGTTCAATCTCTAGAATGACATACTCAAACTTATCTTGTTCCTCCTTGTACTTTTCATCGCGATCAAACGCTAGTGATATCGTATAAGGTGTATACATATCATTTACTCCATACGATAATAACGTGGGAGTTTGTATTCTAAGCGGTTGAAAGACATCGTTCGGATACTCATATACTATATCGGCGAAAAAACTACCCATTTTACCTTTACGGGGTTTTACGAGCCTCAACTTGCTCAAGTCAAACTGATCGACGCTAATTTTACATGCCATTTTATTTACACATATATTTTCCTTAAGTAATTTCAATGGAACTAGAGTCTATATTGCCTAAGAAAGTATTCTTCTTCATCATCAGACCAAAATTCTTGATAATCATCTTCAAACTGAAAGTCTTCATCTTCTCCGTCCGCGTCCTCGATATAAACAAGATCCGTGAAAAAATTAACCTCTTTAAGGGGACTGCCCAAATAAACCGCTTCAAATGTTAAAACACAGCAAACTTTGCACTGTTTGATAACTAAATGGATCAACAGGACGATCTTTCATTCCCATCTCAAAAATGGGTTTGCTTAGTCTTTCCCCCAACATTTTAAGGCGGGGAAAAATATAATAATTTTTAGTGTCAATCCGACGTAAGAAATTACTACAAGAAGAGTCATGCTCAATACATGCATGTCTAAAAAAAAGTTGTCAATCTGTTTCATAACGTGCAGAAATTTTTTATGTTTCTCTGCATGAATACCTAATGAAATACTATAATCTCTATAAGATTCTCTCTCGGCTATATTCCTCACTCCCCCCGATGATAAGACTGGGGTTCTTAGTCTAAGAGGTTCATAAATATAGCCGTCGTATTTATAGAGTACAGTAGCGAAAGATCCACATCCTCTTTTGATTCTCAACTTACTTAATTCAAACTCCTCGGCAGTAATTACATTACAACGCTCCATTTTTACTTACTCATCTAAAAATCTTAAGTAATTTCAATTTTAAATATTATACCAATATAATACCCGCGCGTATATATATAAATATAAATTAGTACTTTCGGGGTCTTCCGCGTGCTTTAGGAGGTCCTCTACGAGCGATATAAAGATCGTGTAGTCGCCGTCGTCCTCCTTCATCGCACGAAAGGCATATACTACGTTTATTGTTTCTCGCTAATACCTTTTCGCACGATTCGCAAAACTTCAACGTGTGAACTCCGCGAGCTTTCACGTATTTATGATGACTAGAACAAAATATCGAATTGGGGAAGACCTTCTTAGAACAAAGACCGCTACCCTTCAACTTAGACATCAAACACGTTATTTCGTCTCCGGGTATTTCGATTAACAATTGCTCGGTTCCGCATTTGCTAAACATTTTATCTAATAATATGAGCATTTTTATATACACGACATTTTCTTTAAGTCATTTTCATTTTTTCCATTAAACTGTTAAATAACCATCTCTCGCCGTTCGAACAAACACTCGTCGCGCTCTGGCGGAGAAACACTATTTTTTAGCATTTCGTGTTTATCGGGAAGTCTACGAGTTCCGAGGTACGAATTCATCCTGGTAACATGGGAAGTTTAGTGGTACGATTCGACCATGGAATTGGGGGAAAAAAAAGAGCCAGAACTGTTTTTAGTGGGTACAATTGATCCATGATGTCGCTTCGGCATAACACCACACACAAATGAAAATGTGCATGTTTGTAGGAGAGGGTGGGGGTATACTTGAATTTTCCAAGTACAGATGGAATTTTGACCAATAAATGATAAAATATTAGTTCTAGGTGTAATATAAAAAATATACAGATAAAACTAAGAGATCTCAATATGCAACAAATGCATAATAATGTGTGTAGAGGCAGCACACCTATTAAATTTGCACCTTGTGGACCCCCAACAGGTGCCCCATTTCATAGAGACCCTCAAAATATGTTTAAAAGTATGAGTAAAAGTGAATGAATTGCAAATTTAGGTGATAAAAATTAGAGAAATTACTTATTTTAAGGCTTCATCCAGCCTACATGTGTCAAATGTGAATTTCTCTATAGGACAGACACACCAAATATTTTCCCATAGGCCTCAATGCTAATTTACAAAACTTCAGGTCACTGTCACTCCCATGTTTATTATATCTGGGTCAAATAAGTACCCTGTGGTGAAAGATCAATATTTCTGATAACAAAATTTGCAATCAAAAGTATAAGTTGCCGTTGCATTTTTACTTCAAATTTTTCACTTGTTTACAACTCGTAGTATTCCGCACCAAAGGAAAATATCTATTCTCATATGACCCTCCCTTTCAATTTTCAACCGTCAACCCTATAATTTCCAAAGTACTACCAATATTCATGTATCTTATTTATCACCTTTATTTCACTTATTAATGGCAAAACTAATTTTTTCATTTAATGACCAATCAGATCACTGGGCTCATTTTACCCTCCGCACTGGGTGTTCAAAATGTCTGCGCCCATGTTGTAAACAAAGCTGGTGTTTTTCCTAAAACACTATTTAACATTAAATACTTTTCATTTAAAGCAATATGAGCTGTGTTTGACGACATTTTCCAGATAATTATTGTCAAATAAACTCAATCATTCTAATACGCATATAATTATTAATGAATAAATATTTTTTAATTAGCGGATTTAAACTAATGGTTAGGACAGTTACATTTTGTAAATTATTCTAATAATACGCATGTATTTGTTCTTTTAACCACCGGACGATTTCGTTCTGAAGTACATGAGATATAATTTTAGATAAAATCATAATGTAAAATTTCCGTCAATAACAACTCACATTGCTTGAAGTAGTTGAGATTATATTCATTCAAATCACTTTAAACGAAATCAAAGTTTCAACTTTACAACCGGAAATCCTTGAAAGATTTTCTTCACTGGATTTTATAATCGATTAACTGAAATTTGTTTGTGAAATTTTATTTGAAAATACATGGTGGTTTGATTTTTCATGTGGTAGTTAAGCTGTGTTTTTTTTTTTTTACAGAAACATCCAGTTTTGGTTCACCAACTGTTTTGGCCTTAATGTTTTACAAAACTATAACTCCTGTATTATAATGTATAATATTTATAACCACTGAGTCTTTGCTGTTGACTGTTTGAGGGTATAAATAATCCTAGTACTTGGTATTTCGGTACCAGCAGTATGAAAACTACATTGAACCTGACCTTATTTTCACAAAATAAAATGTCTACATAATATGCCTATGTATAGATCAAATACATCACATACAAGTAGTAAAAGGAGAAAAATCGAAATAATTTGTTTTGGTAAGCACAGATAATGCTCCTTTAAGCAAAAAGCTAACATATTGTACACCTTGAAAACTTACTTGATTAATGATGTTTATGAGAAATTCAAAATTGTTTTTGATGTAAATTGTGTTAATGATATAATTGATAATTTCGAAGTAGGCAATAGTGAATTATTGACAGAATAATCATTAGACTCTGAAATATCGGAGTTTGAAGTCCACGTTGTAATTAAAAAATAATGAGGAGTGGAAAGTCCTGGAGGCAATGAACTACTTGGAAAATAGTTTATAGATATGCCTGAGATGTTGTGCCATTCTTCATTAAACTCTTTAGTGTGATTTATAAAAGTGGAAGTTATCCTACAAAATAGACACTTGGAATAGTTGTTCCTGTAACCATGAAATTTGATGTTGATAATGTAGAAAACTAGAGGGTAAGGAAGTACAGTGGATGTTATTTTTAATGTTGAAATATTAAAATATGTAATATTTTTAAGAGGTTATTCTGTGTTTTTATTGATTTGAGAAAAACATTTGATTGAAATGTAATTGCAAATTGACTGATTAATTTGTCAGTCATGTGAGATTAAAACAAGGCAAACGTATATCGTCTCTTTTATTTAAGCTTTTTGCTAACAATATAGAAGATAATTTAGTTAGTATGGTACGCCAAATCACATTAATGAGTTTAACATAGTTTTTCTCCAGTTAATGTGGGTTATGAATTAAACCTACTCTTTCTCCAATTAATCCTAGGTTTTCTTGTAACCGTCATTAACTGGACAAAAACTAGGTTAACTGTGCCTAGTATTCCTGTTATTGTGGCGCGGTGTTTCTCAGTTAAACTAGGGTTTTCTTGAGACAAACTAGATTTCACTCATTTTTTGTGATTTTGGTGCAGTTAAACTAGTTTTTCTCCAGTTAATGTTGGCTACAGAGATACCATTTTTAACTGGAGACAAACTAGTTTAACTGTGGAAAACTAGGTTTAACTGATAAAACACGTCAAAGTCACGATAATGAGTTAATCGTAGTTTTTTCGTAACGCACATAAACTGTAGAAAAACTAGGTTTAACTAAGATAAACTAGGATTAACTGCGCCGAAATCATATCTTAATACGCATTAATGTGGTTGTGGCGCATTTAAATCTTGTTTTTCTCTGTTAAATCTAGTTTTTCTTCAGATATGTCGGTTACGAGAAAAAGTAGGATTATCTGAAGAAAAAATAGGTTGAACTCGTAACCCACTTTTACTGGAGAAAAACTAGGTTTAACTGAGAAAAACTAGGATTAAATCATTTTTGTAATTTCGGCGCACTTCATCAGTTAAACCTAGATTTTCTCAGTTAAACTTAGTTTTTCTTCAGTTAAACCTAGATTTTTTTCAGTTACCCACATTAACTGGGGAAAAACTAGGTTTAACTGCGCAAAAATCACAAAAATTAGTTACACCTATTTTTTCTCGAGAAAAACTAGTTTAACAGAGATAACTAGGTGGAACTCGTAACCCACTTTAACTTCAGAAAAACTAGGTTTAACTGAGAAAAACTAGATTTATCTCGAGCAAAACTATAGTATGGCTCAAAAGTCAAGAATTTGAAACTGACCCTGTCTCCAAACTAAATATAAATTTCTACATAAACAGTCTGTGTCAATAATGTTTGAATCGACCCTCCGGAACGTTTTATCGCTTAAGAATGGTTTGTCTAAAACCGTGAATTCAAATATGTCGATAGTTCAAAGTACACGGGTATTACTATAGGATATTCACCGTCTAATATGGCGGCACGTAGACGTCAACGTAAACAGGGAGCAGTATGTGTGAGCTCACAAACTGCTGACGTAAAATAAATTAAAAGTCACGCGCGGAAATTCTTCAGATTGATCTGGCACATTTCTTGCACAGTCAATTAACGCCCTAGAGTACCCCAATAAAAATAACATTATTCTTTGAAAATCCCGTGAAACTTTTAAGAAACTTTTACAGTTTAAGAAAATTATGTGTAGAATGTAGATCTTATTATAGCGAGCGCAGCTCGAGCGGCGCGAAGCGAGCTTTTATGGTAATGCGTATGTGTAAGTACAAATAGGTCAAATTTACACATACTATGAGCAAAAAAACTTTCGTCTAACAGTCCCGGGTCAAGTTCGTGTTGAATATTGCATTTTTATCGAGAATGTCAAAAACAAAATTTGTGATCATATATCACACCATGAAAAAATTTTTAAAAATAGTACGAAGGCAAATAAGTCCTTATTAACCGCACACCGGATTTTTAGAAACTGGTTAACAGCGTCTCCAAGCAGACGCCATTTTTTACCTACCAGAAATGAAGAGTTCCTACCAAGGGCGTTTTTTATATGTGCTTTGTCATTGCAATTTTATCAAGTTTCCAATATATAAAGTATTAGGTTACAATGACAAGTTTATACAACAAAACAGATATAGTAAAACATGAACTAGTATTGTGAATCTGCTTAAAAAATGTTTTTTTCTACTTACAGTTCTCTTCACAAAATACCAGCGACTGCATACTGATCTCTTGTGGATCTATGGAGGTTTCCACCACTTCCTCCATGACTGCATCTGGGGTGACATCTGGGATATTCCACAGCTGTGCCATGCCTATAATTACATTCAAAACTTACAACTTGTTTGGAACCTTTGTGAAATGAAAATAAGAAATCAATATAACATTACATTAGTGCTATTTTTGAGTCAACATGCATAATGAATTGATGATAAAATATATAGCATTTCAGTGTTTTTACCTGTGTTAGGTAATGCTTGTTTAAGCTCCTGCAAAAACTGAAGCCCATGATTTACGTCAAAATCTCTCTGGGATGGGTGCCGAGGATCAAATTCCAAGGGTTTCTTAACAAAATCCCCATCTAAACAGCTCGCCACACTTGGTTTACGGAGATTCCACTCGGATAGTGGAGTGGCTTTTACTTTTAAGGCCCTTGGCACATTCCACTGGCATGGCCGAGACGTACAACTCTCCCCTTGAAAGGATGCACTTTTACCTAGTGCATGTAGCGCAAAGAGCAAGGCACCAACATGACTACATGATTGGCCAAGCCTGAAATACATGTTTAAAAAAATATAAAAATACATGTGTATTGAAGTAAAATTGTAAACATAATTATGATTAACTAAAAATATTAAATCTGTTGTGTTTTGTTTTGTTTTTTTTTTATTTTTTCAAGACATTAATTATTATTACTTTTGGCTTTATAAGTATCAGTTCAGTAATATTGCTTTATCAAAAAAAAATATTGCATTTAACGGAATACATGAATATAAATTTCCAATATAAATTTATTATTTACCCTATGGTACACTGGCAGTAGGCAAAACTTAGTTGCTCTGCATGTGTGTATAAACACAAGAACACTTGGTACTTCTGTTTTTTAAATGAGGCCATGCAGTAAGCCCTTATATACATAAGGGTATCATTAACCTGAAAAAAAGTTTAGAGATGAATGAGAGTCTTTAACAAAGCCAAATTTGCAAATATTACCACAGTGAATATTAATTAAAGCTGTCATTCCAACTTTTGAAAAAAAAATTTAACCATTTCTATTTTATTTGCTCTATTTGTCTATTACATCTTTGTTAAATGTTATGAGTAGAAATTAAATACTTTGATAAAGATATGTTATAAATATATTTCTTTAATAATTAGTTTCTGATAATTTTTTTTTTCACTATTCGTTCAAAGAATTTCTATTTCTTTTTAAGTTATGAAAATTTGTATAAAAGTTGAAATGACAGCTTTTTTTACAGGTGTCATGCTTGGTAATACATGTAGTGTATTACTCTATAAATTAATTTTTGAAGCATGCAGTTTGATTTAGTCAGTTTCAAATTGTATTTCATACAAAATGTACCAACATCCTGTAATGGAGTTAAACAAAGGGAGGTAATGAATTTGTACATTATGATTTATTGTAATTTTTCTTTACAATGATTCATTGTAAACTATATTTGATTTTTCATTGGTGTTTTATGCAACACAAGAGAATTTTTCAGTTTTATGATGGTGTCCAGTTTTAATTGATAAAGGAGAGAAGCATGTTACCCTGGAAGAGACCACCAAATCTCTGCAGAAAGCTATTCAAAGCATAATGCTCTAACAACATAGCTACAATGTGCAATTGTGGACTGATATAATGTGATGAAATATATGAATTGCATGCAGCAAACCTGTCATATACCACTATAATATAGTAAAATATACCACATAGATCTAATCCATGTAGAACTAATTGTTGCAGGAGATATGCTATCCTGATTTATGAATTAAGCCAATTCTTTGATGGAAATAAAATTCATAAAATTTATATGTTTCTGTGATTATTTTTTCTTTAAGCCATGAATTAATGAGAAAGTTCATAAATTATATTGCTCATATTATGTGTATCATCGTAAATGAAAACAATTTGATGACTGGACTAGAGGGGTAAACATTTATAGTATACAGAGGAAACAGTTTTGTCTTTATCTCCAAATGAGTGTAAAGCGACTGAAATTCCAGTTACAATTTTTTTTTGTAATTGCTCATTTCCTTCTAAACTCATACTCCAAATATTTTTTAAGTAATGCCATGTCTACTGTGTCAAATGAAATCACAAGTACCTTTTCATACCAACCCTTATATTTTAAGAATGGTAATGAATGTTCATTTAGCATATGAAGTGAAAGTCAGATGTCTTTTGGATGAGACTTCGAACCCTTACAGCATAATCCCTCAATGCATTAGCATCAGTCTATAGCATTGGTTATGATTTCTGGTTTTTCATATACAGCTGATGACATTTCAGTTTAAAAGAAAAAAGCTTTTTTATTTGATATAAGAAATCCAACAGATGAGAGCAGAAGTTTGTATACTATGTTTGTTTATCAAAAAAAAAAAAAAAAAAGCCTATAAAAATATAGACATTTTCCTTATGTTGATTTTCAATAATCTCTGAAATTTATAACTTATGAATCAATGGCTTTCCAGCACTGACACAGTATTTCTTAAGGAATAAGCACTGGCTATGTGGACTTTGTTCCACAGGCGGGTTTAATTATATAAATATTATGACATCATACTATAAACAAATTTGGGGATAATATTTATTAAAATTGTTTCATAATATAATATGAAATTTATTATTGTCTGGTCCAATCATGTATAAATAACCGAGATATTATTTAATTTTCAATAGTTATGATTATAGAAATGAAAAGGTTTTTTTATAGTAAGAGAGATAACTAGTATGTTTTGCTATTGTTCTATGTCTGTATGGATTAATGTTGTATTTGTGTATTATAATATTTTATCATAAGTCCGATATATAGATCTATTATTTTTTTTAAAATTATTTCTGTATAAAATAAATGTCAATTTCAAAATATCATAAGTGTTGGTTTGATTATTTGAAACATCAAAAACACTCAACGAGAAATGATTTAGACACAGTTATAGTTCTTATTCACGTATAATCTACCTTTGAATACTGTATTTGAGAAATATCTCCAGCATCAAAATGCTGCTCTGCTCTCTCAAGACCCTTAACATTGTTTGCTGGTTTATTATTTACAGAACGTATTACCATGTGATGGTATACATCTGCTATTGTGACTTTGGGTAGGTATTGAGAAAGAGATGTCAGTGGTGAATAAGGCACAGACAAAAGTGCTGTTGGCTTTTCAACATTAGCAATAGATGGAACAATGCTTTCCAATGTAATTATTTTCCCTGTGGAGCTCATGTTGCGCTTTCTTTCTTGGTATTAACGTTGACGTATTTGTAATTCGCGCGCTTTGATACTTGTTTACTTGTTGTTGTTTATTCCGGATGTATACATCCAAGTTGTCAAGGTGATGACAACATTTGAATTTTATTTAAATTTACGTCTGAAACGTTAAACCAATGATTTAAAACTTTTTTTATATTGAAATGTAATTATAAATTCATTTATTCTTCGTTTTAATTGTTGTTTTTTTATTGTATTTACTATAAGCGTGACATGCGTGTATTCCCCCGGAAGCGTTTGTGCGCAGGCGCGAGAGTTATCGTGAAAAGGTCTATTGCTTTCCTAACCCGACATGCTCAGTTACGCTGGATGGTAGGACTCGCGCCAGACATCGGATATTTTTTAACTTGTTAATTTCAAAATAAGTTTAAAAAAAGGAACTGACAGTTATTTTTGAGAATATTGAGATGTGCTCATGTTGCAATTATCTTGTTTACGAGAGTCCTATTATTGCAAGTCCCATGAGGTCATTTCTGGGTTTCTCTCACGGAGATCGACATACTCTCTCTTATCCCATGTTACTATCGGTTATTAACGTAGAATTATTTTGGAATCAATTTCACTAACACAAAATATGATGGAATTAACATTAACATAGTAACTGTGAACGCTTCAAATGAAAGACTGTATCAATTTACTGACGTAAAAGTTAACAGTAATTTTCGACAAACATGACAGATTAGCTACTTTCTAAGGGGAAGAAACTCTGTCATCCTTCAGAAACATTTTTGAAAATTGTGTACACATTTACAGTAGAAAATAAATTAGCTGATACAAACTTTCTATATAGGTTTTTAACACTTCCATAGCCATACAGAAATTATTAGATGAAGATAAAAGAACAAGTGAATAATTATCTGAAATGAAAATTTAATTTAAGGCTCCCCTCTCCCCTCAAAAAAAAAAAGGGGGGGGGGAGAAAATGCACATTATTTACTTCATAATAAAATATAGGCTACTCTACATACATATTATTTTGCTGTGATATTTTTATTTTACTTCCTGTAGCCTATATTTTGGTGTTCATGAATTCACTGGAATCACTGATTAGGCCTAAATATCGAACTAAGCCTTTTGACTTCTTTATTTTACTACTAATCTTATGCCGGTACACGACTTACTTACTTCTATATATTGAATTTCTATGTGACCAATTTAACTGTAGATCTACATTGTTATATTTTGATTCCAAATGATACATATTTAAAGAAAAAATAATCATTACATCTGAACAGGAACTGATAAATATTTTAGTTGACTTTAGTACACCGAACCTTATAACAGCAAATTTGTGTGTGTGTCCTTGCTTGAGTTGTTTGTTTTCTCCAGTGACTTGTTAAATTGACACTTCACTTCTCATCAGATTGTCAATTACAGATTGATCATTTCTTCACCATGAACCGATCAACAAAATTGTTTTAATGTAACATATGCAGGAGAAAAGGAGAAAAAAATCCTGAAAAAGTCTCTCTCTCTCTCTCTCTCTCTCTCTCTCTCTCTCTCTCTCTCTCTCTCTCTCTCTCTCTCTCTCTGAAATTTAAACATCATTGTTATATTATGTATAGATATTTTTAGAAAATCTATCACTGCTATCTCACAACTACTATAATTATGTTTTCGTATGGTGTCTGAATACTTGTTTCCATTCATCATTTGGATTTAAACCAATATTTATTATCAACACATTTTTATTCCAGCATAAATTTGATGATATGCAACAACAAAAAGACTCAAGTAAAGGAAAAATTCATGGTATTTTCCATCTAACAAACATCTGTCTGTTTACATTACTTCTGCAGTTTAAATTCTACTATTGTTCATAATCTGCATCCAAAATTTCATTATTAAAAATAAATTGCATTGTTTTAAAACACTTTAGTGGTCATTCATAATTGTGATATATTTGAGAGTCTTGTTGAATATTCGTATTTTGATGCTCTTTTAAGTATACAGATGTATTTTACCAGGGCTCACCCTGCCATTAGTCAATAATTCATTAAGCTATTGATTCATTTTTCTCAGCATTGATTAAACATAAAATTGGCTAATTTTCTGCCTAATTTTTGTATCTGTTTGGTGCATATTTTGAGCGATCACAGACAAATATGTTTGACCAGTGATAAATAAAGCCTAGGCTCTCTATATTGCTGGTTTGAAAGCATCAGTAAGATCAAGGACAGTTTTCGCTGTAACAGCGCTAGCAGGATTTCTTGAAAGTTATCCCATTGGTCAATCAAATCAACCACCAGAATTTGACAAAAATTTACAACATGTATATATAAACCAGTAGTTTGCATTTGCCATCAGCCTGTTGTCTCATTGTCTTAATGCAAGAATCACCAGGAAAAAGTGTCAAATAAGGTGCAGAATTTTGGTTTATCTATAAACATTTATTTCTTTATCACAGGCAACATAGAAACTTTATAAAAGTTAAACAAAGCGTCAAGAAAAAAAACCGAAAATGCGGGATCTGTAGCACAATGCCACTCATTACATGTATGGCTCTTATTGCCAATACCGTATTCTACCCAATAAGCGCCTACGAAAAAAAAGAAAGAGAAAAAGATGGATGTGGGCGCTTATTGGAACTGATCAATAGTCAAACTGAAGAAAAGCATTTAATTTTTACAAGGGTCAGTGGTAAAATTGTTGTAGTTAATACAGTGGACACCTATTGACATTCTTGTGTTGTATGGGGCTAGAGAGAACTGTTATTTACGTTTTGCGGTCCACATTGCCTTGTCAGTTGGCTAGGAAAGGTACGTGATCATGTGTAAAAAGGGGAGGGGTGCTTATAAGCTTATAAATAGGGACATGGATGCTTATTGGATTGAATGTGGTATCGGTGGAGCAGCATATCATTTTCAACATTTGTCAGATGTATCGATACATGGGCATTTCACTAAGAAGTTTTACTTTTAAAAATTGTCCAAACAATGACCGAGCTACGCTCGCTTTCAAGGCTTTGCCTTAATTCATATTATGCAATGTATATTATAAGTGCAAATGAATAGACACTTGTGAAAGTTTCGTCTGCTTTATCTTTGTATATTCTCGGAAGTTTCACATACTTTATTATAATAAATCTCAAAATACTCCGAACGTACCTCCGCAAGTTTCTTTGCGTATTACGTCATCATTTTCAGTGGTATACAATAGTTGCTCCTGTGTTAAAATGACGTAGCTGCAGAGGCCATATTGCCAGTGTTGATCTTCCATAGAGTATGTATTTCCGCGTATTATGAACGAAAAAATGCGAATCCGACAAACTTTCAAGCGATAAAAATTTCTGGAGGATCGTTTTGAATGAATATATTAAGTGTTGGGACTACATGTATTTTTATTTAATTCGAAAATACAGCCGATATGAACTTCTTGACATTTGATTAAATCATTTTTGTAATTTCGGCGTACTTCATCAGTTAAACCTAGATTTTCTCAGTTAAACTTAGTTTTTCTTCAGTTAAACCTAGATTTTCTCAGTTACCCACATTAACTGGGGGAAAACTAGGTTTAACTGAGAAAAATTAGGTTTAACTGCGCAAAAATCACAAAAATGAGTTACACCTATTTTTTGTCGAGAAAAACTAGTTTAACAGAGAAAAATTAGGTTTAAATGCGCCACTATAATAATAATGAGTATTTCGAGCAGTTAAACCTAGTTTTTCTCAATTAAACTTAATTTTTCGCCAGTTAAACTGAGTAACAAGAAAAATTAGGATTCACTGGAGACAAAATAGGTTTAACTCGTTACCCACATTAACTGGAGAATAAGTTTAACTGAGATAATCTAGTTTGATTTGCAAAAAACTGCATATGTAATGCAATTGTTAATTCATGAATTTTATCTTATAAAATAACATTAACTCTGAAAACTTACCCATGTTTTTGTAGTTGCGCATCAAGAAAAACTAGAATTAGTTGATAAACTTGTATCTGTGGCATAGTTTTGAATAAAATGGTTGTTTTGTTATGATACATCACAATTAGCACTTCAAGGTAGAAGAGATATGTCCAGTTTATTTGATGTTTTTAAATACATTTGCCTAAATGTGCAAACGAAATGCAAATTATTTGATTGCACGTTTGGATCATTACTTGTGATCAGAAGTTCGACGTTGGCATAAACCAAAAGGCATACACAAAATTCATAACGACTTCATAATTATTCTGAGTATTGATTAAAACAGTGGTATTATTGCTATGCTAGGTTATACTGGAAGGTTCCCTTTTCATATTATTTTCATTTATTTTTTTTTAAATACTGGTTGAAGTTAATCACAAATGAAGATAATATATTGCATACTATATACATGTGTGCTACTTGTATTACGGCAAATGCTTGACCAATATATACATTCAAGGTAGTCAAAGTACTGAAACGAGGTGACGAATGATACAGCTTTGATTATGTAATGCCTATATAGTCTACTGAAGTGAGCGTAGCGGACAGACACCACCAAATATTTTCCAATAGGCCTCAATGCTAATTTACAACACTTTAGGTCACTGTCACTCCCATGTTTATTAAATCTGGGTCAAATAAGTACCCTGTGCTGAAAGATCAATATTTTTGATAACAAAATATGCAATCAAAAGTATAGGTTGCCGTTGCATTTTTACTTCAAATTTTCACTTGTTTACAATTCGTAGTATTCCGCACCAAAGGAAAATATCTATTCTCATTTGACGTCTCCCTTTAAATTTTCAACCATCAACACTATAATTTCCAAAGTACTACCAATATCCATGTACCTTTTTTATCACCTTAATTTCACTTATTAATGCAAAACTAATTTTTTCATTTAATGACCAATCAGATCGCTGGACTCATTTTACCCTCCGCACAACTTTGGGTGTCCAAAATGTCAGCGCCCATGTTGTAAACAAAGCAGCTGTTTTTCCTAGCCCGTTGTGGTATACTCAGAGAATAAGTTTCATCATGTGTCATCACATGCATACTTAATGTTTTTACTGACTTACTCACAAAACTCTATTTAAACATGAATCATAACTTTGGCTTCCATGTATTTTCCAGCATTTATAACATAAACTTTATCATTGAGACTCTAAATGACCAGTGCAAGTGATAGCATTGTTGATACATACGTATATCTATGCCGGTCGACCTTAGAGATTCCACGTGTAAAAAACAACAACCTGCCACGTATGAATTTATAATAATGCTTCACTTATATCTAAATCAGGAAATATTTTTTTATATAATTCTCTTTATATCATTTCATTATCTTTATTCATAGACTGCATAATCAAATGAATTCCATATTTCGCTGTTAATTAAAAATGAACATATTTTTAGTAGCAGCTAGATTATATTTACGTAATTATCGCTAAAGTATAACAAACACATGTGTGCATTACAAATGGATATCGTAGGAATACCGTGTATATACGTATTATTGTCGAATTTATCCTCTGTACAATTATTAATAAAACACAATCGATGAACTTAAGGCTTTATTATTATTATTATTATTTTTTTTTTTTTTTTTTTTTTTTTTTTTTTTTTTTTGCAAAGATCTATCATTAAAATAAAGCGATGCATTCTCCTGTAAACCGTCTTGTTAGAGCTGAATTGATTAAAAATAGGTCCATAAACAAATTAAGGATCACAAATTTTGAGTTTGAAGTTTAACATGGGTATATTGTATCAAATTTAAGTAGATTGAAGTTCTCTTACATGTCACGGTGAGAGAAAGTTTGTAGCATTTACTGAATTCAAGAGAACTTATAAATTTGAAATTGTAGTTGTTATGTAATCTAGCATCTTTAATTTTATCCATAGATTAGCAGGTTGCGTGTTGCATTACCTTGTAAAAATGGTTTTCAGGTTATTTGTTGTAAACCATGTTTATATATATATATATATATATATATATATATATATATATATATATATATATATATATATATATATATATATATAATATTTGAAACAGAAGATAAATGATTAATTCTAATCATTACTGTTTAAATCTGGTATTGTAAACAGTTGAAACAGGTCGTTGTTCCAAAACAGCAAGGAAAATAGGTAGTGTAAATTTTGTAGTATGATTGTGTTTCAGGATTAATATCATTTTATTATACTGGTCTTTCATAGAAATTAAGGAGTGAAATATTTGCCAAACTATGCAAATTACTTCCATCGTATTAGTAAATTAATGAGACTTGAAGTGTAAGAAAATATTTGTAAAATGTAGGTAGATATTTGTATTTTTCGTGGAAAAGACCTACTAAAAATGAGGTGTTAATATAATATATTGAACCCTGGTTTATATATAAGTTTCATTTTTTGTGTGTGTGTGGCATTTCATGTAACACCAAATAATTGTACAATATATATCTACACTTATATATTAATTACATCTTTGTTGTGTGTTTCTCTGTACATGTATATAAAAACAGAACTATTTTTCCCAATTCCATAATCAAAATAGATTTAGAGTTGTTAAGACAATGATGATACTATGTCAGAATTCTATCACATAATTGTCTTAATACTCATCTTATTAGGTATCCTATCTTATCTGCATCCAGGCAGAAAATTGGTGTGTTTCTTGAAACAAAAAGAAATCTGTTTTTGTTTTGCTTTACCTTCATCGTCATTGTTGCAGTTTTTAACACTTTACTTAAATTGATGCACTTGTATTTTGATATTATTTAACTGAAATAACGATATCTTAAATTATTGGATAGGCTGACCTAAGGTTGGTGATATGGTTCACAATAAATCTTCAAGCAAAATAGCTTTCAAAATTGATTTTTTATCAACCATTGACTCAGATCGACTCCATGTTATCGGATATTTTCTGTCGTGTCTCATCCACAGATACTTGAGGGTACTAAATCAAACTGAACATCCTGAAGTATGGTCATATACACATTTCACGGTTCTCACGTGGAGGGAAATATAAGAGTAAAGAATGATCATTGTCACTTTTATTTAGCAATAAACATCGATTATGTACATAGATCTTGACTGAAATATGACCATTGAAAAAAGAATCAATTTTCTCGTAGATGACGAAGTGGTATTTGATAGCATAACTCGATAGTTAGACAAACCTCTATAAAACCATAACATTGAGATCCTGTTAGGAACGGAACATCATAAAAACGACCATCTTTTATGTTTTACGGAAAGTTTATGTTATTTTTCAAGAGTATTTGATAATGTCTGTTGAACTTCTTCAGGGATAGACATAGGGCTTTTCAACTGGAGACATTTATGTTTTCATCAAAGATACTTAGAGGGACATTAACATGGAAAGGAGTGTTAGAGAGTTTTTATCGGCCAGGTATTATCATCAGAGACGTATTTTGAGAGGTTTTTGATAATACTTAAATTTTCTAAAACCTCGTAACTGTGATAGAGATTTATTGTTTTTCATCTGAATCCAACACAGGTGTCCAATTGGTAAAAGGAGATACTTTAAATGCAAATATCAAAGTTGAAATCAAAACTGAATGAATATTCCTATTGGTTCAGTTCCAAGTTTTGCGATGTATCGTGAAATTTGTATTGTTACAGGTGTATTTAAAAACTGTAAATAATTTGACTAGACAAAGACATTATGCATACTGACTGTAACACACACAATCCGTCGATTGATGTAAGCGGTATCAATTATCCGGGAGATTACAAAAATTATCCGACATGGGAGAAGGCACTGAAAATTTCAATCTGCGTCAGTATAGAGCTTGTAGCAATTCTAGGAAATGTTTTGGTTATTATAATTGTATTGCAATCCAAGAAAATGCGGACAGTGACAAACTATTACATTATAAATTTATCTATATCAGATCTACTCGTGGCTTGTTTCCCGATATGGATGCATCTTGTAGATGACCTTACCCAAGGATGGGTAATGGGTAGTTTTCTTTGCAAGTTCAACCCATTTATGCAGAGTAAGTATATAAACGCGTCAAATAGTAGTCCTATACTCTTTTACGTGTTATCAAACTTATGCTGTCTAGATATACTAATATTATCATCAATTGTGGATAAACGAAGAAAACATGCATTTAGTCTCGAAAATACAGTAGCACCAAGCCGTAACATGTATCTTATGTTTGTATTTCATATTTGCATTCCAAAATATTCGTTTAGGGTACCAAAGTCTAATCACGATTCCTCTTATAAAAAGGAAATGAAAGATGTTTTTGTTGCTAAATCGTTTATACATTATATTTGTAAAATTATATAGTAAAAGTTACATGTGCAAATAAGATACTTCATCTCTATATAGACATGACTTATTGTTAGAATAATAGACGGCTTTAGGAATTATTTTAGGTTATTGTTGGCCTTGTACAGTACCACTTTTTGTTTCCGATTTCTACATTTATTTTGAATTCAATCTCAACTGATGAAGTCTTCTTGGCAGAAAATATTCACGGTGTCAAATTTATAATTTTACAAAAAAAAGGCAAAACAAATGCCAACGACGATCACCTCTGCCAAAAAGATCAGTTGAGCTCCAATTTGATAGAAATGTACATTTCCCATAGAAAATGATGGTCCTACTCATTTGTTTTTGCCTCTTTTCTTGCGAAACTTTAACTTTTGGTATTATGTTTATAATATGTATAAATATGTTAAGGGCACAAAGATATTTTCTTTGATATAGGGAAAAACGTCAAAGTATCTACACCTAGAGTCGTACATTGGTAAAGGTTATTACTTGGCGATGAATATAAGATTTTATAGCCCCACCATAAAATGATGGGGAGTGTCATCCATACTGTGTTATATAAGCATTTGTGTCTCTCCGGTCAAAGGAAATGATACCATAAAATTAAGATCCTTAATTTTATTACCGACCACTTCCGTTTAATATTGCATGTAAATATGGTTAATTCGTAACGATAGCCTATCAAAAGTTTCAACATTGCTATATATTATCTTTCTATCATATTAAAATATTATAAATACCAAATACCAATTGATTATGCTACGCTGTCATTTCATTTATTCTTGCAGCAATATGTAGTTGTCTGTTGTCAGTTCTTGTACGGATACAAAAATGTGCGAAATTTCCGAATGAATATTTTAATCGCAGTAAAGCACTTGTAATCATACAAATAGCAAAATATGATTATTTTTCTGAAACTTATTATTTTTTTTTCAGTAACAGTTATGTGTGTGAGCGTTTTTACCTTGGTATCGATTGCAGGGGACAGATTCTTCGCCATTATGTTTCCGTTGAAATCCAGGGTAACGCAACGTAAAGTCAGCGTTATAATCATTATAATATGGCTAGCAGCAATTGCGATAGGAATGCCCGTCTTGTTCATGTATACGTACAGCGAACGGAAGTGGAAAAATTTTGTAGAAAAATTCTGTACGGAGGTATGGCCACAGATAAGGAAATCAAATGGGGAATGTGACGTTGGTATTACGTCACGGCGTGCATATTGGTTGTGTGTATTGGTGGTATTAAACTGGATTCCCATGGTTCTTATGATGATAGCTTATACCGTTATATTGATTAGACTTAAAAGAAGCAGAGTCGTTCCTAGGTCAGGTAGATTGGCTATATCCCCCGTGCAACAGCGATCAAAACAGAAGGTTTGTATTGTATTGAACATAATATAAATGTATACAAGTAGTCAAAGAATATTGAATATGTATCCAATATCTTATAATTGTGGTGGGTTTTTTTTATAGTTTATTCGTGTTGCCCCTTTTTATTTAAATGATCTAAAACAATTTTAAAGTATTGGACTTCATCTCTCCATATTTTCTGGAAGGCATTGACCAAAGTTAAGCCCAATTTTATTGGTATCGTAAGAATATACTTCAAAACACTATGGCCAAATGATTACATTGCATTACATTGGATTTCAGAAATGCCAAAAAGTGTCCCTGACTGAAAAAGTTAAAAGTAAACAAAAGTTAACCATATTCAGTCTGTTTAACATTACCGAAAAATATTCATATCCGCAAATGTATGTGGTATTTACGTAAAAGCCAGGGTGAATCTGGTTATATATGCCAGAGTTATGGAACATTACAATTTTCAGAATGGTTTATTTCTAAAGACATATCGTCTAGTGGTAAAACAGAGTATTCTTTATATGATTCAATGTGTACTTTTGTGAGGTTAAATGTGTCTGGGTCGTTACAGTTCTCTTCGCTTGTGTTATTATCAAATGTAGAGAGATATGTATGTTTGAGTCTTAACAATATTTACATACCGACTGCAATTCCCTTCATTGCAAGTATATAGAACAATATATTGTATATTTTGTAAATGCAGTCGCGTGCCCCGAGTATTAACCGCTTTACTCTTCAGCGTAAGAATACATGAACGATTTAATAAAGAATAGAATATCATATGTTTAGATAAAATCAAAGAAAGAAATCGGAAACACGTCTGTTAAAGTATATTTCAAGACCAATGTTGTAAATTGTTTTATTATCACTCTGTTCTGATACATCGACTTAAAACTAAGAAGACTAAAATTGAAAATATTCCAGAAAACCTATACGATATCCGATTCGACATGTTGGAGGGTTTCATGTTCGGACTACTTTCCCGTACAACTACGTGTATATAACACATGTCGAACGGGGTTAACACGCATTTGTGTTTAAACTTTACTGAGAAATATTTCGTTCTGTATCAGTTCCTATATTTCTGAATTCATTTCATCTCGGCATTACGATTTCTGAATATCCTCTTGTCTTTCACCTTTGGTAGGTTATAATCCTCATCTCTTTTATAGACAGAATGTGTTTCAGGCTGACGTCCGAGTCTTTTCACTCATATTCGTACGCTCCATCTGTGACTTAAGCTTTGAGCTATCGGATGACAGTACTAAGTTCTGGGCAGTCGAATACCTAAACAAATCATTATAAACATGTGATGTTTTCAACTCTATCGCTATTAACGAAAAACGGGGAAAACATTTGTATCATTGTCTATATATTATCTCAAGTACAAATTTAGAAAAGGGCGTACTCAATATTCTGTAGGTTCATGTTTTAGAAAATGGTATACACTAATACAGTATTTCAAAGTTTAATTGATATAAAAGTTCTGTTTGATTTTCATTTGATAACTTTATTTTGTAATTCTTTATGTCCCGCCAAACTTTTTCACCTTGGTTTTGAATCTCTCTCTTCTAAATCTCTGAATCATTTTCTATTCCACTGGCGAACGAATAGTCACTGCCTAAAATATAATACGTATCGGAATTCGAATCTCTAACTAGAAGCGAATGCTCCACCAACGAGTGATTAAGTTGTGAAACAACAATTATTTTTTTACCCATCGAATATGTATAATTTCCGTCAGCCAATTATTCATATATAATGCTCAGGATCGGCCTTACGAATAGATGAATGGAGTGTGCACTCCTATCGATAGGTATTCTTATCTCAAGTAAGCATTTTCTTTTCTGACAGTTTTATTATCATATTGCTCGTAATATACAGACTATGAAGTCGACCCTTGGCCAAACAAGCATTGTGTTGGTGTGTAAACTGCAATACTATTCACAGAAAGGCATTGATGAAATGGTGCCGTAAATCTAAATTTTCAATATTTCAAAATTTGGCATTTTTATAGTTAAGATAAATTACGTATTCAATTACATAATCTGATACAATTTATTTATTACGTTACATAGCCTTATTGTAAGAGAATAAATTAGTAAAAATTATAAAAGATGTCATATATGTCGCATATCTTGCATTTGCATGTGAAATGATATTATTCAACTCATGTACTCACTCAATTGCCTACTATATTTCCTAGTTTCCGGTTTAGATTTCCATATATATTCTCATGAGGTTATTCCAAAGCAATTGATATAAAATTTATTGGTTTTTTTATCAGAAGTCAGTTATCTATATAAGTTTCTATATATATTTGAAACTTTTTCTTACCGACCATTTTGAAATTCAAATAAATGATTTACAACTATCATCTGTTCACCTTACAACGTTTGTAGTTGTAAATATGATTTCGTTATACACTGTAACACGCACGGTTGTGAAGTCATACATCAACCACTTTTTATAATTTTAATGCAAAGTGAAATAGTGTCTCTTTTTTATTTTGTACATTGGGTTATATACATATTTATCTCCTGGTTGTCCGAGTGAAAAATAAAACAGTTTACATCCATTTTGCATGGTGTTTTTTCACACTGTGAACAATTAAAGATAACAAATTTATTTCATTGATAAATCATTATATATTAATACTAAAAATGTAATAAATTGGAATAGTTATGGAACAGTTTGACTTGCATGCCATCAGGTATTGGCGATGTTTCGATAATTTAATTTTCGTTTGTAAGTTTGGTTTAACCGCTTCCTGCCTGAGTATATCTTATTTATTAATTTGCACTAAAACATTATTTTCTATTTGATGAATTGTATCACGTATTCGTTTTATGATAAATACTACAGTTAAATGACACAGGAACTTTAGTTTCGTTTTCATTACTGTGTTAAATGTCAATTTCAAAACAGCTAGGGTGATACCTTAGATGTTTAAATGAAATACACATATTATAAAGGCACACAGGCTGTCAAAATGACTTTGTTTTTGGCATTAACAGTTTCAAATATTTAGTGTTTTATAAAAATAAGATATTCTTAAAATCCCAAGTTGCAAAATACTTGTTATAAAGTCGTAGTTTGTAAAAAAAAATGTGAACATTGGCCAAGTTAACATTAGATATTCTTACACGGATGCAGGAAATATCAATCTTCGGCTTATTTCTTTAATTCTAGATAATTTATGCATGACATGTTAAAAATGTTTTACATTTTTATATATCTTTTTTAGCCTTTTGTATCAGGGTTTAAGTTTAATCATGGAATATATATTTTTATCTGTATGCCTTAATATATACAAACAATTTTACATTGTAATAATGTGGCGATACGATGCAGTGATGTGCGAGAGTTTTATTTTTTTACGTTTCGTAACTGCATGGTATATTATTTTATATCAAAATTCATTTTGGAAAATTGAAAGCAGACACTCACAAATATATTTTTACCACTTTCCTTTTATTTCAGGTTGTCAAGATGTTGTTTACTATACTCATCGTTTTTATTATATGCGCCATTCCATTTCAAATCAGTAAAATATTTGAAATGTTCAGAGATCTGGAGGATCCCAGTCAAGAGGTAAGTACGAGGTGGTAAGCACATACAGACGGGGTATTAAAAATGTAAATCTCAATCCACAGCTTCAATTGTTCCTCACAAATATTTTAAATAAATCTAATGGTAATGAGAGAAAATAGTAAAACTTAATTTTAGAGAGCGTAGCTATATACATCACAATATTTCCACTTGTCCGTCAATAGAGATCGTAGCTATATACACCACAATCTGCCCACTTGTCCGTCAATAGAGATCGTAGTTATATAGACCACAATTTTTGCACCAGTCCGTCAATCATATACACCACAATCTTTCTACCAGTACGTCAATAGAGAGGGTAGCTATATACACTACAATCTTTCCACCAGTCCGTCAATCATATACACCACAATCTTCCCAGTAGTCCGACAGTAGAGATCGTAGCTATATACACCACAATCTTTCCACCAGTCCATCAATAGAGATCGTAGCTATATACACCACAATCTTTCCATCAGTCGTATCTATATACACCACAATCTTTCCACCAGCATCAATAGAGATCGTAGCTATATACACCACAATCTTTCCACCAGTCCGTCAGTAGAGATCGTAGCTATATACACCACAATCTTTCCACCAGTTCGTTAATAATATACACCAGAATCTTTCCACCAGTCCGTCAATAGAGAGCGTAGCTATATACACCACAATCTTTCCACCAATCAGTCAATCATATGCACCACAATCTTTCCACCAGTCCGTCAACAGAGAGCGTACCTATATATACCACAATCTTTCCACCAATCAGTCAATCATATGCACCACAATCTTTCCACCAGTCCGTCAAC
The DNA here is from genome assembly GCA_030159075.1 of Atrina japonica. Taxonomy (NCBI): domain Eukaryota; kingdom Metazoa; phylum Mollusca; class Bivalvia; order Pterioida; family Pinnidae; genus Atrina; species Atrina japonica. The sequence continues at coordinate 258,049 of BROG01000072.1, read as the reverse complement.
ATAGAGCGTAGCTATATATACCACAATCTTTCCACCAATCAGTCAATCATATGCACCACAATCTTTCCACCAGTCCGTCAACAGAGAGCGTAGCTATATACACCACAATCTTTCCACCAATCAGTCAATCATATGCACCACAATCTTTCCACCAGTCCGTCAACAGAGAGCGTAGCTATATACACCACAATCTTTCCACCAATCAGTCAATCATATGCACCACAATCTTTCCACCAGTCCGTCAACAGAGAGCGTAGCTATATACACCACAATATTTCCACCAATCAGTCAATCATATGCACCACAATCTTTCCACCAGTCCGTCAACAGAGAGCGTAGCTATATACACCACAATCTTTCCACCAATCAGTAAATCATATGCACCACAATCTTTCCACCAGTCTGTCAACAGAGAGCGTAGCTATATACACCACAATCTTTCCACAAGTCCGACAGTAGTATGATGCCTTTCATCCAGGATTTCTTCCTTAGTTGCTTCAATTTCCACTCTGTTGCAATTTACTCGGGAACAAAGCAACAAAAGAGTGAGAAGTCAATTGGTATATTTTAGTAAATATTTAGGAATAATTAATAGATGAATAAATACAGAAAGAAAGAGATATGTATAAGTAAAACGAAGAAGTAACTAATACATAATCGAACTCCAAGTGCATTAAAAAATGGCAAATTGGATATGCAAATGGTCTGAACATGACGAACAATTGCGAATCCCAAAAGGGGCAGGACTGAGTGTCCTGAATAATAAAGAGATTTAAATAATTATAGATAACAACAGTTGACATTATTTATATTCATTTCTCTTCTTTTCTGATGATGTGGTTTTCTTATTGTTTGAGCATTTGTTAGATTCATGAGTTCGAAAGGCACAAGGTTATACTTAATTCTTTAAACAGGCAGTAACACTTATTTGCCAGATACAGGGCGTATCAAAACTTTCGTAAAGACACTTAAAGGCAAACAAGCTTGCAAAAAAATAATATATGCATGATATGTTAAAATTTTCTACGGCAATATCCTTTTAGGCTCAAACTTTATTAGAAAATAAAAGTTTTGGTCTAATTCCTGTATATTTTTATTATCAAAAATGAGGTCCTTGTAGCGTTATTTTATCATGGTGTAATTATAGCGTTACTTTATCTTTGTTTAATTATAGCGTTATTTTATCCTTGTTTAATTATAACCTTATTTCATCATGATGTAATTACATGGATATTTCATTATGATATAATTAAAGCGTTCTTTTATCATTGTTTATTTATAGTGTTATTTCATCTTGATGTAATTAGAGGGATATTTCATTATAATATAATTATAGCGTTATTTTATCATGGTGTAGTTATAGCGTTATGTCATCATGATTTGATTATAGCGATATTTCATTATAATGTAGTTATAGCAATACTTGATCATGGTGTAATTATAGCGTTATTTCTCCATGATATAATTATAGTTATATATTTTAATATGACATAATTATAGCGTTATTTTATCATGGTGTAATTATAGGGGTATTTCATCCTGATATAATTATAGCGTTATTTCATCATGATCATGTTAATGCATCATAATGTAAATATAGTTATTTCGTACCTGATATATTTATAACATGATATTGCTCCTTATATATTACTATCGATTTTCCACTCCCAATATTACCATATCGTTAATTCGCTCCCGATAATATTTCAACCCCAATTAAATCATAGCGTAATTTCGCTCCTGATATCCGGAGGGTAGATTTATATTATTTCCTACAGTAATAAAATTGTTGCCTTTGATATTTAATATGAAATCCGGATGTATTATATATTCCACAAACGTAATTTATACTATCTTGCAAAATCCTTAGAGCAAACTGTATAACTTTTTAATTCATGTAATTAATCATTTGAAAATTACCTTTCTAGCTTCCAGATTGGTACAGGCCATACAACTTTGCGGCGGTTATATTGCTATATACAAACAGCGCTTTAAATCCTGTATTGTACGGTGGTCTGAACGAGAACTTTAGAAGCGGATTCAAAGGTCTGATCAACAGTATATTTTATCGTAAGAAAGCCTATAATAATTCTGATATAAATACTCGGAACAGCCTCAGCAGACTTTCCATTGATGGAAGTCGAAGGGAATCGCAAATCAATATTCTGCAAGATATATCCGGTAGACGAGAATCCGCAGTTAGTTTTTCTAATCGTGCTTTTGACGCTCCATCCAGTTCCTAATAACGAAGACTGTCGTGTTTTTTTTTCTGTGCACATTTTGCTGACGACAAATACCGGGCAATATGGAAACACATTCAACTGATTTGTATTGAAAAGGAACTTTATTGTATTCTGCTCATAGTCATATACATGTACATTGTAAGATTTTAAAGCAGATACGATTGTTTGATAATAAACATTATTAAAAAAAAACACTGCTTAAAATCAAATTATCGTGAAGGAGAACTGTGTTACAAAGTCAGAACAATCTGCGTAATCAAAGCAAGAACGATCTGTATTCTGCGCAGATAAAGACATGGAATGGATCTTTATTCAGAAATGTGACCCATACAGTAGAAATGTTTAGGGTATTGTAGTAGTAAATTTATGTACGTAATATTTGATAGTATTTAGCCCGTAATTGTATGTGACATGTTAAACTATACGCAGGTTGTATGCGTTTATGTTATTACTGTTAAACATTTAAACGGGGGTAACTTGTGCGAATTACGCCAGGAGAGTAATCGTGGACTCAGCTAGCTATTGAAGCAAATTCCTTTACACAGAGACATCGAGGACGTACAGGGTCTTTGAAAATCTTAAGATCAACAATACACTTTGTTCATCATTTCTATCACTTTGGTATTATGTTTATAATATTCTAGAAACTGACCATAGTTTTTTTTAATGTTTTACGCCACACTCAACAATTTTTCCACTATATGGAGGTGGCCAGTGTTTTTAATGTTGGAGGAGAGAACCCGATTACAGTGCACATGGGAAAAGACCAACTGCCTTCAACAAGTAAACTAAAAATATTTCTCACAAAAATCAGCATAGGTTCCAGCGGGGATCGAACCTCTGCAGACTAGAAGTGAGAAACTTCAAGTTTTAAAGCGCTTTGCTCTAACCACTCAACCACGGAGGCCCCAAGATCACTCATAATTTCGGTGTGACATTGTAGTCATTGAAAAATTCCATTAACTATTAATTGTTTTTTAATAAATCAAAGTCATGGTAAATGATTTGCATTTATTATTTTTTTCGCAAAAGTAATTACCGCCAAATGGAAATACACATGTTTAAAGTTATAGGCAAATATGATAAAGAAATATGACTCCTACGGGAACTTTATCTGTTTATTTCTTGGAGAGCCATGCGAAATCAAAATTGAATACTTCCTGTAAGACAACTACACCTGTACTCTAAATATGCAAAACATTATTTACTAACTTTATTTTATATATCACTTCTTCACATTGTCAGTTTTTTTAAATGTTTAGTATACACGTATTTTGACTCAGTTTTTTGCAATCTAGAGTTGAATGATAAGTATAAAGTAAGTACAATTTATGTATACATATCGCAACCGATTTTGTTTGTTTGTTTATTGGTCTTTTATGACATACAACAATATGGTTTTAATTTGGATTAGAGAAACCAATTACAATGAACTTGGGATGAAACCTTGCGTTAATAAACTGGCAGATTTGCTCACGATGTCAGATAAGTTTCCAAAGGGACTTGAAACTGGGCTGACGAGAGGTGAGATACTTCACGGTTCAAAATATGGTGCTCTATTTGGATAGTGAGACAGAAAACATATTTAACTCATTACCCCCTGCAAAACAATGGACTTTTCCATAAATCAATGTTTTAGGCCAGTCCTTTGTCTTTAGGGTGAATGAGTTAATTAATCTACCTTTAGGTTTTTTTGGCGTAGTAAACCCTTTATCCCTAAATTTCTTATATTGTTTCAACCAGTTGTCATGGGCAAAAAGTTCCAAGTAAAAGCATAAAATCTCAAATACTGAAATAAAAAGTGCAAATGAACATATAGAATTGATCTATGTCATAACGTTACATACTAATGAATAATAAAATTTGTATTGATTATTTATTCTGTATACCTAATTACATAACATGTAGGGAAAAATTGGTTTTATTTTCATATTTTTGGGGGTGGGGAAGGTTGTACTGATAATTATATGGTATCAAAAGGAATCTTACAAAAGAAATCTATATTAAAGTTTGCTTTAATAAGTATTTCGATAAAATAAATTTCTCGTGTTGATGATCAAATTATTAGGACCCCGTTCCAAGTACATGAATACCCTTCAATCCGAGTCTAGAGTCACTGAAGACCGGGACTGTGGGCAAATTTGATCTGTATATTTGTAATTTTATTTTGTTCATATACACATGTATAATAAATCGATAATTGTAAATGCCAATAATTAGAAAAGTTCATTTATGTAATTAACACTGTATTTAATGTTTTGATATTTGATTTCATGTTTAAATAATCATATACTGTTGTGATAATTTTCTACATGATGGTGAGATTGTAATTTTCTTTTGCAATATTAATTTATACGTGAGATCGTAGATCGTAAGATAAAATATATATTCAATATCAAAGGCACTTTATGCCTGTAAAATATATTTATCAAATTTTATCTACATTGTAATATCATTTCAACATGTATGACGTGATACGAATGTCACAACGACAAAGCACCGTGACGGAGCATTTTCCAAGCATTGTTCATACTATTGAATGATAATTTAAAAGTTACACCTAACATTATTTTACGTATCATAAGTGTCCTTGTAACTGTGTTTCTCTGCGTGTTAAAGACGGTACCTATACAAGTTAACAAGTACTGTAGGGGGAGATAACTCGCAATGTTAATTTTCGCTATTTCCACGGTGTTGATAAATTTAAAGTGTTGATTTTAAGGAACAGTGAATTTGTCTTTAATTAATCATATACATACGTAAAACATTGATATTATTTTATGCAACTACTGATTTGTGAATTCAACTAACCGCGATCCCGCCAGGAAAGAGAAAACGTGAAAGTTACTAGCCATAAAATTAAACCCCTATACATTATTATATGTTTTTATAAGTCCGCTACCTGTAAACCGATGGGGACTTTAGATTTACCTGTAATGTCATCGCAACACATGAACGGATTTTGATGAAACTTGGCACAAAGGAAGATCATAAAATAAAGGTAGGAGAATGCAGCTCGATAATTTTAAGGCGTTATTAACATTGGACTTGGAATTATTTGGTTTAATGATACCAACATCTTGTTATCGCAACTCCTCCTGGTTTCTGGAGTTATCATTCATTTGTTGTTTTATTTCTCCTATGCTCACCATAATCTGACAGATAACATCTTAGGTAGATGGAGTGATTTTGTCAATTTATATATCGTTGCAATATGTCCTGGTATGGGTCTATTAATTCTTCGAATGTTGTTTTACGCCACAGTCAACAATTTATCCGTTATATGGAGATGGCCAATTTTTAATGTTGGAGGAGGGAACCCGGTTACAATGTACCCGGGAAGAGATCACCAGCCACGGAGGCCTCATTAATTCTTCGAATGACCCTTGTTTATAAAGTCATTGACATATACATCAAGTGCGTCTGATATATGTCATTTAATTTACAAGTAACAATACAGGTACGTGTAAGGAAGAATGTTATCGTTCCTCGGTCAGCAAACAACAAAGTTTGACGTTTTATGATAATTTTATTTCTATTTCAGCCAAGTAGGATAGTCATTGCATATAAATAATACCAAATATAAAAAGAATGATAATATGTTAACATAATAAATTCATGTTATATTACAAAACATATCAATTTGGTTGTAGTGCTTGTTTACGTAAACCTCAATTGGTAAACAAGGAAACAGACAAAGAGTGTACTGTTCAAAAGTTTTCTTCATTTTCAACAGCACAGTACAGAATATCACCAGGTAGTGTGAAATTGTGTTGTCTGTCAACATTCCGTACAGTTTACGGTTGAAAACGATATATGGTTCGATACCTTGTCCGACACCGTCTAGACCGAATACAGCAACTGATGACGTTACTTGTTTTATCTGGAAATAATTGCCTGACCAGTCGGCTGGAAAAGATTACTTATCCAAGGCACTTGATCCCATTTCTTCATTTCTACAGATTTAGTTTTTCCAAATTGTTTATGCATTCACATTTTTCTCATGGACGTCGTAATAGTTTACACTTTGATATATATTTGTTCTGATATACTTATATAGTTGTAATTAACTATTACGTTATACAACAATAAGTAAATAACCACGTGTTTCAAATACTGTATACCTGGACATTTTCGCTCCCGTTTAATTTTCGATATTTTCTGAGAGGGCGAATTTTTAAATGAAAACGAAATTTTTAATTTAAATACTTGAAGTATGGACATATACGACATCGATAAGATAATGACGATTTAGGGCGTATTGAATATACATGTATTTCTGTCGAAAAATGGCGAAAATAACCAGGGGCGAAATTACTAGTATAAAGTAGTCCAGTACTGTATGTGTCACAGCTAGTATACACTATTTTTGGAACTAGTATTGAAATACATGTATAGTAACAAGACATTTTGCTAATTTAACAAAATCGAACACGAAAAACAGAATTATTCAATTCTAGCATTAACTCATCAATTTCATGAATGAAAATCGATAATGACACATATACTGTAAATCACTTAAATTTTTGATTGCCGTTGTCTGGCGTGTTCTAACCTAGTAAGATATATTCACAAATACATGAATTCGCCATTCTAGATCTGCAAAAGACTTTAATTTCGAATATTTCAAGCGGTTATATTGTACATATATTTTAACAGAAACACGTGTCTGTAGTATGACTGAATGGGTTTTCAAATCAATAAGACTTGTATTAATACCTATTATCAGAAACTGAACTTCTTATGATAAAGTATGCTTAATGCGTTATTGTGATTACTTTGCATTTTGTCTAATTAATACCTCGATAGCCATTCTTTAATGATACAAACAAGAACAATGCTTAATAGGGTATAATGTTAAAGTACCAATGGATATTCGAAACTCAAGACAAATAAGACCGTCTCAACTATAATACAGATAATCGCTAGATATTGGACTTTGCCAGTATGTTCTTTCACGAATTTACGCCAAAGTTAATCTCTTGCGAAATAAATGTGATTCACAGTATTCGCCACAGTAAACATCTTAACTCTCAGACAGATGTTTGCTTTATCCTGTGCTACTACTTCCTATCCTTAGAATACTATATATGTAAAATCTAGTTGACTCCGTGAAAGCAAATGGCCTCCAAACAATTCGTCAGAGTTACACTCAAACAGATACAATTGACAATCTAAAGTTTACAATTAAAATGGTAAAAAACAGAATATCACATACTCCGTAACAAAATAGTAAAACAAATTTATCAAACCGCTCAATTGCGGTCTGAGGTCGAGATTTAGAGATTTAGGGTGCCCATACGTACATAACGTTTTGCTACACGATCTTTCTTTCTTTATACTTTCTATGTACTTATCTTGATTTACATCAAATGTATCATTTCATTCAGCATTGTTCCTAATTGCATCTTAGCCTCTGTACCCTCCACAATATTTTATCTTCAATGTAAGAAATGTTAGTTGGCAGTCTTCGATTATGGGTGGCAGTAGTATTTCTTCTTTTCGACAAGACACGGATCACAGTGAATTTTACAACACCAAAAAAATTTACAGTTGCAAGAAGAGGGTACTTGCTCAGTTTCTATTTTTACTTTGTATCCACATTCTGTACACAACGTGCGGCAACTTTTTTTCTTAGATGAGGAAACTTTGTTTTTCTTATGATTCTTGGAACAATTTCGTCTAATTGTCCCCAACACACCCAATGTAATATTAGTTTTACAATAATCCGGGGAACGGTATAAATAAACAAGATTTCTTGAAAACAAAGGCAGATTTCTATGCGTCCTCACATTGTTTTCGTTTTGAAGTTTATCACTGATGTTGTCTATTCGCACAGCCTTTTTGTATCTGCGTTTTAAATATCGTCCAATTTTTCGCAATGGAGCCATCTCCTTCCAACAGCTCTTTACTGTGCATGAGCCTGTTAAACCATGACATTTACACTTGACTCGGAGAGCTTTCAACACCACCTACAAAATCCATTCATATTTCAATTACATAATTTTTATTTTAAATAGTTAATACGCAACACTCAACAATTATTTTCAATTATATAGTGCCGGCCAGTTTTAATGGTGGAGGAAAGAACCCGGATACCCGTAAAAATACCACCGGCCTTCGGCATGTACACTGGCAAACTTTATCAAAAAATCAGCTTAAGCTCCAGTGAGGCTCAAACCTGCACTGACCAGAACTGAGAGAATTCGGATCAAAGCGCGATCCTCCAGCCACTCGGCCATGGAGGACCATTTGAATTACAGTGATGATTTAATATATATATATATATATATATATATATATATATATATATATATATATATATATATATATATATATAATATATATATATATATATATATATATATATATATATATGATATTTACCATTCGTCCAGCGCGGTTGTTTTGTATATTCATTGCAGCGTGTATATCATTCCCGGATATCAAATCGTCCAGCAGCATGACAGTGCGTTTATCACCATATTGAACATTGTGACTGCATCCAGACCATACCCAGTTGTCTGAAAAAACAGACATAACGATATGTTTTATACTAATCTATCCTCGTTTCTGTAAGACGGAGTTTTTATATAATTTATACAACATCATTCGCTCCTGAAATCGATACAATGCATTACATTTCAATGTTTCTTATTACGAATAGGGTAACATACTGGATCATTCCCAAGGGTTTTAGAAACGGTTTTACATGTCACGAAAGCCGGAGCAAGTAAACGAGTTTTAAGTTTATAGCATAGGTCAATATGTGTGGTACTTCACCTACAACTTGTAATGTATAAATACAAAAGTGAAAAATAAATCTTTCCGGAAGGTAGCTTAGAGTACTGAATAATTTGTTAATCAATTGAAAGCTTAGGTCAAGAATTGACATAATCATCCACGGAAACCGCGTTTACACCTCAACGTTCTATATCACATTAAACGCCACACTCAACAATTTTTCGGTTATATGATGGCAGTCAGTTTTAAATGGTAGAGAAGAGAACCCGGCAGATATATACCCGGGAAGGGAAATCGACCTTCCGCAACTAAACTGGTAACATTTCTCATTAAAATTCAGCTTAGGTTTCAGCGGGGCTCGAAGCTGCAATAATCAGGAATGAGAGACTTATCCACTTGGCTACGGTGGCCCCCCTCTTTTATTTGAGAAGTATCATTAATATTTAACAGCATAACATAATGTGGTCAATTAAAAAAATTTAAGATAACCCTCATTTTACAGCCATCAATCTAAATGTGGGAATCGTTTGTCAATGTCTTAAAACTTCTTCCTTATGATTCATTAAATTCTTTTTATTAATATTATCCTGAAAATATCTTTCCCTGTATTGTTATTAAATTCATCTCCAAATAGAACACAAAAGATGTTTTAGGTTATTTATTTAGAAAGCTAAGATACTAGTTATCTTTGTACAGTGTTACTATTTTAGCCTTTTTTGCAAAACTATAACTTTGGTATTACGTGTAATATATATATCAACTTCTACATATGAGCGCCGTTACTCAGCTGCTTTTAGTTATTTATATTTATATTTTTTTTGTCAGTGAAATTACATTATAGGTAATTATATTAAGAGATTAATACTGTAATGGGGTTTACTTTTTCTGCCTTACTCGTTATTCGCATATATATATATATATATATATATATATATATATATATATATATATATATATATATATATATATATATATATATATATATATATATATGCAAAGCACTATAACTAATAACACTATATATTCTAGGGTGTCGGATCTAAACAATAGATACAAGTCAGGAAAAGAATATATAAAGCACTAAAATGACTAACGACACGGACAAAATGAATGTCAAATTTTCGGGAAGACCTTTCCCTTCATCAGGACAAAACGATTAAAATAACATGAAAAAAAAACACATACGCATTCTAACGCAAACATCCACTCACACACACACACCCGGACAGTGAAGGAAATGCTACATTTTACAAATACGGCGTGATAATGCAATAAATAAATGAAAATTGAAATCAAACAAAAGGGTAACAAAAAAAATCTAAGCTCAAACTACCAAAGAAATGTGAATCGCGCTAGATCTAAGTGAAAATAAAAACAAGAAACTGCAAAATGAATTTGATCTACAAAGTCAAAACACGAAATTCAGTCTAATAAACAGCACCCATTGAATTTTACTACTTGTATTATATGTACAATAACAAAATAAGAGCTAAACACAGACATAAAACATCTTATATTCCTATACACTTTGTGAAAATAAGGTCAGGTCCGGTGTAGCATGCATATACAAATAGTACGATTGAGTTAATTAATTGTAATTGAAAGAAGGCTAAACCTGGGTTTCTCAAGCAATTTTCACAAAATGAATAGAAATGTAAGAATTTTTATGACTGTGTATATCTCTTATTTGTAACTGTATATCAATCGTAGTAGTAAAAAAGAGAATTTGTTTATTTTAAAAAACACAGGTAATTCCCTTTTAAGAGATTATATATTATTTCTTACATTCGCGAATTTATCAGAACCGTGAATATAGCAAATATTAACACAGCGAATCATTCCCCCCTATACAGTGGGATCCTGGATATCGATTAATACACAGTTACAGTATACCGTTGAGGGAGTTGGCAAGATTCTGGTTTCCTGAGACCACATCTATTCCCCGATAAGAACCAAAATCTTGTAACTAGTTTTATACCGGAACAATCATTTCATACCATTCTATCTTTTTGTATATCTTTACTTCTCGTGTGTCGAGTGACACTCGAGACAGAAATGCTCTGATTGGCTGTTGTAAAACAGGGAAATATCCAAACTAACGCACACTTTTATAGGAAAACAATTACTTGCAGCGGAATTTAGCTAGTTTTAATGATTAACTTTTAAATAAGTAAAATCAAATGAAATAAAAATAACATAATTATGTTAGTAAAATTACCGTAAACAACAGCAAAATATAGCATTCGGAAAAATCATTTCTTTAGAACTTTGAAAATACTTACCTCTCGGGCTGTTTTTTAGATATGCGCAGCCGCATGATTTGTAAATTCCACTGGCGCACTGACGAGTAACAACGTACATTATACTAGCAGCGAACATGCCCTGTACAAACGCTTTTTCTCTGTTTGCTGAAAAAAATGAAATCATACTTTTATATATGACACGCCAAAATCACATTAATGAGTTAAACCAAGTTTTTCTCATTTAAACTATTTTTTACTCAATAAAAACTAGGTGTATCTCATTTTTGTGATTTTGATGCAGTTAACCTACCTTTATCTCAGTTAAACCTAAACGCCAGTTTATGTGGGTTACTGAGAAAATCTAGGTTTAACTGAAGAAAAAATAGTTTAACTGAGAAAATCTAGGTTTAACTGATGAGGCACGCCGAAATTACAGTTAATCCTAGTTTTCTCGAGATGAACCTATTTTTTTCTCCAGTTAATCCTAGTTTTTCTCGAAACCCACATTAACTGGAGAAAAACTAGATTTAACTTAGATAAACTAGGATTAAGTGCACCAAAGTCATATCAATACTCATTAATGTTATTGTGGCGCAGTTAAATCTAAATTTTTCCCGCACGCCAAAATCACATTAATGAGTTAAACCTAGTTTTTCTCAATTAAACCCGGTTTTTCTCCAGTTGAACCTAGTTTTTCTCATTAACCCACATTAACTGGAGAAAAACAAGGTTTAACTGAGAAAAACTAGGTTTAACTACGCCAAAATCACAAAAATGAGTTATACCTAGTTTTTCTCGAGAAAAAAATAGATAAACGGAGAAAAACTAGGTTTAACTGGGCCACAATAACATTAACGAGTATTTCGCGCAGTTAAACCTAGTTTTTCTTGGTTAAATCTAGTTTTTCTCCAGTTAAATTGGTTTATGAGACAAATTAATATTAAATGGAGAAAAATTAGGTTTAACTCGGTACCCACATTAACTGGAGAAAAACTAGGTTTAACTGAGATAATCTCGGCTTAACTGAAAAAATCTAAGTTTAACTGGAGAAAAACTAAGTTTAACTTAACATTAATGTGATTTTGGCGTGCCATATACAGTATTGACGTCTGAGAATATATTGGCGGTGTATAATGTAAGCATAATTATGAGGGTTTTAATTTTGCGGCATAAACAAATACTTGTTTCATAGGGGCATTGGCTGTGTTTTCCGAATGAATTAGTTGTATACATATATAAATAGTAAAGTTGAATTAATCATTTACAATAATTGCCAAACTAGGTTTTTCAAGCAACTGTCACAAAATATATAGGAATTTAAGAAGTTTTATGCCTGAATATATTTTTTATTGTGCATCAGTCTGCATAGTAAAAAACGAAATTATTTTTTTTTTTTGCGTGGAAACAAAGTTAATGCACCTTTAAATCACTTTATTCCGGATGGAATTAACATACGCATATCGTATATCATGGCATATTTTACTCGTTCTGTTAAAGAATAGAATTGTTTTCAAGAGTCTCAGATTGTTTTGTTTATATCATGAACATTATTTGTACATGTTACTTACACTGACAAAAATTCACGTTTGTTAAGAAAAATTCAATAATTTGATAATTACATAAACTGGTATTAATCGAAAAAAAACGACTCGCCTTCAATAGAAATATCTAGGGTAATAAGAAATACATAATGTATATATTTAGACTTTACCTAACGCTTCCATCAATCATCAGCCATGTCACATACAAGCCTCAAGGTGCCCTTATGATCACATGACCCGATCATCGGGTACATGTTGGATTTACGTCGACCATCAATATATGGTGTTATTCATTCTTAAATTCTTGAAAAGTTCAATCTATTTTATGGAAACTATACTCAAATTTCATAATACGAAGTTTTTTATCAGTGCTTTTTCTATTGGTGGCGATGTTAAAAACTTTTGATGCAAAAGGACTGAATATTTTTCTGTTTTTATTCTTTCTGTTGAAGCCATCTTGGATTTTATGTGGTGAACATGGCGACGTAACTACTTTATCATTTCCTGTGTATAATTTTCAAGTAACAGTGCCACGTAAGTTTGTTTTCTTTTTCTGTAAGAGTAAAATCAGCTTTGAGATTTCGTGCACACGTGAAGTCGGAAGATTTGATTTCCCCTATCCCTTCCTCTGGACGAAATGATTAAAATTGCATAGATAAGATACCTCCACACACGTAATCCGAATATGAATGGGCATTCCTGCCATTTGCGAATTCTTCTTTCTAGACTGATGACATATACATTTAGCGTGTCGTGATAGTATATGTATATATATATATATATATATATATAATCATACATATTTCCTCAGTTAATAATTTAGATTTAGCCAGTAACATTGTATGTCCTGTTATATATTATTTAAGATTGAATAATGGCAAAATTGTGTAAAGGACTGTAGTAATAGTTTGATTTGATTTGATTTGATTTTTTTGTTTTACGCCATACTCAACAATTTTTCAGTCATATGATGCCGTCCAGTTTTTATTGGTGGAGGAGAAACCCCGGTTACCCGGGAAAGACCACCGACCTTCCGCAAGAAAACTGGCAAACTTTCTCACTTAATTCGAAATTACCCTAGCGGGATTCGAACCAGAGGCTGTAGTAATAGTAATATTATGCAAAGTAATATTGCATGTATTTTTGGGTCAAATTTAAGTTATTTTACATAAAGTGTTAACGATTAACACAAATATAATTATATTGCTATTGATTCGTCAGTTTATAAATCTACTTAATTTCATTTGCTGGTGTATCTATTCCCTCAAGGCTAGATGTTTACACGCTTCAAAACAGTAAAGGTGATAGTATATAAGTTGATAATCGTAAATAGTTCACATTATTTTCATCAACGTCGACTAACACGGATGTTATTTGAATGCCATACTAATAAGAAGTTTGTGATATGAATACTTTTCGGTATTAGAAAATATTTTTAAATCAAAATGTCATGGAATATTCCATATATATATATATATATATATATATATATAGTGTGCGTGTGTGTGTGTGTGTGTGTGTTTGTGTGTGTGTGTGTGTATGTGTGTGTGTGTGTGTGTGTGTATGTGTGTGTGTGTGTGTGTGTGTGTGTGTGTGTGTGTGTGTGTGTGTGTGTGTGTGAAATTACTTTTGAATGAATTCAATATTGTGAAATATAGTGATTTTTATAAAGAAAAATTAATTTGGATACATTTTAGGCAGACATTTGTACTTCAAAGTTAATCCTCCATGATTACTCTCAATATTTCAAAAAAGAAAAATATATCTTTAGAATAAAGTTTTCCTAACATTAAAATGGTAATGGGTAAACTCTTGCACTATAAAAAACTATGCAAAATGTTTCAAAACAAGATTTTATATACTAATGAATTGAAATAGTCTGGTATCCTGAAGTCAGCTAAGTGTGTTCTCTTCTCCTCAGTATAGTCACTTGTATATTCTCATTTTATGGTATAATATATAGTCTTGTTTTTTCATGTTTCTGAATATCATCATTTTGATGAATAGAGTGTAAGTATATTACAGAAATCAACGATAAAGAAATATTCAGTATTTATCGACAGGACAAATTATTTTAAAGACCCCAGACAAAGAAATATATTCATACAACTACTTATTTCAATAAAGATTTTTACTATCGTACATTTACTACTAGGAAGCATATTCAGTAATACATATAGGCATTTAACTTTGTTGTAAATCGGCTACAGAATTACTATATGACAATTGTAGTCACAGGTAAAGTAGACTAGGTCTACTTTCCCTACAGAACAAATAAACATTCCAAGATTGGTCACTCTGAATTACAAAAACACTGGAAAATATTTATAGACGACTTATCTCCCTTGATCTATGTCAACCGTTATAGATTTGTATTTTAGTTCAGATGACTGAAGTATTTATATACTGAACTTCAATGTAATCGGAATCTGCCGTTGACGGATTAATTCACATCGAATAACACCGTAAGATATGATTTGTTAGCCTTGTATTGGGGTTATTTATGGCTTACTAGTGGAGTTTATGGATCGTGGAAATCAATGATTTGTTTGTCAATGAAATTGGGTAACAGAAATATTAAATGGGAACATAATTATATTATATAAAAATAATCCATTAATAAATCACACTGCCCTTACAGAAACGTATCCAATGTTGATAGATTGTGTTTTATTTTATAAACCCAGCACATGATGTTGAAATTTCCCCATGGATAGATGATGTTTTATTTTAAAACCTAGCACAAGACACACAAATTCCCCCTCCCCTATTGATAGATAGCGTTTTATTTAATGTCCATACACATGTTAATGCGATATATTCCAGTGAACTAGAAATTAAAGATACAACAGAATCAAGCACACAAGCTTCATATTTAGACGTTTATTTACTAAATAATTGGCAACTAAGCTATACGACAAACGCAATGATTCCGGCTTTCCCATCGTAAATTTTCCACATTTAAGTAATAATATCCTACAGTCACCCGCATATGGAGTTTACATTTCACAAATGACCCGATATGCCAGGCGTGTTCAACATATCAACATTTCATATACAAATGTAAACTACTCACTGACAAATTATTGACCAGGGATTTCGAAAACCGCGTTTGATGTCAACGTTCCGCAAATTTTACGGTCGGTATAATAGTATTGCTTGCGATTACTCTGTTTCACGAGGTGAAATGTTGAGTTGAGTTTTCGTTGGCGGTTGTTGAGACGTCTGTACCAATTGGGACGAAGATTCGTTCCTCAAGTATTTTATTTGGATTTGACTGTGGACTCACGGCGGGTGTGAACGGTCAACAGAGGTTGCTTACTCCTCCATGGCAACTGATGCCATCTCTTGGTTTCCAGAGGTCCGTGTTTGTCCATTTTTACCAGATTTGTATCTATATTCTGGGCATCCTAAAGATTTATACTTTGGTATCTGAGATGTTTTATACTTTTGAGCCCAGCACAAGATGCAGATATTTCCACATTGATAGATGGCGTTTTTTTTATATAAACCCATCAAAAGATGCATATCAAAATTATAAGAATTGTAAAATGTTTCAAGCAATAGATTGATAGAGTTTTACGAAATCTAATATCTTTTCGAGATGGAACCGTTCTCCTATAGTGTTTCCCTGAGAGGTATAGTCTCCGAGTCGAAAGGACCATACTGGATCGACAATAGTCATTTTTAACTTTTAACAAAATAATACTAAAAGAAAAGATCTTAAAAATAGTAAAATGCTTAAACTAAAGTCATGAGATAGTAAAATACCTAAACTCAAATGCTTGATTTGGATTCAGATTACTCATGATCAGGGAGCACAGAATTAGAATGAGCTTGGTTCTGTTTCTAAATACAAATGTACATATTTTCCAGGGGATGAAGGCAAGTTGGTCTATTGGAGACATTTAGAGGGCGCCTTTCAGAAAAGCCCGGAAGAAATTAAAGCTGCACTTTTAATTAGTCATTTTAGAACTACATATTCACACAGAGTGTTCAGAGATGGTAATGGACGACGCTACATGTGGGATGACAGGAAGGGCTTCGTTCTGTTACCACCGGAATACCAAACACTTGATTATCAATATCCAACATTCGCAAATATTCCACGTGAAGCAGGGCCAGTGTTCTGGGCCAAAACACCACAAGGGTGGGTTCCAGTGACCACTTACCCCCTAGTTGCATCTTATTCTTCAGTTAGCATTAGTACCACCATAAATGATTACTGGTGTGATCCGTCAAGAAAGGATTTACATTCTCTCGTGCCAAAGTTATCATCAGATGAAGGCAGTAAGTAAACTTTTGCTATTGGAACGAGTGAACTGTGCGAGTTAGCTCCCATTATCGTCATCATTTATTTTCGTTTTGTTTAAAGTTGTTTCACGCCAGATTCTACAACTTTACAGTTATACGGGACGGACAGATTTAAAAATGGAGGTGAGAAACCGGCTACGATTTACCCGCGAAAAAAACACCGATCGCTCCTAGCAAGTTAACGGACAAAACTTCCAACAAAATCATTTTAATTTCAAGTGGTGCTGGAACCTAGCGTTAAAATGTATAATCCATGGTGTATATATAGATATATCGGTCATTTTTCAGACTCGCTCGGTTGACTATAAAATTCGCGAACAGCGCAAATTATTTTTGGAGTATTCCATTTTATAAAAAAGACAACATGCATTATTTATTAAAGTTTAGGATATTAATCAGAATATCTAATTCATTTTCTAAATTAATGATTTTCTTCCTTTGTACAATTTTGTTCTCTTGTTTTATACATCCATTACATAGATACATGATTAACTCAAAGTTGCTGAACTGAATACCTAGGTAGATGCTACTTGAATCTTTAATAGCCAAGCCTACCTTGACACCAAACCTAGTTCATAACTGTCTTATCCGAAACGTCCATGACACATGTTCTGATGTTTACAAAAGTGACGTCATAACCTGTGTTTAAAGGTCTTGGGTATTACTAACTTTCACTTATTACAATGTGAGACGAGCGCTTCTGCACTAAGACGATACGAGCGCTTGTAAAATTATGTAAATTGAATGTTCATATTTTGTTAAAATGTATTTTCACACTAACAAAAACTTCCTAGAAGTACAGATTAATACAATTGAATTTAACATTTTTAATATTATCTTCAATTGCATTTTCCCAACTATTTTTCTTACAGCTATTGACCCATGCACTGGTCAACAAATGCCCAACGAATTTGGACTGACAGCATCTTCTAGTATGGCCGATATCCTGTGCTTTGTCTGCCAGATGTTGAAGAGTTTGCAATGTGTTTGGCAATTTTGTTCGCATCCCGACGGAGTATATAAAATCAAGTACAACTAAGGATGTTTGTATGCGAAATTAGTCATCATTCGCTTGAATCATCTGATAATTTATTTCTAATATAAACAGTTGTATATGTATATATGTTATATAATTACATTTTGTCCCAGATTCCTATTACTGTCACGGCTGTCCTTTATGTTACACATTCTTCAATTATAGATTTTCAAAAGAGTCTTAAAAAGGGATAGACTTTATTTTCATCTATTTCTTTTGTATGTTCTGGTATGCAACACGACCACATTCTTATTGTCAGGTATCATGCAAAAAAGAATGATTCACATTGTCTTGTTATTATTAATACATTATGAATGTAAGATATAGTAAAAGATATACATGTTAGTTTAATGTACATGAAATCAATATGCTTCAGAAAGTTATCAGTAAACCGTAAACACTGGAAATTAATCCTATTGCCGCGTAATATTATTAAATTATAGTACTGTTAGAGACCTTGTTCAATATGAATTGTTTACCTTTAATTATTTCATCCTTCATAATAACACGCTATCCAGTACCAAATACGCTTAGTAATACATATATACATTTAGAAGAGGAGAGACAGAAAGAGGGTGAGAGCTTGCTAGGGGTGTGCAAAAAGGCTTAAAGGGGAATCATCTGTGTTTTGCAGAAATTTAATACGTTTTTTACTACTTAGATAAAAATACTTATATCCCTAAATATATATTGTCAAAATATGGCCAGGTTTCCAAACTGCATTTCTCAAGCACTTTTCACAAAATATATACGTTAATAAGAATTTGTATGCCTGTGTATATCTGTTATTTGTATAATGCTCTGTATAATGGGTTTTGGGTGGGTAAATGTTAATTATTTTAAGTGATATTTGCTTTACATCAGATATATGACTGCATACAGAATATAATATAATGCGAGAATTTACTTTTCATTTTCTCCATGCCGTGATACATTGATCATTCTCCCTACATTGTAGCTGAAGCACAAGACATTCCCCGAGCTAATTTCAAATGATTCATCAGTCCATTAAAATAGATGTTTCTAATTATGCATATATATATATATATATATATATATATATATATATATATATATATATATATATATATATATATATATATATATATATATATATATATATATATATATTTGTTTTTGTTTACTGTTGTCTAATGCCCGACTGAAGAATCTTTCACTCATATGGAAACATCACCAAATGCCGGTGAAGGGCTTCAAATTTTGGCCTATGCTCGACACTTACAGCCATTGAGCAGTGAGGGTTCTTACCGACACCCACTGTGGTTCTTTAACGTGCCTACACCTACTGTGACACGGAACATCGGTTTTTTTGTCTCATCCGAAAGACAGGAAACCAACCTTTCGCCTGCTGGACTCGAACTCACGACTTCACGATCAAGAGTCGAGCGCGCTACCGACTGAGCCACGTCGAATATATATATATATATATATATATATATATATATATATATATATATATATATATATATATATATATATATATATATATATATATATATATATATATATATATATATATATATATATATATATATATAAGGGTCACCTGCACATTAAGGCCAATATTTTCTGGTCCCTTGGGTGGCCCCTTTATACAGTTTTACTGTATACTATATATATATATATATATATATATATATATATATATATATATATATATATATATATATATATATATATATTGTTCAGTACTAAATACTATAAAGTATTTAAGATCATATTCTCTATTATTTTAATCTAAATCTAGTATCAAAGAGCTAGGGTTAAGTTTTAAGTTTTTGTAACCGGGCTCTCGTATTCACAATTACAATATTGCCACCACCATTCAAATGAAAAATTGTAGAAAAACCTTGTTCATATATAGAAAAAGAACACAGGTGTCACTGATTTTTTTCACCAAGAATGTATTACTTTTTAGGACATTTAGATTTATCCGAAATGGTAACCGTTCTGTGAGTTATATGTTATAGCTGTTTGACCATTTCAACTGAGCTAGAGGAGTCTGGTTAATTTGTAGAAGCAGTGAATATATAGGATTTGTCCCTTTAGATTTTTCTAATAACATTGTAATGTTAAGGGAATAATTTGATAAGAAATGCAAGATATTTCCATCTTTTCCTCAATAATTCTAAAAATGAAAGGAGGCCTTGGTATTATAGGAAATTTGGTTTGGAGATCTTTCAGTTGTAAAATTTATTTAATTCTATTATGTATAAGATATGACATTTAAAATGACTTTTCTATACATAGAACAATAAAAAGTGATATTCTATCTATTGTTATTTAATGTATTCTATATATTTGTTATGTAAAATTGTTCATATACCTAAAGGAAAATAAAACATCACGGATATATTCTCATCATTTCATTTAAACATAAAACGTTTTACGACAATGATATGGATATTGTATTGGCGTAATAATACTTGATAGAAAGAATGAGCAATATCACGTTTTTGTTTTCGTTTTAATGCCAAAGTACTCGAATTGAAGACATAATATTACATATGAAAATGTCGTTTATTTGCCACTTATGGAGCATTATCTTGACTATAACGACCTTAAGGTATGTGTATAGTTCTACCAAGACAAACTGACACTTTTTACAAACACATCAAGTTTATATTGAAACATAAAAGAGGTGGCAGGCTAGTTTTCGGCACAGAGACATCATAGCTACAGTTCTGCATGGAATCACCACAGAGCATAATGATTGACCTATTCACTCCTTTTTTTCAATCATACTTGGACATTCAACTTTACGCAAAAACGAAATAGCAGAAGGATAAACGTTTGTAATTATATAAAACAATTTAGTAGCGGCTTTTTTTAGTGCCAATTACGTTGAATGATAGGTTTCTGATTTCTTACGATATTTCAGAATATCATAAAATATTATCATTTGTAATGCATGTTTGTAGGGCAGAATGTTAAATTTTATTAATAACGTTTTCCGCCATACTCTACAATTTACAACCGGCCTTCCGCAAGTAAATGTATTGCAGCAACAATATCTGAGTCTCTACACGAAGTGATAAATAATCATGATATTTCGTGTTTCTTTGTCTTAGTCTTGAAGTGCTCTACAATAAAACTTAAATTAATCTTGATTTATCAGTTCTGATGAGAAAAAAAACCTAGAGTGATACCATCCTAACTGTTTCACTTTATACATTTGATTCAACTTTATAATTTGTAAATTCTGTTTGTCCTTTACGTTGTCAAATTAATCTTTATTTCCCAGTCAAATTTACTTTAGTTCCTGTATTAGATGTATAATAAGCATATGATGATGTAAAATTTCTTTTGTCAGAATAATATGTGCCAAGATACGTTTTAGCTAATTTCATCTCGAATCGTGTGACCCTTAGTATACGACCATTTGAAACATCTAGGTAAAAAAGGAGCAAAAATACATTACGTTACCTTTCATGTCTAGTAGTCCATTGAAAAACTGCGTGTTCGATATGGAACAGTTCCATCTTTCCCAGCGGAACTGATGTTGGCATTCTTCAAGGGCATTCTGTGCTCCTTTGCCCCAGGTTTCCATAAACATCACATACCTCTAATATAAAATACAAAATAAAAATAATAAACATTAACACTTTTTCATCTAAACTCATCTACATTAGTATAGTCAGGGTAGCGTTTAACATCCGCCATTTTCACAAACATGGCCTTGAAACGAACTGTGGATATTTTACCAGTGGATTTCTAAAAGATATGATACGGGATTCAAATTAACGACTCAAGTTATACTGAATTTTATGGGGTTTTTTCAGAACGTCCATAAAATAAACTTAAAGAAAATGAAAATTAAACAAAACTTTATCAGATGTTTTGTTACTAGTTCAATTCAACAAAATACCAAACAAGGGTTTGTTTGAATCAATTAGAACAGGACACAACAGGAAGTAAGTAATAGTGAAAGTTATGATGAAGATGATGAACTATTCATTGATGAATAAGTTAACCTTATACTGTTCCTATGTCTCTTTCACTTGATCTTCTAATCTTGACAACATTATTAGTACCAGAATATCGGTGTAAACATTACTATAGGTATAGTGAGAGTAGACTATAAGGTAGAGTGAGACCCTATTGCTTTGTAGTAAAAAGACCGATAAAGGGAGATAATTTATTATGCACATGCACCGGTTTCTCCTATCAAGAACAATTCACTTAGAAATAGAAGTGCCACAAATGTTCACCTGAGCAATGCACATTACGACAAGTGTTAGTAAGTGATCTATATAGTGTTACGTCTGTTTTTACATTGGATTTCGATTTTCATTTTTTCCCAGAAAGACACCGAATTTCACTTTTTTGCGAGTCCGTAGGAAAGAGATAAGAAATCAAAATCGTAACCTTTATGTTTCCGTTCGAACATTTACAATTATAAAACCACTGTCAGCACTGAATTTTAAGGTACTTAAAAGGATTGAACAATGGGTGGTTTCAACGAAGTATTTTGTCATAATATATAACTGTCGTCAAAGTCGAGATTTTTTTTAGAATCCTTGCTCTGTGTTATTGAAGAACATTTAATTGCTGGATCCCGCAAATAACGTTAAAGACATATATTAGCTACTTACAGACTATCAATATTTTAACTAATGATTATATGGGGAAAAAGAAGATAGACTCTACGATTCATTTTTCTGAAACGAAGACGGAAACATCAAGAAGTTGTTTGTGCAAGGTGCCTCTCGTTGCTTTAATTAGAAACACATGTGTTAAACATGAATCTGAGATCATATCTCCAGCAAGCCTAATGCAGCAGACTCTTATGGTAGCATCAAAACCTACGAAAATAGGTCTATACACATTGTGTGTTAATACTCGCGCTATAATAATATCTAAATCTACGATGTGATGCTTACTGGTGATTTGAAAACTTTATCCTCCATCGAAACTACTCTCACCTGATCTACCATAACTAATAAATCCAATAGACAAAATTTCATTAGCACAGACATTGCTGTTTTTATCAGAACATGGATCTTATGATGACGTTTTATATGGCATATCAAGTTTACTGTGCCTCCCAGAATCGAAAAATTAATTGCACACAGATTGCATACACTTTTGGAATTCGATTCCGCATTTTATCAAAAAATATTTTGCCTTTTCGAGCAGACAATCAAGTGGAAATAAACTTTTTAAGTGAATTTATTTTTTAAATAATTAAATATACAGTTGTTTTTTGTTTTTGTTTTTTTGGGGGGGGGTTATTTCGTGACAAGAACAACTCGTATAAAGATAACTCGTAAAACTATTTGTAATGTAACGAAGAGTAACTCGTCTACACTCTAACCATGTCATATTAGTAACAAGTCGTCTGGATAACTCAGCAGCCTTCATGAGCTTTCAAGTTGTAAGGTCAACTTGGTCATCTGGTAAATTAGTCATAACATCTTTGCGAAATATTTTGAAAAAAAATAATTAATTTTATGACTCCAGGAAATCTTGAAATCGGATTTTGTGGAACCCCAAATTAATTTGAAACAAATTTTCGACGATTTTATTTGTAGATAAGGGTAGATATCATTCAGATTAATTCTCAATGACTTGACCGCTCATTAGCCTCGCCAACTGACATAAACGACGCAACAAGTGTGTGTCAGTCTGACTAGTTTGTTTAAGTTAATAAAAAAAACAAAATCTATAGATATCTAACCAGCTGTTCTAATATTTGACATACTGTTCTTGAATTTTGATTAAAAGCATTAATTCTACATTCGCGAATTCCACAATGTCGACATTCTTCATTCAGGTAATTTCGAAAAGACCCGGGGAAAAACAGAATTTAAAACGCTTATGTCATATATTAGTTTCTTTTTTTACGAGTTGTCTTGTTATGAGAAGTCTTGGTAACGAACTGTTCTGACGTCTATAAACCGAGCCCGATTTACTTGGGGTTATCTTGAACCCGATCATCTACAACTTGTATCGAGGACTCCTTGTACCGAGTATCGAGCAACATTAGTATATATCTATTTTCAACCAATTCAAATCACATAAGAAGGACGGTGAACTTGTTACCATATGCCTTGGCAAGATGAATCAGTTATTGTAATGTTCTTATCTGAAATATCAGTTTGTCATCCTGACCTATTCTAATGTAGCCACTGCAATGGTCATACACAGTTTAATGTTTATTTGATAATGTTTAATGTTGACAGCTCTATGGCTACCGAAGTTATGTTAAATGTAAATAGTTTTGGTTAGTTAGAAATAAAGCATGTAATAGGACAGACGTTCTGGTGTTTAGAGCATGTTCTATTAAGACTAATAGAGACATTACATTGGCGACGAGGATTCTAAAAAAAAAAAATCACTCAGAAATTTGGAAAAAAAAATATGGCCAAAGCACTGCAAGTAAATAGTATTAGTCATTTTGATGTCAGTGGAGATCAAACTAGTGTTTCACAAAGATGGATTAAGTGCACAAAATTGTTTGACATATATCTCGCTGCATCAGGAGTCACAGAAAAAGTACAAAAACGCGCTTTATTTTTACACTCAGCAGGAAGTGAGGTACAAGACATTTTCGATACCATTCCCGATTCAGGTGACGATTTAGAGACAGCAAAAACAAAATTAAACGAGTATTTTTTGCCAAAACGAAACATTGCTTTTGAAAGACACATTTTCAGAAGTGCTTCACAAACGGAGTCGGAGACTACAGATGCATTTGTGACACGACTGCGCAAACTTGCTCTGACTTGCGAATTTGAAAACGTTGATGATAATATTCGGGATCAAATAGTTTGTAAATCGGTAAAACTTCGAAAAAGATTATTAAAAGAACAAGATTTAACACTGAAAAATGTCACAGATATCGCTCGAGCAGTTGAAATAGTAGATCAGCAAGCAGAGATGTTCAGATCAGAAGAGAAAACTGTTAAATACGGATATGAATGCAGTGCAACGGAAAATAAGTTACAAGCAAAAGGGTAACAATAAAAATGATACCACTTGTTTTCGATGTGGAAGGAAGGCCCATATTGCGAAAGAGTGCATAGTAGCCAGAGATAAAATATGCAATAAATGCGGGGGAAAGGGATATTTTGCCAAAATGTGTGGATCACATGTAGATAAACGAGCACAACACCAGAATCAGAGATTCAGGAGACAGTCAAATGTACGCTCAGTGGAAGAATCACTATCAGATAATGAATGTGCATTCGCAGTTGACAAGAAGAATACAACTGGAAAGGTAAATGTCCATATAAATGGAGTTAAAGTAAACATGCTGATAGATTCCGGAGCGAGTTGCAATATTGTAAGTACAAAGGTATGGAAAGCAGTTAAGGCAACCAGTAAACAGAAACAACTAACCAGCAGCAAAAGAAAGCTGTATGCATATGGATGCAAAACACCGCTACAAATAAAAGGAACATTTGTTGCGACTGTTAAATTCGGCAAAATTGAAATGAGAGAAAACTTTTTCAGTTATAGACGGTGATCATGTAGCATTACTTGGGAGAGATACCGCGATAGCGCTTGGTGTTCTACGCATTGGAACCGATGACGACAATGTTAATATTGTACATAATGAAATGGATAAAATTATCACCGATAGAAATTTTTGCTGGAATTGGTAAACTAAAGGACTATCAGCTGAAAATACATGTAGACGACTCGGTAATGCCAGTAGCACAACCTGTGAGACGACTTCCATTCAACGTCAGGAAAGACGTACGAAAAAAGTTGGATGAACTTGAACGACTCGATATAATTGAGAAAGTTAACAAATCGTCAGCTTGGGTATCGCCATTAGTTGTTGTTCCTAAGAAAAACAACGAAATTCGCATTTGTGTAGATATGCGTCGTGCAAATACTGCAGTGAAACGTGAACGGCATCCAATCCCAACAGTAGACGAACTGTTGGAAGATATGAATGGGAGCAAGGTGTTCTCAAAACTTGATTTGCGATGGGGGTATCATCAAATTGAGCTAGACGAGGAGTCGAGGGAAATAACTACATTCGCGACTCATGATGGCTTGTACCGTTACAAACGTTTAATGTTTGGTATATCATCTGCATCAGAAATATATCAAAGGGTGATCGGTCAAGTATTACAAGGCTTTGAGGGCGTACGTAATTTGTCAGACGACATAAGTGTTTATGGGAAGGATCAAGCTGATCACGACAGGAAATTAGCAAAAGTGCTTGACAAATTGCTTGAGAAAGGCATAACATTAAATCGTGAAAAATGAAAATTTGGTCTGTCAAAAATCACGTTTCTCGGACATATCGTATCTTCTGAGGGTATTCAGCCGAATCAGGATAAAGTTGATGCAATAGTGAGGACTAGAACACCAAACAACAGTTCAGAAGTAAGAAGTTCCTTGGACTAGCAAATTATTGCGGTAGATTCATACCTAACTTCTCTCACAATAGCTACACCATTACGCGAACTAACTAGGAAAAATGTTAGTTGGAGATGGACCAAGAGACATCAGGATGCATTTGACATGCTGAAAAAAGCATTAATAAGCGCCGATACTTTGGCATACTACAATCCTAAGGCAGACACTAAAGTTGTTGTAGATGCAAGTCCTGTTGGTCTAGGTGCTATACTGACACAGAAGCAACCCTATGGATCTTACAAACCTGTAGCGTATGCTAGTAGATCATTGACAGATGTCGAAAAGAGGTATTCACAAACAGAACGCGAGGCACTTGCAGTAGTTTTTGGTTGTGAAAAATTTCATATTTACATATATGGAATGAATTTTGAGATTGTAACGGATCATAAACCGTTAACATACATTTACTCGACAAAGTCAAAAACCGCCAGCAAGAATCGAACGTTGGATCATGAGACTGCAAAGATACAAGTTCAAAATTACATATACTCCAGGTCCGAAAAATGCTGCAGATGTACTTTCGAGATTATGCCAGAACTGTAGGAGTCAACAATGTAAACGTAGCAGATGAATATGCGAATTACATTGCAGAAAACGCTGTACCGAGAGCGTTAACTATTGAGGAAATTCGAAAGAAATCGTCAGAGGATCGGGAAATTACCGGAATAATGAGATGGATAAATACAGGTAAAGGAATACTAAGTGGACGTATCAAACCGATAGCATCGGAACTATCTGTAGTGAATGGCATAGTACTGAGAGGATCTCGCATATTGATGCCAAAATCACTTCAGAAAAATACTATACGCTTAGCACATGAGGGACATCAAGGAATAGTCCGTACAAAACAGCGACTTCGTGAAAAAGTTTGGTGGCCAGGTATAGACACTGAAGCCGAAAAATATGTAAAATCATGCGCACAGTGTCAGTTACTTGTCAATAATCAAAGACCAGAGCCAATACGACCGACAAAAACTACCGATTGGGCCATGGCAAGAACTAGCTATAGATCTAATGGGACCATTTCCATCAGGAGAACATTTATTAGTAGTTGTTGATTATTATTCAAGATTCCAAGAGGTCGCAATTATGAGGAAGATCACTAGTGAAATGATCATAACTCATTTGGAAAATATGTTAGCGAGGCATGGAATACCGTATAGTGTACGTAGTGACAATGGTCCACAATTTGTATCAAAAGAATTCAAACAGTATTTGTGTCTTAACGGAATTAAGCACATACGTACAACTCCATATTGGCCTCAAGGAAATGGTGAGGTAGAGCGTCAAAATCGCACTTTGTTAATGGCAATACGCGCCGCGAATGCAGAGGGAAAAGACTGGAAAAAGGAATTAACATATTTTTTGTCAGCATATAGGTCTACTCCTCATGCAACAACAGGAAAGAGTCCAGCAGAACTGTTATATAATCGCAAAATTCGTACTAAAATGCCAGAAATTGCACAAGAAACAAAAGATGATAAAGTGAGAGAATATGATGCGAAACAAAAGGATAAATATAAGCAAAATGCGGATCAGAACCGAAAAGCTGTTGAAACAAATATTGTAGTAGGTGATACAGTTGTACAACGTACACCAGAGAAAAACAAACTGTCAACTTATTTCGCGCCAGAAAAATTACGTGTGAAGGAGACAAATCGTAATGCAGTGACATTAGAGAGTGAAAATGGTACTTTGATAAAACGTAATTGCTCAGCTGTTACTTCAGATGAGACTGATCAAGGTCAAGGTGATGAAATAGAAAATGATGATATAAACAATGACCATACTGAAACAACTCTTACAAAGTATGCCAGACCGTTACGTGTTCGGAGATCACCTCATTATTTGAATGATTATGTGCAGAAATGAACTGGTACATTAATAGTTTAATTATAGAACATTTGGTTCAGTAATACTAGATGTGTAGACTGTAAATACGTGTGTTCATTTAGATCTATTATAGTGTTAAACGTGCAAGTAATTGTAGTCTGATTCATTCATTCATAGATACTGGACATTTGAAACATGACTCTGTTTTGGTCAATTAATTAATTCTTAAGTTTGTTATCAATCTAAGGTGAAGAGGGATGTAATGTTCTTATCTGAAATATCAGTTTGTCATCCTGACCTATTCTAATGTAGCCACTGCAATGGTCATACACAGTTTAATGTTTATTTGATAATGTTTAATGTTGACAGCTCTGTGGCTACCGAAGTTATGTTAAATGTAAATAGTTTTGGTTAGTTAGAAATAAAGCATGTAATAGGACATATCTGTGTATGCTTAGAGCATGTTCTATTAAGACTAATAGAGACATTACAGTTATGATGATGGGACCGCATAAAATAGGTTCTTTTATATACAGAAATCTACTTACAATGCATATCAACATTGGAGAAGGTTTAAACTTTTATAACATAGTTTGTTTATTAATTTAGGTTAGAATTATAACAGCTGCTTTTCATGAGAATATCTCTATTTAATTATTTCGAAATAAGAATAAAGAACATTTTGGCGGAACCCCATATCAAACAAGAAAATTTGATAAGATGACACATGGTTCGATCAATTTTTTTGAAATTATCACGTTGTCCTTTTATAGACGATATATCTCATATTCAAATCAAAGGTTATAAATAACATGTATTTAGAAACACGTACATGAACGTAGCCCTCGAGTCAGCTATTTCTACTTACATATCTATTGTTTATCAGATTTTATCAAGTGGCACGGAGTTACCCCTCTACAAGAGTCAACTAGAAGTCAAAAGGACGTATGTGCGATCAGGGCGGTCTCCCTAAAAACCATGTGTGATGCTTTCTTGCTACCTCAGACCGAAAGTTATACATGTATTACAATATTAACGACCACTGTTGTCGTTAATTAGAATTACCAGAAAATTGTAGGCTATTTAACAAACGTTTTACAAACTGTTATAAAACATTAATCGACAACTCGCACGTACAGGTGAGGCTAAGTTATGAATGACGAATAATATTTAGGTGAAATGTGAATTCTGCTTAACTTTTATATCACACCAAGAGCACAGTTTATTTATAACAAGAAATATTAGTTTTCAAGTAGAGAAACTTAATACAATTTTGAATGCTGTATTAGATTTCATTTTTTTGTATGTAGTTATAAAATGGACGCCTAAATAAACGTACATGTATTTTATTTAAATCAACGTACACCTCCATCGCAATTATATTTCATTGACAATTATTATATTTGTTACATAGATACAAAATAAATTGCTTATTTCATTGTTAGACAAGAGACACTTGTTCCTATGATACATTTTTATGCAAAAGATTGGAAAATATATTATATCTTATTCGCTAATCACTACAACTATTGCATGTTAATATGTGTAAACGCATGTGGGGTTATACGACTAACTCCTGATATGATATCGGATAATGTTAGACTGGAGACGACAAGGCAAAGGTGAGAAAAAAAAAATTAAATTTGCATATTTTGTTTCATTTGTTCCAAATGTTTACTGTATCAATATTCCACAAAAAATTTCATTCACTAAATGAGAGAAACTTATTTATTTCTGTTAAAAGGCGAAGTCACGAATATACGTTAAATGGATTGCACTTTATTTCCTCGACAGCATCAGTTATACCTAACAAAGGGGCATTAGCTGTGTCTTTTTTTAAAAAAATATTTCTTGCCTTTCATCACGTAGATTGATATAAATAAAAAAAAAGAGATGAACACTGGCATAAAAATTCTAAAATTCCTATATATTTTGTGAAAATTGCTTGAGAAACCAAGTTCGGCAATCATTCACTGGCAATTGATGTATTCTACCTAACTCACTTATCAATAAAATTATGCAAACTTATTACAATTATAATTAATATCATTTTAATATTACTATTAAAATTACAATTATCATTATTTGTATATATACTATTATTTCATAAATATATTTCATCATTTATTATCATTATTATTATTATTATTATTATTATTATTATTATTATTATTTTACCCCATCTATAGATTTACAGAAGTCCGTGTTTGTCCAATATTCACCTGATTTGTATATACTCAAACCTGGACATCCTTTGGTATCTGTGATTTTTATATTATTATCATTATTATTTTTCTTATCAAAGTCATGGTTTCGTTGCTGTTGTTTTTGACGTTTTTGTTTTTGTAATCTATGTTTTCGATTTTCGTTAAGAATATATAATACTTAGGATCGCGTGTCAAAGTTAAATTACTTCCCCTGTGGCAGATGTAAGATCAACGTTGCGTTAGTAACCTCTTTCGACATTTCACCTTTAAATTTTCTTTCATGATATACATTTCAGAATATTTTTGGAACACAGGTTTCGATTTCCATGACACAAATCAAATACTCTTTAATATATTTGATTAATTTATCAGAAAAAAATTACCAAGACTAACTCCATGTTGTTTATTAAGAAAAATTGTGAATTCATGTATTTCATTTATCTTCAGAAAAAACACGCACTTTTCAAATTGGAGCTCAACTGATGAAGTTTAATTGACAGAAACGATATCGTCTTGAGCATTATAACTTTGGTATTATGTTTATAATATTTATAACCACTAGGTCGTTGCCACTGCTGGTGGACCGTTTGAGTCCCCGAGGGTATACATAAACCTAGTACCTGGTATTTCGGTACCAGCTGTTCATCATATACTAAAGTAATATTTGGCACTGTTAACACCGTTTAAATTCGAAAGTTTTTTAAAGCTAAGATAGTCATTTTTTTTTACAGTGGTTAGTCTTAGACGGATTTCGGCTATATATTTAGAGATATTACTTGGCCTTGTATGATACCACTTTATCTTTAGAAAAAACACGCACTTTTCAAATTGGAGCTCAACTGATGAAATCTAATTGACAGAAACGATATCGGCTTGAGCATTATAACTTTGGTATTATGTTTATAATATCATTAAAAATACAAATATCACAAAGTCATATGATTATACAATGCACATTTATATAAAAAGAAATATCAAAATACTTCATGATCATTAGCTATGTGTGTATGATATATTCCAGAGTCTCTGTAGAGAATTAATAAAACACAATTCAGTGCTTTGTAATAGCTCGTGGCGCAATATCACCAGATAAAATTTATCATATCAATTTTATTCTTATATTTAATAAAACAAAGTTATACATGATATCACTATTCTATGTTCATTATCACTTGTGACTCTAAACATCGACTTTTTATATTTATAAGTTATTGTAAATCATGTGATAAAAGAATCTCATAAATTTACTTTCCGATCCAAATCCATAGATGGGAGCAGGTTCCATGGAGGAGTGAACAGGAGGAGTTGACCGGTCACATCCGCAGTGAGTCCACAGAAATTCAAATGAAATAAGTTAGGAACAAATCCTCATCACACCGCTCATACAGGTAACCCATCATTTCGTTTAGTAAAAAAGTAATTGCAAACGAGATGACATAAGAGACTTCTTTCAAAAGTCTATTACCTGTACATGTTTAAATTTTATTGAATATGTTGCCGTGGAAAATAGGTGACTATTATTAAATACTGGTAATTTCTAACTCCCATGTGTCTCTTTCACATTTAAATGTAATGGCTATATATTTAGTATGATGACGCGACTAAGATATATATCTCCTACTAGTTCTTTATAATATGCATGTGTGTATACACGTTTGATAAGGACTTTGACTTGTTTAACACTTTATTACAAAGAGAATAATAAAATAAATAAACTAAATCAGTATATACCGGATGATTAGATGTAAATTCTATCTTTTCTGTCACATTATCGACGACAACTCCGGCCTTTGGACCCGTCATAAGGATTTTATTCAGCGACCTGTGAAATAAAATAAAATATTTATCAGATTTGTACTAGCTCATCCCTTCTAATCATTCAGACAAAACACAGGAGAGAAAGAGATAAAACAAATTTAAAATTCGAAGTATTTGACTTCAAATCAGATAAAATCAGATACAAAAGGTGCGGTTGGTGCAAACCCTTACCATACCGTATACCGATATCATTTCTAATGTCATTTTGCATTTCCAGCGAGACTGGCAGGAGTTTGGAGAAACTTTATATATAGATGGCAAAGATCTAACTGATAAACATCTGATAAAATCCTTTTTACGTAATGGGTGCTAACACGATATTTATCCAGTTGATAAGTAACTGAATCGCAACTGTAGCCAGTCTGTGTCACAGAAATAGGGTGAAAACAATGTATTATACTGTTATTGTGGAAAACTACTTAAATACAGACTGCAACAGGTAACTTTGAAATGATACGGATATGTTGGACTCATATTCCCTCGGTGAAGACTTATCTTGCAAAAAAGATGTTTACACGCAAGAAAACTCCCTGTCCAAATGACAAATCTGCGCTTGTGACAAGCCGATGATATCAAAATATAATATTCATATTTCGACCCCCCTTAAATAGAAGTTTTAGTTTACAAAGAATGGGTAACCCTTCTATTGTGTATGAGGAACCTGCAATTACACTAATATTTTATGCCATACCATGAGAATGTAAGATAAAGAAATCTAAAAACTTTAAAATGTTTTGTCTTAAGTGTAGAATTTCCAATTGTGTATTTCGCAAATTCATAGTATCTAATTCATTCCATTTTAGGACAGTGATCCTGTTGTAGGTGCAAAATTCTTTTAAATTTTAACGAATCCACGTGTTGTAACTAAATTTAATCAGATTATGTTTGTCGGACTGATAAAGGATAATGAAAATGTTAACAGACTGCAACTAATTGGCCCATTGTACTCGGAATAAATCTCATGTATCAAAATTATATACGTTACTGATTAAGATGGAGAAATTCTGCTGAGTGGTAAAACAGTAGTAGATGTAATAGGACGATAAGGGACTATAACCAGATTTTTTTGCTAGTAGATGTCTACCTGTTGTGTTCGAGTTTTTTAACTACATCGACTTACGTTTGGGTTGTCTATTGTTTATTCGATATTAGACATAAATACAAACATAGAGAAC
The DNA here is from genome assembly GCA_030159075.1 of Atrina japonica. Taxonomy (NCBI): domain Eukaryota; kingdom Metazoa; phylum Mollusca; class Bivalvia; order Pterioida; family Pinnidae; genus Atrina; species Atrina japonica. Next base: position 224,495 of record BROG01000072.1, on the reverse strand, counting down.
CACATGAAAAATAATAAACACACACCTGTATAACTTCAACAATATTTGTATTATGGTATATGTATGCAAATTTCACTAAACACAAATGGAGTGCTATTTTGATGACTGCTCCCCACATCTAGACTTGTCACCCCTCGGTCAAGTAGTTGATCACAACCACGTTCATGATGAATCAGTATTGGACATATGAAGACAAGCGAGAGCCGACATTCTGCAGCAAGCCTTCTTCCAGATCGAATCATTTAGCAAACTTTCACTCGGATGTTTCGCTATATATCAAATATTACCCTTAAGGAGGTTTGTTTACCTTTCCCGTAAGAATGTTTCCTATACAGAAGCGCAACTTCCGCTGGTACATTTTGCTATACAGCAGAACTTTTATCCTTTTTGTTCTAATTCAGGGCTCCACCTCACCAAATTTACTCAATATTCAAACTCAGATTTGATCTTATTATTTTGACTATATTATAGTTAGGTAAAACTTTTGGGTTTTAGTGATTATCAAGCATGCTATTATTTTTTATCATTCACATATAATTTCTGTGTCACACTTATGATGTTCCTGTAAAAAATGAAAAAAATTGTTGAATACTGTACTCAAAATTTGACTACGTACAACTTTTAAATATTTCTAAAGTTTCTACAAATTAGCAGTAATATTGATCATTATTGACAATTGTATGCCATCAATATACAAACAAGACCAGGTACAGAATATATTTTGCGCCTTTTACCTTAAAATCATGAAAAGTTAGTTGAGCTTCAGTACCGAGTAAATCTGGTGACATTGGGCCCTGATTTCACTTTTAAATCTTTAAGATATAAAGTACCATAGGGTAGGTTTTGCTATGCATTAGGTTTTCTATATATTGATGGACGTATCGAGTATCGTTTTCATATAGACTCTTAGACAAGGCAAGAGTGAAGGCATGCTGATACGGCATGCATGTTTTTATGATATCACATGGTCATGTATATATGAGTTACATGTGTTAATGCTTTACGTTGTCAAATATAATCTGTTCCTACGCATGTGAGATCTCCGTAGCCGGGTGGTTAGAGCATGGCGCTTTGAACCATGAAGTCTCTAACTTCTGATCAGCGGAGGTTCGAACACCACTGGAACCTAAGATGGTTTTTGTGAGAAAGTTTGTCAGTCTACTTGCAGAAAACGGTGGTCTCTTTCCGGGTACATTGTAACCGGGTTCTCCCTCCACTATTAAAACTGGCCCCACCATATAACTGAAAGATTGTTGAGTGTGGCGTAAACAGTATTCAAAATCAATTCAACCTAGGCATGTACATACGTAGCTAACCATTCCATCAATAAGATATTTTATGTACCACGCTTTACTATTGGTCGATTTAACACATTTTTGCAATATTTCACTATTGTTTTAAAATTACAGATGTAATCATTTGTGATTAAACGATTACGAGTAACCCTATTTTAAAACATTTAATAGATAATCATTATCTATTCAAACGGATGATTAATTGCTTCTTCACATTATTTCATTGTGAACACATATATTATGTCATGACAATAAATGGAGGTTTTCATGACAGGCTCTTCCTAATTTTTCATTCCATCTATGTACTTAAAAGGTGTAAATATATAGAATTCATAGAAGATTGAGGTGTAATGATAGGAATGACAACTAAAAAATAAAAAGGGTTTCGTAAGTACCATTAAAAGCCAAACAACTGACTGAAAATTAGCATTCTTCTGGTCCCCTCACTCACAAATTTCACTCAACTAAATTGACTTCTTTTTCGAGTTTGTCTGTCAGCGAAATCATATGTACAGGAAGCGGAAGCTGGTACGGTAAAATGCCTGTGGACCGTTGGGTGGAAGTTTGTATTCCATAATGAACTACAATTTCAATATAACATCAACTGAAAAGTTTCCTTGGATTGTTTTAAATACCCTTTGTATATGTGCATTTGTGTCAAATGTTGTCGATATCGTGTATTTTATATATAAGAGTTTAGATCTGTCAGGTATTCCAGATATCAGAGTTTAATTTTGTTATGTACATTCCAGATATTAGATTCAAATAACATTTTAGCACTTTATCATTAGAGTTTATTTTTGTCGTGTATTGTCAGAAACGATCGTCTTGAGCATTATGACTTTGGTATTATGTTTATAATATTTATAACCACTAGGTCGTTGCCACTGCTGGTGGACCGTTTGAGTCCCCGAGGGTATACATAAACCTAGTACCTGGTACTTCGTTACCAGCTAATAATCTTTTACTGAAATAATATTTGGCACTGATAACACCATTTTAATTCCAAATTTTTCTAAAGCTAAGATAGTCATTTTTTTTCAGTGGTCACTCTTAGACGGATTTCGGCTATATTTTTAGATTTATTATTTGGCCTTGTATGATACCACTTTCTCTTTAGACAATACACATACATTTTAAATTGGAGCTCAACTGATGAAGTCTAATTGACTGAAACGATCATCTTGAGCATTATAACTTTGGTATTATGTTTATAATATTCTAGATATTCGATCCCAATTACATTTTAGCACTTATCATTAGGGTGTTTTCGTGAATTCTAGATATTAGATCCCAATTACATTTGAGCATTTATCATTAAGGTTTATTTTTGTCGTACATTCTAGATATTAGATCGTAATTACATTTTGGCACTTTACCATTATGGTTTATTTACTTTACTTGATACTCGGTTTGGTCGGGTACCCGCTCATTCCTGACAACTTATTCTTTTGCTGGATTTTTCAAAGTTTTCTTCCATTTATTGTTTTGTATATTGTGAAACCTTGTTCAAAGACTACCTCGCTTAGCAGACAACCTGGCATTAGAGGATTGAAAAACTTAACCAAAAATTAATAGAACTTTGAGTAACTCGGGTAGATGGTCATAAAACGAAGTTTCACTCGGTTTCCTTGCGGATTTTGCTACGCTGGAACGCTGATATCTATCATTAATATAATTCAGTCACTATCTTGTTCGAAGATCATTTTGTATAAACATAAAATATATTATATCATTGCGCCATCATTATATTTCTACTTGAAAAGTGTTACTTCCGCATCATAATATTGACCAAAGTATTTCTATCTTACTCGTGTTCGTTGCCGACATCTATTTGTGCAGTTAATCAATTCATTGAAATGAAATGTTATACATAATTGCAGAGATTTTCAATAATCGAAGAAAGAATCTACCGGTAGCTTTTCATATTGTTAAAACTGATGTTGAGATTCGACGCTGCTATATATGTATGGATATAACAGTCTTTCTATCACGATTATTATATCATCATTGACAGGTAGCTTAGAAGTAGGCGCAACACAGCATAAGAATTTTTTAAATCTAAATCATGTACAATGTTTAATTTATAATTGTTACCTATGAAAGAGAAAAATGTATTATTACGAAACTTGATTTAATACCGGTAATTAGTCTCATCACCTGATGTGTTTACCAGTTTATACAACATTACAATATGTGCTGTCACTGGAATCAATTTGCCAGGAATTTCAATTTCATTTTTACTTTATTATGTGTCTGCCTATAAACGTCTACTACATCAATGCTCTTCCATAATCCAATCAAAACTATCTATATTTTATACTGACGGAACATGATTGAGTTCGAGTAGCAAATGATATTGCGCTCACAGAATGATGGGTCTCGTATACATGGGTCTAGGACAAAGAGTGACACATGACATTTTAGCCTTAAGTCAACACTCTTGTTGCTTATTAACCAATATGTTAAAGTCAAATATTCTTACTTTACGAAAAAGTCAACATAAAAGATAAATATGATAATATTCACAAAATTCGAAAAAGATTAGTTTTTAGTCGATTAAAAACGAACTCCATTTTAGGTCAAATTAGTCTGTAGTTGTATTATTACTGACTGTATTATCGGACAACAATTTCACTGGATTTAATTACTTTGCTGTAATTTTTGCAAAAAAAAAATAATAATAAAAAAAATTAAAAATTAAAAATAAAAACAGGCAAAGATATCATTTTCATAACTTCACCACGTGTGCTGAGAATTGCCCATTCATGAAATTTAATTCATCATATAACATTTTATTTTCTCCGTTACTTTCCTTTTTTCTATCTCTACTTTAAAAAAACTTGTGGATTGATATTTGTGAGGTATTTATTAAATCCCATAACCGCCGGCATAATATTCCTCTCTCAGTATCAATATAACTATCTCAGTCAAATCTTCATGAATAAAAAATAAATTGATCAGTTGCTTTGAATTTAACGGAAAATTATAGAACACAAAACGTGCAAATTTTAAAGTATTGATTTGAAAGGATTAAGTAAACATTGACATTGAATTTTAAAGCGATGTTACATGTAATGAATATTAAACTTCTATGACAAGTTTTACTTTTTTCTCTCATTTTCTTTTTTATATATATACAAATATCAATCTACGCCTATATTAGAGATTTTAGCATAACCATTCTTTATAATAGGACCTTTTAAAAACACATAATTATTCATTCAATATAATTTCTTATATTATCAAGTGTTAGCGGCACCTGAAATTGTTAAACGATTTACGATTACATCGACGTAAATAATAATTATTAGAAAAAGAAAACAAATTTATAATTATTCACATTAGTATCAAATGTTTCCAAATTATTCTGGATCTCATATATTTGAATGATCAACATAAAATAAACATCAATCTGCAAACAAATATGGCTATTTTTTATATATGAAATCAATACTATTTATATTTCTGACATTTTAGTGTTTAAAAAACATTATTATCTATACACATCTATCTTTTAGCATATATCCGTATGTAAAATAATTATACATGGATAAAAAATAAGAATAATTACATAAAAATCAATGGTTACAAAATGACAATACTATATAGAAAGTATCTACTTACCATTTTGGGGCTCCCTGTACGAAATTTACAACTATAAATACTACACAGCTCCACGAAACCGATGTCATGTTCTTTCAATTTCAACTTCACATCATTATATGACGACACACGTATAGGATTTAAATCTTAGTATAATTAGTGGAATATGAACTCTAGATGCTATGATAGTCAATAGGACTGATTTAAAACCGGGTTAAATTTTATGCCCCCGGGACGAGAAAAGGTTAATTCATAATACAATTGAATTGGCGAGATTCCTACCAACCAGTGCATTTTACGCATACATATCATTCACAAAAAGGAGCCGATTGACTGCGCTCGAAAAATGCCGTTGAAATTCATACTGATTTTCATGACTCGAGTGTCGCGTTGAGAATTGTTATGATTCGCGACAGGCCATGAAACTTTAATAATATGGTTTATTCAAAGGAAGTGATAAAATCCATGAAGAGGTAATTTTCTGGAAAAAAACGTTAAAAGACGTACAATTCCAACGCTAATTGGACATCTTATTAATTCTAAATAAAAATTTTGTAAAGAAGTTGACACTCGATGTTAACAGAGACGTCCGATCATCTGGCAAATATCATCTTCATCAACGCAGGTTTATTTAACAAAAAAAAATTCAAATCAGTTTTCTACTTGCGGATAATTATATTCAAGATTTGAACCTTGTTCGCGAAACAATCAAGGTTCTCACACTTCAGCTTAATATGCCAGAGATATGTGGATGAATATGCATGTATACCAGTAACTTTATGTTAAGTATACGTCGTGCCACACTTAACATGCTTCTCCAAGGCGACAAAGTTCTGCTGTACCCGAATCATAAGGTCGACTACTATTAAATGCATACAACTCCAGATACTTTTAACATCTGAAGGTCATCGTTACCGTATGTAAATAATAATTATAAATAAATATTGCAAAGCTATATTGCTCAAGACCATCGTTTCTGTCAATTAGACTTCAACAGTTGAGTTCCAATTTTAAATATATTTTCTAAAGAGAAAGTGGTATCACACAAATGAAACAGGTTTGGAATTTGTCTTGATTTAATTTTTCATCGAAATAAAATATTACTGAGATCTGAAACGATAAATATAAACCACGTGCATATTCACGTGATTCATTCCATTCACTCAAAATTTAACCAGAACAGATGCACAACGTATTTTGGTGTAATACGGTGTGCCTTTACTCTCTATCTCGTATTTGTCATCTACGTCTTCCATGGCACCTGATCCCACTTCTTGGTTTACAGAGGTTCGTGTTTGTCCATTTTTATCGGATTTGTATCTATGTCATGGATATTCTATTGATTTATACTTTGGTATCTGAGATTTTTTATAGTAATACATATTGAATTAAATTAACATTTACAACAAATACAAAAAATCACATTAAATTAATGTGGTAGTTATAACAGTAACACCCCCTCAAAGATCAACACACAAAGAAAAGTTACATATTTATTTCATTCATTTCTGACATATATAATCTTTTTGTCTAAACTGAGTTACGATAAAGCGTAACTGATATTCATGTTTAAGAGAAATTCAATAGTGTCATTTGCTAAGTTTTTTAGTATTTTAAGTTAGCAAATACAACCTCAGAAATTACAAATATCAATATTATAAACATGATGATACCACAAGTTATAGTTTGGCAATAAAAGGCCAAAACAAATAATGTAGACGATTGTGTCTGTCAGTAAAACTTTATTTGTTGACCCCGATTTTAAAATGGATGTAGAATTTGAAAAAAAATGTAGTATTATACAAGGTAAAAACTAACCTAAATGTATTCCTAAATTCGTCTAAGAATAACCACAGTAAAAAGATCTTAACTTTGATTCGTTTAGAATTTAAACAGTGACTTCATTGAAACTAAAAAAAAAACATAAAAGTTATGGCAATCTCTGACTACGATAGTTATAAAACTGTATCTACATTTGTATATACATATGATATATCCGACAGAGAGGACAGCAATCTCTGACTACGATAGTTATAAAACTGTAACTACATTTTTACATACATAAGATACATGTATATATTTGATAGAAAAGACAGCAATACTTCCTACGGTAAACCAAGTTGTAAATCTACCACTGTAAAACCAAAATACTTCCTACAGTAAAACAAAATGTAAATCTACCACTGTAAAACCAAAATACTTCCTACGGTAAAACAAAATGTAAATCTACCACTGTAAAACCAAAATACTTCCTACGGTAAAACAAAATGTAAATCTACCAATGTAAAACCAAAATACTTCACACGGTAAAACAAGTTGTAAATCTACCACTGTAAAACCAAAATACTTCCTACGGTAAAACAAAATGTAAATCTACCACTGTAAAGCCAAAATACTTCACACGGTAAAACAAGTTGTAAATCTACCACTGTAAAACCAAAATACTTTCTACGGTAAAACAAGTTGTAAATCTACCACTGTAAAAGCAAAATATCTTAATGGGACTTTACCTCAGTGTTTTTTTTTTATAAAAAAACTCTTTTCCTTTTACTGCTAGTACTTAGATTGATATACAATAACAACAAGAGACCTGTGAGCCTAAACGGTCACCTGTATGCACATTATTTTCTTTTTGTCTTTAGAAATCATTGTGTCAACAATCAACATCAATCGCTTTTTATGCCTTACCGGCTAAAAATGTCCACGAATTTCACAATTACGGTAAAGTTCTTTGCGCTTTCTAATCATGCATTCAGTCTTTCTTCATAATGCACAAAAGTGAAGGAGATTTTCTACAATTAGCTTATTTCCACCATATAACCAGTCTAGCCCTGCCCAAGGGGCAACACTCTTACCCAAAAGCACATCATATGGATTTCACAATTTTGGTAGAAGGCTTAATGCCTCATCTAACAAGGTATAATTGTAACAGCAGCCGGTTACAATAGTCTTCCAAACCACCCCATCTCTTCATGTCCCATCTAGGTGATCACAGAAACTTTAGTTTCACCATAACATCCGAAAATTGTAATATGCAAGTTGTATAGTCATGAGAAGCACGAAAAAACATGCTCAGTGGTAAGGTTCACGTTTTATTCAAATGATTTAAGATTTCTAAAATAAGGGGGTAAGGAATGGCCCTGGGAACACCCAGAAATTTCATGGGTAATAAGAAAATATATGGTTTAGGGTGGGATCATAATGGATTTTGAGAACTGAGATTTCTGAAATTAATTGGTGAGGAATGACCCCAGGGACCGCCCCAAAAGATCACCATAAAACTTGTCTTGTTAAAAGTAATAAGACAACATATAATTTAGGGGTGGGGATCTCAACTACTTTTTAGATAATTGAATATTTCTGAAATAAGGGGTGGGGAATGACCCCAGAGACCTCCGGAATTTTCCAATACAATTATTTTTGTCGTGAGGAATCACAAAATATAAGGTTTTGGGGTGGGATTTCAACTAGTTTTGAGAAAATGGAAGATTTCTGAAATGAGAGGGTAGGGGAATGACCCTGGTGATAAAGTCTATATGGCAATGAGACCCTTACATCATGCCATCCAAGAAAATATTTGATTTGGAATACAGTATAATGATTTTTATCAATTAAAATGCAAATAAAAATGTAATGTTTCATTTTCCTATATGTTTCTAAAGGTAATCCCAACCCAATTTGAGGCCCTAAAAATATACCTTAGATCCACGTTATCCCCAAACTGAAAACTTCTTGCACAACAAGGGATATAGGCCTACAAAAACCCGTGCTCTTAATGCCATGAATTTGATAATTTTGGTAGAAGGCTTCTTGCCCTTTCCAACCATACATTCAGTTTTCCTTTATTATGCACAGGAGTTGAAAAGAAGATTTTTAAAGATTTGGGTATTTTTACTATATAGTAAATTTAGCCCCTCCCTAGGGGCAGACCCGTGCCCTCAGGGTCATAAATTTTATAAATTTGGTAGAGGGCTTCATGCCCTTTGTAACCATGTATTCAGTTTTCCGTTAAGAAGTGTAGGAGTTGAGAAGTTTGTCGAAGATTTGACTATTTTCACAATATAGTAAATTTAGCCCCGCCCTTGGGACAGAATCCACGCCCTCAGGGTCATGAATTTTATATTTAAGTAGATGTCTTCATTCTCTTTCTAACCATGTATTCAGTTTTCCGTTGTGAAGGTTTTTGAAGATTTGGCTATTTTTACTATATAGTAAATTTAGCCCCTCCCTAGGGACAGAATCCATGCCCCAGGGTCATGAATTTTGTAATTTTGGTAGAGGGATTCATGCTCTTTCTAACCATGCATTTCGGGTTGTCTTTAAGAAGTGCAGGAGTTGTGAAGATTTTTTAAGAGTTTTACTATATAGTAAATTTAGCCCCGCCCTAGGGACAGAATCCATGCCCTCATGGTCATGGATTTTGCAACATAAAGCATTTGTTTCAGCAAGGTACCCTAGTAGAGAAGATTTTTTTTAAAATCACTATTTTCATATTTTTCACCCCTCCCCAAGGCCTCGGGGGTTGGGACCACAAATTTAGCCATTTTTATGCCCCTTCAAGTATTGCTTATAGCGACTAAGTTTGGTTGGAATTGACCCATAGGTTCTTCAGAAGAAGCTGAAAATGTGAAAATATTATTGACGACGGACGACACACGACGACAGACAAAACACGATCGCAATAAGTCAGCATGAGCTTTACTCAGGTGACCCAAAAAAAGATAAACACGAACATAAGAATTCTTAAATTCCTATACATTTTGTGAAAATTGCTTTTGAAACCTAGCTTGGCATTTTTGTAAGTATGATGATAACATTTCTACATTTCACGTTACTGTTACTTTAAAACAATATCCGTATGTAGGAACATAAATTGTTGAAACCAGTAGCACAACTGAAAGCAGAACATTTTATTGAGCTTTTTGTTTTTGTCACCTCCTTATGTATTTTACAAAATACTCAATATTATATGACAACATTCCCAAACCTCACATACTAAAAAATAAACCGATATTTCGAGTTATATATATATGCTTTATAATGTTATAAAAGATTCCCCAACGTAACGTCGTATTGCTTCAATTGGTATTAATTATATGTTTACAATATTGCATTGAAGTTGAATACAGATATATTGTATTCAGTTGTATCCCTATCTTCCTAACTTAAACCTAAGTCAAGGTTTTCTGATCCATGCCCTTCCCCAAATACGGAATGATAAAATTCTATACCCAGTTCTACATTTTTCTTGGTGTGGTTGGATCCAAGGGTGTGAGTAACGGAGTGGATCGGAAAACCTTGACTTGGGTAGATGTATCCCACTGGAACTACTTTTCTAAATGGAATTCTAGTAATCCAAAATATTTGATGACGTCGTTAAAAGAGGAATGAATTTTAAATGTGTACACAAATAAATACATAAGAGGCATGCAATAAATTAATACAAACCACACAAATGTTTCTATCCGTATCATCATTTAATCGGATACAACAATAGATGAAATTTTTAGAGGCGCCTTTGATCCTGTTGTGGCAGACATAAGAATTGCTCATATAGTATATATTTGTTTTTCCAGTTATCATTGTTTGAATCCCATTATGACCAAAATAGCTTCAATGTAAAAATTGTCTCATTCTTTAAATCACAGACTGCCAGCAAAACTGACTGAACGTATTTATCTACACGAATGAGCTGTCGTAATGTCGATCGAAAATTTAAATAATATAAAAATATCAAGAATCACACCACACCTAACGCGTGAAATATACAAACGTAATTTATACCTATTAGTGACCTTAGTCAAATGAATCTCAATAGAGTGATAGTGGTAGCCATCTCTGAAATCAAAACTCTAACCTAACGTCACGAAATTGAATAGGAACGGGTAGTCACAGCTAAAAAAAATTGTTTATTTGACCCCTTGGTCTTTATTGGTGATGCACTTTTTAAAACTATAGATACAAATTTGTTCAGTCAATTGAAACGTTTTATGTATAATATATGCAAGACTTTTCCTTGGACAAAAGGTACCAAATTACAACCACTATAAAAGCCGATCTCTTACCGCTTCTCGATACCTGATATATGGGATCACATGCAAATGACCTCGTAGGCGTGTCATTTTGGATCAATGAAAAGGGTCTTTACACGATCTTGTAAGTTTATTGAATGGCAAAGGGAGGTACACATTTTAAACATCATAAACAAAACTGATTACACAAAAACCAGAAAAAGATAATTCTTTTCATAAGCTTAAATAGAACTGAATCACCAAAGATACTCCAAATGAATTCTGCTGATGAGAGGTCATTCACATACAACCCTATAGCGGGTTTCGTAATATCCTATACGCAACATTTAGACAAGAAATCCCAGAGGAATCTTGGGGCCCACCATGGAATGTTCTATGTCTGATCTATTGCACTGTTCTTTTCTCTTATTTTGTGCCTCAACATTGATTTTGAACTTAAATCCATATTTCTGTGAAATACTTTTTTCACATGATTATAGCCAAACTAAACTTGAACTGAACATATAACATTTTAAGAGAGAATGGAATTCAATATGGCCAACAGGTGTCCATCTTGGATTTTGATCTCTCTGAAAATGTTATATGCACATCTAGACCTCAGAGGGAACCTCCACAATCAATTTCCAAAAGATTCCTTCTGTACATTTTGAGAAATACATACTTCCATTGTCATCCAAGATGACCAGCTGTCAGCCATGTTAGAATCCAATCTCTCAGAAAATATAATATGCACAACTAGACCTCAAGGTTAACCCTCAGTCCTTTCCGAGAAAAAACAAAATTCCTTTGGTAAAAATCCATGATGACCGCATGTCGACCATGTTGGATTCCGATCTCTCTAAAAATGTTATATGCACAACTAGACCTCAAGGGAAACCTTCATGCTTCAGTCCTTTCTAGGAAGTAGTGGAAACAAACTTCCTTTGGTCAAAATCCAAGATGGCCGCCTGTCGGCCATGTTGTATTCTGATATCTTTGAAAACATAATATGCACAATTAGACCTCAAGGAGAACCATCATGTCAAATTTCAAGGAAATACCTTCAGTAATTTCTGAGAACATGAATTGTTCAGGACGGACCATGGATGCAGGGCCATATAAATAGCCCACCATCTGTTAATGGTGGGCTAAAAACTGGCGCAGTGAGAGATGAAGATTTTTTTTTATTTAGATTTCTGACTTGCCATCAGAATAATTGTTTCACCCATTGTACTTCATACAGAACTTCCTTCAGTATCAACAAGAGAGCATGCGTGTTCCAGCATAGCTTCCTTTTAAATTTAACTTAGTACTGGTTATATCAACTGAAAGAGGAAAAACTCTTGACCTCATTTAATAATATATACATTGTATAAATATATTAATAATCCGACATTCCTTGTTGATAATTGATTAGCTGTTTCCAAAAATAAATTATTTCATTGTTTACTACTTACTGTACTCTGACTGGTGTACAATAACAAATTAGAGATATACACAGGCACTGAAATTCTTATATTCCTCTATATTTTGTGAAAATAAGGTCAGGTCCAGTGTTGTATGCATATACAAATTGTCGAATTAATCATTTTGACAAAAAAATAATTGCCAAATTGGGTTTTCTTACACAATATTTACAAAATATATAGGAATTAAAGAATTTTTACACCTGTGTATATGTGTACATCAATATAAGTAGTAAAAGTTGAAAGTAAAATTATGGAAAAAACACAAGTAATGCCACTTTTGATGGTTTCAACATAGAAAAGAATCTGCAGGATCATTATGAACGTTGATCTAATGCTGAACAACATAAAAGGGTATTAACATACAGTTACCATAAATTAATATTCTTCACCGGTTGGATTTCTGGAGTTACTAATTGTTTGACTTAATTGCACGCTTGATATTTAACTGTCTACATCAAGCATCGCAAAATATGATGACAACAGACAGTTCTAAGGAAATCATATCCAATCACAATTTTACATAAATTTAGAATGCATTGCAGATAAAAAAAAATCATTTCTTGATAGTATATTAGTTATTTTCCGAGTTTCTGGAAGATTATAAGGTTGTATCTGTCACATTTCATTTTTAGATTCATCATATGATAAAAATCAATGTGTGTATACATACACATACATATATATATATATATATACACACACACACATACTGGTCAGCGACCAATTCTTGCCAACTCATTTTATTTTACCAATATTTTCTGGTTCCTCAGAGAAATTATTTGGTTTTTTTTTGTTTAGCAGTCAAACAGTGTCTTGTCCAGGAAACAAAAAAAATTGTGAAAGTATGCAGGTGCTTGCATGTTCTACACCAGTTAAAAACAATTGGCTAGAATTGGTTGTTGACCAGTATATATATACTGTATTCAAGCCATTAAGCACCCTCCCCTTTTTACATACTACCGAGAATCTTTTCTAGCTGTGTAACAAGGAGATATTGACCTGAAAAACTATAAGTAACAGTTTATCTGTAGCCTCCAAGCAACAGAATTATATGTTGATACGTGTCCTCGGTAATAACTACATCAACTTTACCACTGTGCCTTACAAAAACTTAATAACCGTTTTACATCAATTTGACTATTAATTGGTCCCATTAAGCGCCCACCCCTTTTTCCTGATTTTTGTAGCCTGGGTGCTTAATGGGTCAAATACAGTATTACAATATCAGTTGAAACTGTCTATGAATTGTCTTTATTTTCAGAATCAACAAAAACTGTTATACATAAACAATTTTATAGATAATACTTTTCAAAAATACAAGTTTATTTGAACTATATTATCACACTTAGATAAAAAAAACAAGATTTTATCTATTTTTTTTTATTTATTTTTTTCCAATATTTATAACACTCTACTTCAACTCTTTCACAGCCAAACCTGAAAAAACAAAACAAATATTTGGTAAATGATTTAGAATGATAAAATTTGATATAATTATATTCTATACATGACACTTTCAATGCTGGTAATGTTGAAGTTATACAGCCAATGAAGAAGGTTTTCCAAGCACTTTTCCAGGACTTTTCATAGAAATTTTCATGGACTTTCAATTAGTATGTTTAAGCTATTACGACCTTGCACGCCAAAACAAAGTGAAAAAGAAGCACTGACATGAATGAAGTTTCAATTTAAAGAGGTTCATTGATATATGATGTTTGTTTTATTGGTGTTATAAGTTCCAAAAGTGATAATATTTCAATTGAACCAGTGTTTTCACTTCTGCTATAGAATAGCAGGAATAGATATATCTGTTCCTTTAAGATCTTTAACAGTATTCTAAAAGATGACAGAAGATACATCATGTACAAGAGATAAGCACTTGCTTTATTCTGGACTTTCAGTCAGTCGAAATATTGAGTTCTACTAAATTTATATATACATGTATATATTCAAAGAAAAGAAGTATCATTGTCTACATGTTCTCATTTAAAAATTCTCTGTGTGTTGGTTCATAATTTTAATAAGTAAATTGGACAAAACTGCTTTGGGATGGACCTTTGTAGATGAGTCGGGTCAATACAAATATTTTTTTCTTTATTTTGACCCTGCACTATACTGATTGATAAAACCTGCTGAGTACAGTCAGGTGTTTGGGAAATTGTCTCCTGCATATAATGAAAAATGTATGCTTACCTGGTGGAAGAGATTGTCTGAGTTTGTCAGCCTTTTCTCTGTCTTGGATAACAAGTGTGTATAAATATCGGCTGCATCTGACCTTGAATTTGACATTGTCCTTGTTCTTCTTGATCTTCACAGCTGTAAAAACAATTATGAACATTCTAAATGAGTGAAAATGTCCACGATATTCACAATAATGTAAAGATGAATACATAAGCAAAAGTGGCATAATGGGACATAACTCTTGATACTACAGAGACCACAGCTCTTTTCAAGTGGATTTTACAAAGTATTTTTATCTATATTTAACTGACCAATGTAAATTGAATTTATTTCTGCAAATTTAGGATTATGAATTTTGAAGAAATTTCATAGTCCTTCATTTCTACATATAAATAAAAAGAAATTAAATGTGAATTGTAGGTGTTCAAATAAAAGTGTGAATTGTAGGGGTTCAAATAAAATGTGAATTGTAGAATAAAAGGGCAAACAGTTTTTGAGATATTTGAAACAAATTCATATGGTAGCTAATAAAAAGATTCATAATTCAAACTAAAATATTTTAAAGCCTCTTGATAAAATGCTAAAAGAAACCACATTAATTGTTGTGTATTACATACATGTAAAGGTAATCTATGATCTTTAAATACCTGGGACCAAAGTCACCAAATTTACTTAATACTCAAGCTCAACTTTTATTTCATTATTCTGACTATTTAATCATTTATAAAACTTTGGATTTGAGTGATTAGGAAGCATATTATTTTTCATTATTCACATACAATTTTTTGCATCACACTTATTATTTTCCTGTAAAAAAATTAATAAATACGTTGAGTACGGTACTCATATTTGAGTACGTACTCAAGGAACTTTTTAATATTTCTGAAGTTTTCTGCAAATGATAAAAAAAATTATCATTATTTACAATTGTATGCTGTCAATATACAAACATGTCCAGTTACAGAATGATTTTTGCATATTTTTACCCTAAAATCATGAAAAGTTAGTTGAGTTTGAGTAATGAGTAAATTTGGTGACATCGGGCCCTGTAGGAGTTTAGGATACCCAACTATCTAATACTAACAGTACCTGAAAAACTAAGGAATACTTTGATTGTTTATCAACTTTGATGCCATATTGTTCATTTAAAATCAAAACCAGTAGTTTTTACATTGTTTTGCAGTAACATTCAATATTGCTATCTGTTAGGTATCCTACAATTTGGCACTGGATTTCTTATGCTTTTCAATATGTTGGTGTTGTATAAACATCGTTCTTATTCAGACCATAGCTCACCTCAAAACAAAATGGCAATCAAAACCAAATGCTAGATCTTTTATTTAAATCTAATTATGAATAACGTACACACTAAAAAGGAATTATTTATGTAGGTCAAATTGGAATAAGATAAAAATAAAACCATTAGGTCAAAACAGGTTTTAGGTGGTAAAGACCCACATTCATTCATATATATCAGTAGCTCGCACATCATGATCTCTGCTCTATTTATAGACCTCGCACATCATGATCTCTGTTCTATTTATAGACCTCACACATCATGATCTCTGCTCTATTTATAGACCTGATCTGTTTTCATTCACAACTGGTTTATTCCCTGTGCAAAATATTATCAATGGCTTGTGTTGCACTAAATTATTAAAATGTTTTTTCTTTATGATGCAACATTTTACTGTTCAGCATGCCCAATCACTTACTACAGTGCATATATTTAAAAAATATTTAATGCACGAATAATATTTTAGGCCATTACAAGCATATATTTACTAATGTTGAATGTAAGTATAAAATTAACAAGTAACAAAACTTGGTTTTATATGCAATCATTTTATAATTCATGCAATCATTTAATTATTATAATTATAATTATTATAATACAGTGTTACACCTTTCCCAAAATTTGCCCAACTTCCAAGACAGCTTAGGGGCAGTCATTTTCTGTTTCAAATTTGATTCAATTCTGTTTTTAGCTTTTTTGAATTTCGTTTTTTTTCTGTTTTCATAAGAAAAAGAACCAAAAACATGCAATAAAACCTTCTATAAAGCCACCTCTATATAAGGATTACCTGTTTATAAAGGCCAGTTTTTTCAAGTCCCTTGACTACATACTTCAACTAAATTGAACTTGTGTATAAGGGTCACCTGCACATAAAGATAAATATTTTCTGGTCCCTTGGGTGGCCCCTATATAAAGTTTCACTGTACTTTAGATGTAAAATATTTAACAATACAGACTCGTAATCATACTTTCAATGTCTGCCACAAAAATTTAATGATAGATTTAGATGAGGGAAGTAAATAAAACATGCAACATATGCAACTCTATGTTCCTAAATGACGCCTAAAATAAGATCTATTGCGTCCTAGTGGATGCGTTAAATACTTGAATGTCTTGATGTCTTTCAAGATCGTTTGGGAAATAAACCAAGCATGCGACCTATTTCTACCAGTTTGCTTCTTTTTTATGTCCATTTTTAATTCTTATGTTCTAGTGCAATTCCACAAGAAAACCAAGAAACTGAATTCATCATTTTATTTACAATAAAACAGAAAAATCTTTACCTCTAATATAGATCTAGAATCAACAAGACAACGTCGATCATCACTTTATGGGTACTTCCGGAAGTATAAATTAAAGAAGGGATACCAAACCCGACTTTCATTTGAATTATGGAAATTCAAAAAAATAATGAAAGTACTAATGGTGGTTATATAAAATGATTTATTTCACAAATGTTTATGTAAATCTTACATATGATCAAGTACTTTAATACTTGAAATGGATAAAGTAGATATAATTTTCAAATAAATAAATTTGAGGCATCAATTAGTAGGCTACATGTATTTAGTAACTTTGCATCTATATTTCTAAAAACATGTAATTGTATTACAGTTTATAGATTTTGGATATAAAATTTCCATATGATTTCAAATATAGTTACAACAACTATATTTTATTTAATTTCATGTTTATAGGGATGTCTGTAATTATCGACAAAAGTGCACATTTGACATTCAGTTTAATTCTGATCGAATTGAAGTGGACTGCAAATGGACTCCTAAATTACAAAATGGACTCCTAATTTTGTAGTTGTGGGAGTCCATGGACTCCTCATTTGAAAATCCCAGGGAAAACCCTGTATATATATTCAGAAATTGAACTAAACATTTTGAAAACTTACTTCAGTATACCAAATTTAAGCTGTTTTTGTTTTAGAAGCATCTGGATGTCAGTTAGTACCGATGTTAAGACAATGGAAATGATTGCTCTTATCTTTTGATGAGTAAATGTAGGCTAATAGATCTACAGGGTAAAACAGTAATTGGTGTAAAATTATGTGATGAAATATTGTAAATAAACAAAGAAATAAAGTTTTTAACATACGGAAATAGCACACTAGTTCACAACTAAATAAATTCTACCACATGTTGGAATTTTTAAAAGTTATTCCAAAATGCAGATTCTGTTTCAGATTGCCGATTCCGTGATTCTGTCGACAATTTCGCAGTCGTGGAAAATCACTGGCCGTAAAAGCTGCACTATTCTTATCAAGTGAAGGTCCAGTATTGGCAACATTACTTTAAATTTACAGCGGGGTTCAGAGTCTGAGATAAGGAAATGTTTCAAGAGCAATAACCAGTAAAAGATACCAATCAGATTCACTTAAATAAAAAATGATTGCATATAAAATGATTTATAAACATAGAATGAATTATATCATTATAATGCAATCATTTTATAAACATAGACTTGATTGATAAGAAATTAATGTTCTAAAGTTTTGTTTATCAAATAGTGGGTATTAACTGATTATACAAATGATAATATTTTTAGATAATGTGATGATGGATTTTCACTACCTTTCCTCATCTACTACATTTTAAGTCAGTTTACTTACATTTAGCATCCTTCCTTCTCGCTGTCAGGAGGAAGTCTTTAATTTCTTGTATCTGTTTCGGCTGCAAAAAGGAAACATAATTATCCATAAACATTCTAAATTATAATGGGCAACTGCTGCGCCAATGGCGCAAGATACACCCATTGTGTCAATTTCTTAAGAATCAAAAGGTGCTTTGTCTTCTGGGAACCAAACATTGTTTACAAATTTTGTTGGGATCCTTGAAAGCAAACTCAACTTATTGTCAAACATGTCTAATTTTTATCAAAATTTTACAAACAAAGTCCAATAATGTTAAGTCAAATCCATAAGAACCAAAAGGTGCCTAGCCTTCAAGGAATCAAACATTGTGTAAAAATTTGTAACAGCAAATTTGACTTATTGACAGACAGGTAAAATCTGAAACAAATTTTAACAAATAAAGTCTCATAATTTGCTAGTCAAAACCGAAAGGTGACTACTTGTCATGGAACCAACTTTGAATTTTGAGTTTGAATTTTGTATGGTTTTTACTTTTACACCACACTCAACAATTTTACAGTTATATGGTAGCAGCCAGTTTTTATTGGTGGAGGAGAGAACCTGGTTACAATGTACCCAAGAAAAGACCACTGACCTTTCACAAATAAAATGGCAAACTTTCTCACAAAAATCAACTTAGGTTCCAGTGGAACTCAAACCTGCACCAACAGGAAGTAGAGAGAGTTAATGATTCAAAGAACGATGTTCTAACTGTTTGGCCACGGAGGTCTCCGTGGAACCAACAATTATGTTATTTTTTTAACGATCTGTAAATACCAACTCAAGATATGGGGACACATGTATTGACAAACAGATGGACAATGGTATACCATATAGTGTTGAATCTAGGATCTGAAAAGGGCACACAAAATCAGTGTGAAAGGGCACACAATTTCAGTTTGAAAGGACACTTTAAATGCGTAAATTGGTTCTGAAGGCACCTGCACTAGAATATGTGCATATTCTTGGGGCTCCACTAATAAATTTTAAATACTTTTCTTTAAAAATGTTAGGAAAAAACAAAAGATAGTTTTTCTAGAAATAGAATTATTTAATAAATTTTTTCAATGAAAAAAGTGGCACAAGAGCTAATCCTGGCCTGATATTTTATTTTTTTATTTTTTTGTTTTTGTTTTGCCAATCCAGAAATATATATATTATATAGGAATCTAAAAAAATAGTTGTGAAATTAGTCTATTGATTAATTAAAACAAGCTAGTAAAAGTCTCAAGTTAAATATTTGATACATAATTAACACTTTGATATGTGACAAACATTATTTCCTAAATAAGTAATTGATTGTCATGCTTAAATTATCTAAATAAATTCAACAAATTTGTTAGATTTAGTCCTATTTTAATTTTTCCTCACTGTATCACATAGGAAAGGAAAAGTCCCGAGAATTCCAGGAGTCGTGTGACACGAAGTCGATACAGTCCGAGAACAAATTTGCTTTTGGATTTGGCAGAAGACTTGGCAGTTTATTCCCATTTACAGTATTTTCGCAGCGATTATGGCTTTGAAAAGTCTTTGGTGAATTCCTACATATGTACATGTATATTAGTACTTCGTACGACCAGCAACTACAAGGAATTTGCATGAATCGGTTTAAAATCAATGTGTCCGTGGACACAAGCTATTTTCCCACTCGCGAACTAGAGTCTGCTTCAAACGATGAATTCAACCACATAGCAGCACATAACCTTCCTTAATGTGATATTTTGAAATAAAACATCATTTTATTTGCTTGTACATATATTTTTACAAACATTTTATGTATACATTCAATTTTCTAGCCATTTGAAAACAGCGGAAATTCAGCGAGTTTGCCAATATTACCAGTTACCTTCGAGTCGTTTGACTGCCCTATCTCGGATGATTACCTGAGGGTATTTAAACTGATCAGCTGTGAAATATACATAGTCTTGACACGGGTAATTGGGGCAATTAACAGATTAAAGAGTAAACAACATGGATGGGGTTTCACAAGCAATTTCGCTAATGAATTGGTTTTACAGACAATAACGATCCAGCACCTACCAAACCACTATATGAAATCACCCACAAGAACTAAACAAGATCACAAAAAGGACAACCAAACAACAACCACAACAAAAAAACCAAACACAACAACAAAAAATAAAAACACAAAAACCAACGGGGGGGGGGGGGGGGGGGGGGGGGGGGGGGGGGGGGGGGGGGGGCTTTATTAGCGATTGACATCATGAAAAAGGGCATGGCGCTGGAAAAAAGGGCATGGCGCTGGGGAAAAAGGGCATGGCGCGGCGCCATGCTATGTTGCTCTAGATTCAACACTACCATAATGCAAGCCTGGAATGATCACAGTTGCGAGAAAGTTTGACAATACAAACAGAATATGTTACGTGAGACATGCTTGATTGGTAATAACTGAATTGTCCAAAAATTCTCCCAATCAAGTGTCGAGACTTGGCAATAGTGTGACACATGTCTGACACATGTACATAGCTTGCACTTGCCTCCATAGAATTACCAAACATATTCATTTAGATTGTTAATTAAAAAGGATCTTGGTTGACTAATCTTTGGCTCAGTTTCTTGTGTCCAAGGTGACTCTTGTGAGCCCTACGTATATATACATGTACACAGTGAGGAAAATGAAGACCTAGAATGATGCAAATACAAAAGGATCAAAATTGCACTCACCATGATGGCTTTATCAGGTAACTGCTTGTGTTACTTCACAGCTGTAAAATAAAAATCAACCAAATGAAATTACATTACATTTAGGAAAATCCTGTTAAAATATGTACTGTATATTAGAAAATGTTAATTAGTACTGAACAGTAAAGCAATCATTAACCCGTTTACCACTAGCGACACATTTGGACTGGTCTAAGTCATTAATTTACAGAACAGAAGAGTCCATTATTTTTCAGGGGTTGATGAGCTAAGCAGTAATTGTACTTGCTTGCTTTATCTTGATTAAATGAGCTGCATGACTACTGAAAGACCTTGCCAATCATCCCTGTGAGGAAGGGAGAGAGATGTTCAATGTGTTTAACAGTTCATGTTCTTGCTTGAGTGGTTCGTATTTCCAATGGAATTTTAAGCATTATTATACATGTTGATTAACATCATGTAGCAGAGACTGTAACTGTAAGAGTCTGTAAAATTGATATTTGGAGTCTTGCATCCGTGTAACAAAAGAGTACTGCCAGCTGTAAGGATCGATTTAGACTTTGCAGACATACAGGAATTGTCAATAATCTCTAGAACACATGTTCAGGGTTTTCCCTTACACATGATTTCTGTGTCTCTGATACATAAAATATTTTCAGGAAATGAATAAACTGAGTCCTTAAAGATGCACTACAAAATGCATTATAGGTGTCATTCTTGTCCTTTTATTTCATTGACTTTCATGTTTAAAATGTCCTGTGACTTCTTTATGTGATGTACATCACTACGCGACAAATGTCTACATCTAAATTACATGTAATTGTTGTATCCAAGTTAAAACATGTTTATAATATTATTGAATTAAGATATTTAAGTCCCATCAAAGGGACTCAAAGATTTAACTTTGAACTCGGAAATGTTTGTGCTATGGGTTGCAGGGAATCACCATAATAAGAACACCGAGAAAACCCTGATGTTATATACATTCTATGCAGATTTGAGATTACACACAAGTACATTGTAACATGAATTGTTTCATGGCCTGTTTGAAGAAATTATGACTTTGATTTTTTTGTATATCTGCTTACAGCATTTTTATTTAACTATTACCTCCATTGAAACTCAGATGCCTTAGCCTAGTTGTGTAGACATACCACACAGCATCATGTGGGATCTTCCAAGATATACAAAAATTATTTGGGCAGGTTTCTTCAGATTCAAATAACATCCTACAATTATCATTCCTTTCAACCTAAATATTATTTATTATCAGTTTAATAGAGTGCTCAGCTTGATCGGCCTTCAGCTGATTGCCAGGGAACTCACAGATAACATGTGTACATAACAAGACTGTATCAAAGTGTACACTGTACTGGACAAGGGCCAGTGGTCGGTTAGGACCAGAAGTCGTGTTTAGTATCTACCACAACAATATTTATTTCCTTCAGTTTGAGAAAAATACCCTAAAACTGATGGTTGATGTAAAAAATTTCAAAAAAACATGTAGTACAAAGGCGAAATAATATAACATGACTACTGGTCCTCGACAAGTTGAGCTTAAAAAATTATACTGCCAAGATGGCCAGATCTAGAGATAGACAACGTCAATCTGATACTTCACCAGTTACTCCATTCAAAACAAATGTTTGTGAAACTTGTTATGGTCATGTTTTTGCTGAAGTGCTTATGTTCTAAATATTCGATGTCACAATTAAACTGTGATGTCATCTTGCCAGACAGGTGTTGTGAGAGACTCCCAATGAATGCTTTTTCCCGCATTTGTAAAATCTGGAGCTGCGCTCGCTTTTAATGCACTGCCTTAGTTCATATTGCTCCAACTCAAGATCACTTATTTTCATATATTGTGCATTCAAGTATGCACAAAATTGTATATTATATGCACACAAGTATTCAAGACTTTGTAAGCTACTGTCTAGACTATACAGAACTGTTATCGATGTAACCCCCTTTTCTTTAATCTTGCCGCTACATTCATCAAATTATTGAAATACTCGATAACTTTTTTATAAACATGAATGTCGATTTTAACTTTAACAATGTTATGATCCCAAATAAAATTCATTTGCCAAACTCGCAGTAAACACTTTCTACAAAAACATGTTTTGCCTCAGTCGTCGCGATCTTTCTCGCCGTTTATTTTGGAATTGTGTGACAGTACTTGGAATACGGTAAATCAGAGACCTATCACATTGTTAATCATGCAACTCTTTTCAAATAGCTTTATTTTTATGAAAAATGTTCAACCCTCTGATTAGATGAAACTAGATTTATTTGTCAATGCTAAAATGTCTCACCGTTGCAGTTACAACAAAACCGGAAAAGGAAGTTTCATAAGGGAAATAACTCTATCGGAAATCATTTCGCTTTATTCGGGATCGGGCTTACGGTCTACAGGACTCACAGTTTCGATTTGTGTACGTAACATAACATAACAAAGTCATGTATATCTATTTTTTTTAATTTTTTGTTGAGACGTTTGTTATATAATTCGATTAGTTCAATTTATGCTTATGCCGTTCCGGCATTGCAGTAATGTGTTTGACTTTAATTTAGTCATGCATTGATTGTGTAATTCTTATTCTGCTTGCGTCATATTCTTTTTTCTTTGAAGAATGGAACGAACTTTCATTTCACATTTGTACCAAACTTTATGTAACTTTTTTATTTTTCTCTATATACATGTATTTCATATGAAATCATAGGCCAAGTTTTGTCCCGATTTTAACTTACTGTTTTGTAAATAAATAAAAAAAAAGTACTGAAAATTGGGGTAGAAATATTAGGCTAATGAAACCACATCTGTTCAAACAACAAATTCAATTCCTATTCAAAGGCAAATGAATACAATTTCTGCCATTGATAAACTTTGGATTTATTTGAAATATTTAGAATATTAAAGAAAAAGAAAAACTTGCATCAATTTTGGCAGGTTGGTGTACCACTGTCACCCATCGTTTGATGTAACAAGATATAAAAATTAATTACTATATCTTCAGTGAACCTAGAGTCAAATTATTAAAAACTAATTTAGTGAAAGGAGATTAAGAAGTAAATCTAGGTCTGTCTCACTGAAACATGTAATTGACACTATAATCAAGTTTTTATAAATTGCAATGTTACTATCAAACAAAAACAAAACTTTTGTCTAATGTTACTGCTGTTTTTAAAGTCCCATTGATTTTTATTCATCAATTTTATAGGCCTAATTTTTTTGTTTCTTGTTTCTGATGATATATAAATTATCCATAAAACGATATGATAATGAATAATGTTATTCTTTCAGGGCCTTTGATTTTCTGCTTTTGTCTGACATACAGTGGTATTGATACTATAATGGATCAATTGGAACAGACCTGGACTGAAGTGTGTAAACATTTAAATGTGTCAGGGTCTGTGACCTCTAAATGGTGGAATACAGTACAACAGAAATATAGTGAATCACAGCGTCATTACCACACACTTGATCACCTCATAGATATGTTCAGAATGTTCAACCAATACAAAAATCAACTTTCAGAGCCATATCTTGTTTCCATGGCAATTTATTTTCATGAGTATGCTCTTAATATCATTATCATTATTTATATCTTTATGAATTTTGTGAAAATGCCAAAATTTATAGCCCACTTAAAATATAATCTGCAATGTAGCTATTCTGATCTAATGTAGAAAAGCATACTTAAATACTTTTGGTGTTGGCCTGGCTTATATGTTGCCACAATTAACTGTTTAGAGTAATTTTCTGAGATATTCTGTCTAAAAGTTTTGTAAAGGCTTTTTCTGATAATAATGAAATTGTAATCGATCTTGTCAGTTTTTTATATTAGAAAAGCTGTTTCACAGAATGTCATGTTTAGCCACAAGGTACAAAAAAGAATATGTTTTTGGTAATTACTTGATGAGTTAAACATAGATACATTGACTTTAAACTTTGAACCAAAAATTCTACATTTTTCAGCTTTCCATGGTTCCTATATAACTTGAATATTTCAAGTCCCCTACGTTTTCTAGCTATATTCTCTTCGTTCAAGGAAATGAAATGACCATAGAGAGCAAAATATTATTTTTTTACAATAGACATGCAGGGATTTTCCATCGTATCACATGGGGCAGAAATAAGGCCTTATCCCCAATACAAAAACAATGCATTTTACCCAACTTGCAGTCCAAATTTCCCAAATAAAGTCAAATGACAATGAATTTAAAGAGATTTTTATATTCTCACATAGTTTTATGTATTTCTAGATTTCCAAATTTCAATAAAATGTTGCTAGAAATCCCAATTCAAAAGACCTAGGCCCCATTCCCAAAAGATTATGGAAAATCCCTGATAGAAACATTTTATGATAGAATAAATTAACAAAATTTGATGAAAATCTATGGAAGAGCAGCTTTAAGCCAAGGCCAAAAGTCTGCCCTGAGTTTTAGTTACTTTTTACCAAGGTTTCAGTCTACTTTTAGCCATTTATATATTTATGGGATTAGTGCAAATATGTGTATGACCTACTATTTCTAATGTACATGTATTTATAATATTACAGCATTGTGTATGAACCGAAATGTTCTGACAATGAAGAAAAAAGTGTTGAAATGTTTGAAAGCTTTGCTGATGACGCCTCAACTATGGTATGGATTTCAAACCTCTATACTATACTAGCAGGCAAAAGAAACTGTGTAGTTTAGTAATTTCATTTATAGATTCATATACAAAATATCATGTTACATTATGTATATCATTATTTAATACATGTATAATGCATTGTCTTTCTGTCCATTAACAGCCACTGAAAGTAAGGAAAAAAGTTTCACAAGTTTGATAGTGTGTATGACTGCCATTTGCACCGATGCATTCTTCACACCTTCGCAGAAATGCCTGGGGAATGTTGTGTCATATGCGCCATAAAAAATGTCCAATATAGCAGGGGGTTTGGCTCTTGATGTAGATGTCATTCCATTTCATCCCAGACATGTTCTATAAGCAATAAATCTGATGACATCGCAGGCCAGGGTAGCACATTCATGTTTTGCTGCTGTAGATAGTCAACACGTGCAGTGTGAGGTCTTGCATTGTCCCGCTGCAGAATGACATTATGCTGGTTGTTGTGAATGAATGGGATGACATGCTGACATACAATCTCCTCACAGAATTGTACTCCGGCTAAATTGCCTTCCATTATCACCAAAGGGATCCTTCCATGTCTTGTAATTCCACCCTAGACCATGAAACATTCCCCAGCACAATGGTAAGCCGGAACACGATCGTCACTGCTGTCACAATGACTCGTTCATAAACAATCAATGTTATTAAAATGATGATGCCTCCTACACCACGCTAACCTTGCAACATGGTGATGCCAGAGCAGAACAGACGGATAGCATGATGTCAAGGAAAAATTTTGGTCGCTCACAATCCATGCCTTACAATACAAGGACTACCTAGATACCTAGGGATGCTTCTAGCAGTCAAAAAAGCCGATTAGAATCGATAATGCAATTGTGATGTCCGTATTTACGTATCTTGTCAACGTTACGTCACATACGGGCGTCGTGACCTTGGGTGGTCCTGAGCGATGCCAGTTTGCTGATATCGTTCCCATAAAGTATTTACAGTGTTAATATGAACTCCAAACTACCTTGCCACATTGCCTTGAGTCATCCCAGCTTCAAGCATCCCAATAGCACACAAAGATCATTTTCAATCATGCGAGGCATCTCTCAATCAAAATTTTATTCCAAAAACCAATGTTTTTCTGTTTCAATGCATTGAATACTGTCAATGAATGCAAAAAATTATAATCAATTGCTAACCATGTGTCACTTAGGCTTGAAACTCAAGAAAAGCGTGCTGTGGCCATCAAGGCAAATCAAACGTGATATTTAACAAATTGAGTACTCAAACAGGCATTTAGTATATCAAACTATGACTTTAGGTATATAGAGCGATCAAAGAATGCTTTTTATGATTTTATTTACCTTTTAAGTATACACAGTTTCTTTTTGTCCGTTAGTATATATACATACAAACATTTATAGCAAAATGTAATTTTAAATATTCTTAGACTTTCACCCAGATGTGTTTATGAATGTACATATATATGGTTATTATTTTAGAGATATGAAGATAGGAGAAAGTTTTAGAGATAGAGATATGGTGGGTCCAGGATTTATTCTATAAAAATAATTACATCTTTTACATAGAATTATTCATGTATGGATCAAGGGATGATACTGTAAACGTAATTGTTTGTTTTACATAGAATATTGACAGCATAAGTAAGATAAAGGAATGGATTTTGATGACGAAGAACCACATGGTAGATGGAGAGGGTAATGAAGATTATCATTACTTTCTAGATATAGATATGGCAGTCTTAGGCAGAAATGAGGAAGGTGAGAATTTTGTCAGTTGCAAATATTAGCACAAAGATAGATTTATAGATAATAAGCATCAACCAAATATAAACCACTGGCATTTGAAAAATCAAATTTTGATTGTTACTTATTTCAAGTCATTAACAATAACCAAACTTGAGACTGTACATGTACATGTATATGTAGGCTATAAAGATTCCCAAAAAGCAGTTTTTTTGCATGGGTTATCTCCCTTTAGTGTTTAGGTCATATACTCATATTGTAGGGAAACATAATTGTAATTTCTTTCATAAATCAATCACAATTAGTTGTTTGTTTGTTGTTGTTTAACGTCCCACTCAAGAATCTTTCACTCATTTGGAGACGTCACCAAATGCCAGTGAAGGGCTCCAAATTTTGGTCTATGCTCGGCACTTAGGGCCATTGAGCAGTGAGGGTTCTTTAACCCTATTGTTATTGCAAATATTATTATTATTTTTTGCCGGCACCTACTGCACAGGAACATTCTACAGATAGATTTTTGAAATTTTTTCAATATCACCTTTCCTTCCCGAGTTATCGCCCTTTATCACTTTTTTCATGTCCCATTTTGTGGGTCATTTTTCTCCTCAACTATTGAAGCTAGAGCAAATCTGTTTGGATTTTCTGGTAGAGCGAAGTTGTGCATGGACATTTCAAATTTCATCTGAGTGTCCCCCAAAAAAAAGCTCGCTAGGGGCTGAAAAAAGGCTCATATTTTATCAGCTAAAAATGACACAAAAGTTGATTTTCATAAGCATCACAAGCACAAAAAGTTTCAAGGTCATGCAACTTTTACTGTCATCAAATAAAAGGTCAAGGTCACAGGTGAGTTTGAAAATTCTCTAAAAATTTCATCAAAATAGCTCGAAAACGGTGAAACTTTTATATACCTGTTAGATAATTTAGTGAGGAATTTTTTTGCAAACATGAAAGGTCAAGAAAAATTGAAAATTTCAACTCCAAATAACTCAAAAACTATAGAATTTTTATATATAAGTTAGTGTTGATGATTTGTAGGGAATGACCAACCAAGGTCGATGAAAGGTCAAGGTCACAGGCTTTCAACTCAAAATAGCTCACTCGAACTCACAACCTCACGATCAAACTCAAAAATAGAAAATTCAATTTCACACAGCACTTAATAGACAAAGATGTCACATCTGAAATTGAAAATTTCAACTCAAAATAGCTCAAAAAACTATAGTGCACTTCCAACTACAATTAGTTGTAGGGAATGAGCTGAAGAACATATATTTCAAGGTGTGAAAATTTCAACTGAAAATAGCTAAAAAAACTATAGAACTTTTATAAAATCCGAATTTGAAAATTTCAACTCAAAATAGCTAAAAAACTATAGAACTTTTATATATATGTTAGTGTTGCCGATTTGTAAAGGTCATCCGATATTTCAACTCAAAATTTTGGCAAAATTGAAACTCAAAATAGCTCATCGTTAGCAAATTGAAAATTTCAGTGAAAGAACATTTTGATAAAAATTAGTGGGATGATTTGTAGGGAATGAACTGAAAAAACATTCCACATTCAAGGTCACAGCTCAAATTGTGCAGTGAACAGTTGTAACTCACTAAGACTTACAAAGGGAAGTTACACTGGAAAGGTCTGTACATTTAAAATTTCAACTCAAAATAGCTCAAAAACTATAGTAAAATTTATTTGTAGTGAATAGATCTACAGTTCTACAAAATTGTATTGTTATAGAACTTGTATTATAGATATTATATTGCTGATTATTAAGGTTATTATATTATTATTATTATTATTATATATTATTATTATTATTATTTTAGTGTTTTAGTGCTTTACAGTACACTCAACAATTCTCCAGTCATATGGTGGCAGCCATTTTTTATTAATGGAGGAGAGAACTTGGTTACAATATACACAGAAATGAGCTAGACCACCAGACTCCACAAGAAAACTGGCAAACTTTCTCACAAAAATCAGCTTAGGTTCCAGTGGGTCTCTATCCTGCACTGACTAGAAGTGAGAGACTTCATGGTTTAAAGTTTGATGTTATTACCACTTAGCCTCGGAGGCCCCATTTTTATTATTATTTTACAGATATTATTAATATGTATGTGTATTTCACATACAAGTTTGTGTTACTGATGTTTATTGATATCAATGTCACAGTTGGAAGATATTTATCTTATATACAATGTATATTTGTCTGAAGAAGAAACATTAAAAAGGAAAAGAGAAGAATTCTATAATTTACATGTAGATGTCCATTCCTTCATTTTTTGAAAACTGTATGTCCCTATGATGAATATTTCTCAGCAGACAAACAAAAATGTGGTATTTGTATATACATTGTATGTTAAAGTAGTTACTGAGAGTTAATCTCACATATTTATTTGAAAGAAAGATAGAATATGTTTTTTTGAGGACTACATGTATTTGACATGTACATGTAGTCCTACTGTAGCATGTATTTCGTATAAGAGTTATCTCCACTTGCTTATAGACATGGCAGCTTTATAGCCACATTCTTGTCCAATACATATTTTGTATGAGTGCTTTATCAGTGGCATATAGTTGTATTGTATGTATATGTAGGTAGTGTTAGTAAACAAAAAATATATTTCTGTGCATGTTGATGTACATGTAATTTTTTAAAATGGATAAATGTTGATTTCATCACAGATTATATGAAGTATGCAGAGCAAATTAGAGCTGAATACATTCACGTACCAGAAGAAGTGTACAGACAGAAACGAGCAATGGTAAAAATAAAGCACATCTCTAACAAATATACTATTATACTGTTTATATTAAACTATTGTTATTATTGTTATATTGTTATATTGTTATTATAGATATCTCCTCAATACACAAGTGATTATTTTCTTTAAAGTTTCCAAATTTTAAAATTCGAACCAGTATTGTTAGTAATTTACCAATGAACTTTCTATTAGCTACATTTGCTGGATTTGTGTCCAAGTAGTTTTTATTACTAGATTGAAAAGTGTTATTTATATATATACTCATATTGGGGGCCTGCATGGCCGAGTTGGTAGAGCATCATGCTTTGAACCATGGAATCTCTCTTATCTGGTCAGCGCAGGTTTGATCCCTGTTAGAACATAAGTTAGCTCAGTTTTGTAAGAAAGTTTGCCAGTTTACTTATGAAAGGTTGTCTTATGAGAGTATGTGAATAAAGGAGATGAAAGATTGAGAGTTGTGATTAAAAAATACAAAATTTTTATCATACTTGTATCATAAATTCTGGTGCTGTAAAAATTTGACTCATCTGATATTCTTTATTTTTTTTCTGCAAATTTATTCATAATGCTTGATAGATATTTAGAATCATTATCACAAGTTGTGAGTATGAAGTATGCCTACAATGAGTAAAAACCGAGGTCCCGTGTCACAGTAGGTGTTGGCACATTAAAGAACCCTCACTGCTCAATGGTTGCAAGTGCCGCACATGCATACTGGCCAAAATTTGAAGCCCTTCACCGGCATTTAGTGATGTCTCCATATGAGTGAAATATTCTTGAGTGGGATGTTAAACAACAATAAACAAACAAGCAGTATTTTATACAAAAAAAAATAAACCAGCCTTTCAGCAAAAATAATTTTTGTTTTAAGTTTTGTAATTGCTCATGATTCACTTCGTGATGGTTTTACCGTTAGGAGACATATATTCGATTCTTAACACCCTCAGAATGCCTATTAGTCCCTCACTTGTTCCTAACCCATTGTTTCAGTCCTTACATATTTTTGTACTTTTGTTTTGTATAGGTCATATCGTCTTCATTTCTTTAGTAGGCTTCCCATATTTGCTGCACAAATAGGCATACATCTTTAAAAGATGGAGTGTCACATAGTAAAACTGCACTGTTACCACCATTATTTTTAGAGTTATTTCCCTTTCTGGATTTTATTTTTCTGAGCCGTATGTAATCACCTAGCCTTCCATATTTGGTGCAGGTATACATCTCAAGTAGATGGAGTGCTAAATATGAATCTAACCACGCTTACTTTCAGAGTTATTCCCCTTTGTTGATTTTATTGTCCAGGCTATATCCAAGTTGTTTCTTCACCTAAGCTCACCATATTTGTTTGCAGGTATGAATTCTAAGTAGACAGGGTGTAGCATACAAAAATTTTACTTCTATATCATTATTTTTTAAAGTTATTTGTTGATTTTATTTTTCCATATCTGTTACATTTTCTTCGCTTAGGTTCATCATATGGTTCATATCTATACATCTTAGGTATATGGGTCTTCTTGTCAAATCATATACCTTGGCAATGTGCTGTAAGTGGAAGACAACTAATATTTTAAATTAATTATGTTATTGTTTGTTATACTACATGTAGTAACTATTTTTATACTTTGTACAGGTTTTGGAGGATTTTCGACAGAGACCAAGACTATATGCCACAAAAGAATTTCATGAAAATTTTGGACAACAAGCCAAGAAAAATATGGGAAAAGAAATAGAATACCTCAAAGCAGGATAATGATGTTACAAGGAAACATGATAGTAGAAATGGAAAAAACATAGAAATCTGGCCCAATATTTTTAACCATGTAAATATTGCAACTAGCCTTATCAAAGTACTATCATAATATAAGCTGGACTTTTTTTATGTTATCTAAACAGTAATATTTAGTTTGCAATATTTTATGTAGCCTACTCCTGTTTGTTTGTGATAAAGATTTACAATTGTTGTTATGGCCAAATTGGTCGTCCAACTGTGATATTTACATATTTAGTTGTCCTTGACCTTTAACTTTAGATGACCTTCAATTGAGGCATCAATGTCTCGGAGAAATTGAGAATCATTTGTTCGTGAAATATAGCTATGTATTAATCATGGATCTTATCCTAAATTATTTCTTATGACTTACAGAGATTTCATTCTTTTTAACTTACCAAGTGTTTTTTTTGACATTTTTTATCTCTCTTAGCTTTGCTGTGATACATAATGATTACTGTCCATGTGGCACACTTTGGAAATCAGAAAATCGTCTACAGTTCTTGTTCTTTAACATCTTTGACATAAGTATCACTCCCTCCCAATTTTGAAAGTTTTCTAATAACTAAATTTTTCACTTGATCCTCGAGTTTTAAAACCAAGCCTTCAATATCCCCAGAAATATATAGTGGTAGGCAGTTTCCCATACTAAATCGACATCGCAGTGTTGGTACAATATTTAGAACAGTATATTTCAACAAGTTAAGAGGGAAGAGGATAACAATTAATGGTTTTATTAATATTTATTCAACAGTCACACTTCGTGTTTAAAACAATTAGTCCTAAATCATTTCAAATATGATTATTTATAATTCAACTTTTTCATTACCTTCACTGTTTTCATTCAAGTAGCCTGCTGAGGCTGCTTTTACAATCGATAGTACATTGCGTACATATTGAAAACTGGAACCGTTCACAACACACGTCATTGAGTACACGCCAGAATTCTCTCCACAGCAGACAACATTATTTTAACATTGGGAAGGACCACCCATACTGTATTTTAGTAATTTTCCCTCATTCATTTGAATAGATGATTATAAATTATCACATTTTAATTATTAGAAAAATTATTTCATAAAATTATTTATAAACTTTGATTTCATTGCATTCGAAATATCGAAGATTTTCCAATTTCCCAAGTGAGTCGAGTGGACAGTAAATTTTGTTATTTATCAACAATACCGCACCTTCACATAGGTCCAGTTTATAACAATTTTGTCCTGTTGGTTCTTTTTGCATGGTCATTATCATATGCAACATTTGTTTAATGTACTCCCACTTGGGTTTCTAGAAGTGGATTGGTGGGTAGAATTTTGTTATTATATATTCTTTGTATATTTTTCCTTTTATTTATTAAATCATATAAGTTTCTTAAATTTAAGAGGAATGAAAAAAGAGAATCGCTATATTGGTGGAAAAAACCGGGGTCAGGGATGTTTGGATGTTACACTTAGCAAATTCATTTTTTCATCCTAATCATCTGTTCTTTTACATATATACATTATGGTACCTGATGTGGCTCTAGATTTGTATACAGGTATATTGTAGATTCCCAATCAGATTTAATCTTAACTCATCAATTTCCACGGCCACATTTAGACTTCCCTAAATCAATAGATAATATGTCCACTGTCAACATTCAGAAGTGAACCAGGTAATATTACATGTGAAATTATTGTAGAATTACTGATAGATCCTAAATCATAACATATTCTGACAGTGGACTTTACCATTCTTTGAAAAGTACAAAAACAAATATGGCTACAGGGGTCCATGAGTTAATGTACAGAATCTGTTTATGATGTCATACTGAATCTGTATATGATGTCATACTGAATCTGTGTATGATGTCATACTGAATCTGTGTATGATGTTATACTGAATCAATATGATGTCATACTGGTTCTGTGTATGATGTCATACTGAATCTGTGTATGTCATACTGAATCAATGATGCCACACTGAATCTGTATATGATGTCATACTGAATCTGTGTATGATGTCATACTGAATCTGTATATGATGTCATACTGAATCTGTATACGCTGACAATGATCCTAGAAACTCGACTTGATGTATTTGAAAAGCAAATGTACGTTTTAATGCAATTCTAATTTGTTGTCCTGGTTTCAGATTAATTTCTCTGTATATTTCTACCCGTTCTGGGATTACTTTTTATCCATGCTATGATTTATTTGTGATGAAATGTACACATTTACTATGATGAATACCTCAACTGGATACCAAAATAGTATCAAATTGTAATCATTTAGATCTTTAAAGACCTACACTTTCTGGAGATGAAATATTTGATAACCTTAAAAGAGGAATGAATTATAAATTTTTGGACACAAATAATTAAATATGAGGCATGTATTAAAATACAAAACCATACAAATGTTTCTATCCATATTATCCAACTGTACTTGATTGTTGTAACAGAAGGATTCAGTGTGAGCTAAGCTGTCATAGAATGCTTTTGTTACAAAGATCCCAAATCCCAATATACAGGGTTATTTAACATTGCAGATATACAATATGTACATACTTCATATCAAAGTACTGAAAGCCAGGCTTACAAATACCTGAGTAATGATATTGCCTATTTTCATTCTGTTGGTGTTATTGATTCATTAATACTCTCAAACCATGTTTTATATCTTTGTTGATACATAGGCCTTCATCTGTCTAAAAATTCCATTCATTCATTCATTTATACATGTAGCCTATCTAATAATTTGTTATTGTTCTATTTATTTATTTATATATCTTTTTATTTATATATCTACATGCATTTATTTATTCATCTATCTATTTATCTATTAATTTCTTTATCAATGTATTCATTATTTTGTTTATATATGTCTATAAATCTATTTATTTATTATTATCTAATAATCTGTTTATTTATTACTGTTTCACAAAATATATCAGTGCATTTAATTCTTATTACTGAGTGAGCTAAACGCTGTTCTTTCAACAGTTACCTCTTCTCATTGTATTTGATCGTCTCGTAGCTTGCGAACAATATTTACAATGTCTCCGTATTTGAAAAAAATGACTTATTTACGATTTCATCTCGACACTGATTGACATTAAGAGTTTAACAATTAAGATATAAAATATTTTACCCACTGTATTTGTTTAATATGAGCTTCAATGACAGTACATTTTGGGCATACTACAAGATATACTCTTTATTATAGTTTAATTGATAGTTCAAAAGTCACATTTAAGATCCCAAAAACATCTCATCTTGACTGTTGTTCGAGTTAGTGGTATATGAAATCATATACATGTATTATTGGTTTTTCCGGTAAAGTCTTGTTTTGACGCCTACAACTTTTAACAACACGTTA
Source organism: Atrina japonica (assembly GCA_030159075.1). Taxonomy (NCBI): domain Eukaryota; kingdom Metazoa; phylum Mollusca; class Bivalvia; order Pterioida; family Pinnidae; genus Atrina; species Atrina japonica. The sequence goes on along the minus strand of BROG01000072.1, from coordinate 189,043 downwards.
TAAACAGTGTTGTTAAAATGAGTCCTTATTTAAATAATTAACTTTAATACCATTTGAGAGTTACACTAGGTGAACAATAAATCCTTAATATTTCAAAATAGGCTTAGTATTTGCCCGTTTTCATGTTAGAAAAGCTACAAGAAAGATACATTCAGTCGTATTGATTACAGGGTTTACTCACCGATTATTTCTTTTTTAGTATTCAAATTGACTCACCAAATGACAGGTTCAAACATAATTGTTGTATTAATATATTGAATAACAACATATCAGGCAAATTTTGCCTGTTTTATACTCTTATTCACAATATTTTGTCTGATATGATAACTTTTTTCCGCAAGACTTTACCACGTTCTGCTTAGCACTCTCAATCAAAAACACAGACAACTCTGTGTATTACTAATAGAGATTGCCTGGCTCTTTGTATACAGATAGATACAAACAGCTTCCAATTTATTATAATTTATGATAAGATGAAAATTCTGTATCTATAAATGTCTAGATCGTGTTGAAACAACTGTATGAACAACACCAGAACATTTAATACACTTTTATTTACATTACATACATGCACTATATCATATTGAGCACGCAGTTTCATTTGTTCTGGTGGTACTGCGGAGACCAAAAACATGCGCAAAAAGATGATTGTGCACAACTCGATGACTGCTATAGCTGGCTATCGCCTTTAACGAAATGCCCAGGTAACTAGATATGTACACCTTATATAGGGTATACATACATTTGTTGTATAAAATTACATTGTGATATTAATACTCACTTTGATTTAAATGTGATATAATGTACACTTTAGATAGAGCATATCCCTTAAGAGTACATATTGAACTAGAGAGATGTATGTTGTCATTTCTTCCCAAACTTTATCATTTTGTCAACATTTTTGTGATAGTAAATACCTCTCTTAGTATTATACGACATTATGTAATAAAATAAGCTATGACGGGGACACATATGAGAGACGTTTTAATATATAATATCAACGGCAATGACCTCAAGGTCTAAATTGTCACAAAGCACATGTAAAGGCAGACGTACTTCTGGAAGTAGTATAAGAAACGGAACTGGACTGGACTGGTATTTAAATCATGGAAACATTTTTATTTAAATTATAAACAAAGTGTAATCTATAATTCAACTGGTATATTTATAAACTTGCAAAATTCATACACTATATATAAAAAGGGCATACAGTGTAATTGTCAATGCAAAAAGCTTGCAACATGTAAAATAAAGAATTGAAAACAATTTTGTATTGATTTTACACCTGAAAAGTGAACCCCAAAAGTGTCCCAAAATTTTGCATTATTTGTCCCAGAAAAAATCCAAGAATGACCTCCAAAAATGTGTTTATACTTGTGTTGTAAATTTGATGTTGCACTGAAGTACTTCACAAAACCTATTGTGATTATTTTTTACGTATCATATTGATACATAACCATATAATATGGTCCATATTATACATGTACTTATGTATATTGTTTGATAAATTGTTTTACCATATATACAATATTTCCTTGTAAATGATAAAGTAATTCATTTAATATGTAAAATCAATTTATTCATTTGAAAATTTAATAAAATCTTCACAAATCACAGTTATAACTTATACATCATTCCGTGTAAACATACATATTTAAATTTTTAACAATATTCAAACAAAATGACTAGATGTGGCAAGTATAACAAAATTATATAATTATATTTAACACATCATTCATAGTACAATGCATACACAGATCCTATGGCAAACAAAAATCTATTGTGATATGATGCTGCTGCAAAATTATCTCGCTCTGCATCCCATAAATATCGACTACCAATCTGTACTCCTTGCTCATTTTTCTGACCAATCATCACCTCTGATACAAGCTTATATCTGAAATTAAGAGAGAGAATATATAAATATATATATATATATACACATGTATATATATATATATATATATATATATATATATATATATAATGTGTGTTAATCACATGATTTAATTTCTCCTTCACAAAACTGTAACAAGAGGCTCTCAAGAGCCTGTATCGCTCACCTGGTTATTTGCTTGAGAAGATCAGAGGAACAGAGCAATTTTTGTAAAGGACCTTCCATACATAAATCCTGTAAAGTTTGGTTGAATTTGCTTCAGTGGTTTCAGAGGAGAAAATGAAAATGTGATTTTCCCATAGGGTCCAATGATAAACTAAGCCCAGCCCTGGCGGCCATGGTTTTGACAGATCGGAACGAAATGAGCAATCTTTGTAAAGGACCTTCAATACATCATTCTTCTAAAGTTTGGTTATATTTGCTTCAGCGTTTTCAGAGGAGAAGATGAAAATGTAATTTTCCCACAGGATCCAATGTTCTTCTTCCAAGTCAGGAACCGGATTCATGAATGAATGAATAAGGTTCTGTGAAAACTTTGCAGTGTGTGCAGCACAGCAGTCTTCTTTTTGGCTATATAATGTTTAAACTAAGCCCCGTTCTAGTGGCCATGATTTTTGACGGATCAGAACAAAATGAGCAGTCTTTGTAAAGGACCTTGCATACATCATTCCTGTAAAGTTTGGTTAAATTTGTGTCAGTGGTTTCAAAGGAGAAGATGATTTTCCTATAGGATCCAATGTTAAACTAAGCCTCACCATAGCAGCCATGTTTGTTGACGCAAAGTGATTCCAAAAGCCAGGTGAGCTAAAAATGGCGGTCAAGGAACAATTTTCAACAACGGTTTTGAAGTCGCAACATCAATATCTATTTGGAAACCAAATTTCATTGAAATCAAACAATGTTGAATTTTCCCGCCTTTTTTGTCGGCCATTTTGAAAATGGCGGTCAACAAAAAATTTTCAACACCGGTTTTGAAGTCGCCACATCATGGCAAACATTTTATCAATTTACATTCGACCTCTATCTTTCATAGTTTTGGAGTTAGAAGACGAAAAACAGAAGAATTGAAAAAATTCTGTGAAAAAAGGGCAATAACTCCTACACAGGTTTTTGGATTGTCTTCAAATTTTCAGGGTGGGTAGATCTTGATATGCTGAACATTTTTGCAATTTACACTTGACCTCTATCTGCTACATTTTTTGAAATAAAAAATTAAAAATGCTAAAATTTTGAAAATTTTACAAAAAAAGGGCTATAACTCCGAGATGAGTTTTCCGATTTTCTTCAAAATTTCACGGCAGGTAGATCTCATCAAGCTGATCACTTTTACCCCATGTCAGATTTTTTATATCTGTAATGGTTTTTGAGTTATTGGCCAAAAACTGCAATTTACCCCCTATGTTCTATTTTTAGCAACAGCGGCCATGTTGTTTGACCTGCGACATAGAAAATAACAAATTTGAAACTAAATACCCTAGTGACGACTCAGTTCAAGTTTGGTTCAATTTGGCCCAGTGGTTTCAGAGAAGAAGATTTTTGAAAGTGAGTTAACGACGGACGGACGGACGCAAAGTGATTGCAAAAGCTCACCCTGGCATAGCCAGGTGAGCTAATTAAAGGGGCATTAGCTGTCTTTACCAAAAAAATAATATTTCAATTTTTAGGTCACCTGAGCCATAGGATCATGGTGACCTATTGCAATCATCTTTTATCTGTCGTCCATCATTAATATTTACATAGTTTTTACTTCTTTTCAAGAACCAGTGGGCCAATTTTAACCAAACTTAAGGTTAAAGTTTGAAAATAAAAAGGGGCTAGGATCCATGAGGCCAAAAAGGACCAAAATTTTATATGTCTTTCAAAATCTTCTTCTCATGAACCAATGATCAGATGACTTTCAAATTTTGTATGCATGATTGAAAAGTCAATATCTACAAAGATTGTGAAAAAAATGAAATATAAACTAGCCACTATGGGGGTGCTTCAGTAAGGCAGGGTACAATTGTATAACAAATTGTATAATAACTCAAAACTGATCGACTTTTTGTATACAAAGATATATGAGAAATTTGTTAGGAATTGTCTAAGGATCATTTTGACAAACTTTCAAGGTCATGGGGTCAAAGGTCAAGGTCACAGGCACCTTAGTACATGGAAAATATGGTTGTTTTTTTGTAAAATTTTCAAATATTTGACTGCTTCTCCAGAACCACTGGGCCGATTTGAACCAAACTTGACAAGAAGTATAACCATGTAAAGCCATATAGAGTTTGCAGATGAATAAGGTCTAGGACCAAACATGGCTGCCTTGGCTGAGTAAGCAGATATTTTTTATTTATTACATTATCTCCAAAATTAAAGTTAGAAAAAGAACTGTTACCTTAAATTGAGCAGCTTGCAAAAAGCTACCAATATTGTATATTGGTGGAAATTGTCGGGTCGACCCTTATGTGAGTTATTTCTCCTTTTTTGTGGATTTTTTATGATTTTGTATTTTTTATAACATCTTAAAAGTTTAATAGATAGAGTAAATGTGAAAGAAGCAAAAATGCTCAACACACAAACATCTATATAAAAAAAAGTCCACAGGGCCGAAATTGCGGGGTCAACAATTTCTCATGTTTTGGACAGTTTTGTCCTATTATTTTGAAAAGTATAATAGATATAGAGAAAGAGAAAGAAGCAACCATGTTCACCCTCTACAAAAAAGTCAAGGGGTTCAAATTGTCAGGTAAACCTTTTTTTTCCTCTTTTAAGTGGATTTTTCATGTTTTTAACTCTTTTTTTTTTACCTCATATTTCTTCTCATAACCAATGACATGACTTTCAAATTTTGTTTGCAATTGTTAAGTTATCTAATTTGAGATGAACTGGAATCCTGTAAAAATGGTCCACCACCTCTGAATCCCGCTAGAATTTCGAATTAAGTGGGAATGCCAGTTTTCTTGCGGAAGGTCGGTGGTCTTTACACAAACATCTATGATGAAAAAAAACGTAAAACAAAAAACCAAATCAAATCAAATAAACGGTCCACTAGGTGGTGCTTGAATAACAGAGTACAGTTGTACACAGATGGCTTAATAACTCAAAACTGATTGACTTTTTGTATACAAAGATATATGAGAAAGTTGTTAGGAACATTTTGACAAACTTTCAAAGTCATGGGGTCAAAGGTCAAGGTAAATGTGAAAGAAGCAAAAATGCTCAACACACAAACATCTATATAAAAAAAAGTCCACAGGGCCGAAATTGCGGGGTCAACAATTTCTCATGTTTTGGACAGTTTTGTCCTATTATTTTGAAAAGTATAATAGATATAGAGAAAGAGAAAGAAGCAACCATGTTCAGCACACAAAGATCTACAAAAAAGTCAAGGGGCTCAAATTGTCAGGTAAACCCTTATGGGAGTTATTTCCTCTTTTAAGTGGATTTTTCATGTTTTTAACTCTTTTTTTTTTACCTCATCTTGAATCTTCTTCTCATGAACCAATGACCAGATGACTTTCAAATTTTGTTTGCATGATTGTTAAGTCAATATCTACAAAGTTTGAGAATGAACTGGAATCCTGTCAATAAATGGTCCACCACCTCTGTTTCGAATCCCGCTAGGGTCATTTCGAATTAAGTGGGAAAGTTTGCCAGTTTTCTTGCGGAAGGTCGGTGGTCTTTACCCGGGTAACCGGGGTTTCTCTTCCACCAATAAAAACTGGACGCCATCATATGACTGAAAAATTGTTGAGTATGGCGTAAAACAAAAAACCAAATCAAATCAAATAAACGGTCCACTAGGTGGTGCTTGAATAACAGAGTACAGTTGTACACAGATGGCTTAATAACTCAAAACTGATTGACTTTTTGTATACAAAGATATATGAGAAAGTTGTTAGGAATTATTTAAGGATCATTTTGACAAACTTTCAAAGTCATGGGGTCAAAGGTCAAGGTCACGGACACCTAAGTAAACAGAAAATAAAAATGTTTTGTCAAATTTTAGACTTTTTTTGACTTCTTCTTAAGAACCAAGACTAATTTTAATCAAACTTGACAGGAAGTTTTCTCATGTGATCATTAAGGTATTACTTGTACATGATGTACAACAACAAATAACTACTATACACATGCATAATAATCTTATATTCCTATATATTTTGTGAAAATAAGGTCAGGTTCAATGTGATATTCATATACAAATGGTAAGGGTGAGTCATCGAATTGCAAGTGAAAAAGTGCCAAAACTTGGATTTCTCAAGCAATTTTCACAAAATATATAGGGATTTAGGATATTTATGTCTGGGTATATCCCCTAGTTTTTTTGTTATTGTATATTGGTCTAAGTAGTGAAAAAGTAAAATAAATTTTTTGAGAAAAAGCCACAGTTTATGCCCCTTAAAACATTTTCCGTTGCTTTGGTTGGCATGCTGAACTTTGTCAACATTTATAAACATGAAATTTTCCAGTGTGACACTGGTATTTAACATAATAAAACATGTAGATTTATGTGGGTCAGTACAACAAACGGCATGAACGTATGAATTTAAAATCATATTTCACTTATGTCTAAAAATACTAGGAAATATTTTGCTTCCATATTTCTCTCCATTTTATTAAAACCCCATGTAATCCACTTAATGAAACATTTTGTTGTAAATTTAAAACAAACTATATTTCAGTAGCAGTTAAATGCAAAATGAGTATAATGGACAGAATTGTGTGAACTTTTCAAGATTAACAAACACATGCACAAATATGCGCCACTAATGGATATTGTAGGAATACCTTTATCATGTATGTATTGTAATTGATTTCAACTTCTGTACAATTAATCATAAAGCATAATTGATAGACTATGCGTCAATTTTATTTTGAAAAGATCTATTTTTGAAAGAAAATGTTACATTCTCCTGTGAACTCTATTTCTCAAAGGCACTTTAACAGTTGGACCATAGCTAATATCTCACATCAGATTAAATTGGATTGATGTTCTCTTTTATGCTCCAATGAGAGATAGTTTGTAGTATTTACAATATTCAAGATAAATGATTTATTGATAATTGCAGTTATTCAGCTATCAGACATCTTGAGTTTGATGCCATAAGTAAAGGAAGTGATATATATCACCTTGTCAAAAATAGAAGATGATGAAAATTTCCTGGTCTGTAAAAGAGCATGATTATTTGCTTATTACACTTTAACAATCTGTGGAAAAAAATAGGTGTTAACCATATATACTGCCTTTTTATTTATTGGAGGAAAAATGTGTGTCCAATCTGTCGACCATTGCTAAAATAGTGTTTATTCAAGTCTAATGCTGATAAGTACTTGTATGTGCCTGACTGTGTGTGTGTGTGTGTGTGTGTGTGTGAGTAAGTAAGTAGTAAGTAATAGTTACCTTTTAAAATCCAGCTCCTTAACTCTCTGTTTAATATCTTCAGCAAGAGCTTTTGAAAGTATAGAAATTTCAATTGGTTCATACTTTCTATCTGCAAATGAAACCCCAAAACATTGTTAAAAGTAGCTGAATTTATTAAGTCCATTTTATTTTCATTAGTACTGGATTCAAGTTTCAATGTTCATGTATTTTATGTGAAAGTATAGGTATCTAGGCAATCACACTTCACAGTGAAATTATAATGAATCAAAGTTCAAGGTATTGCTTGCAAAGGATTATTTTGGTTTGATTGTTGTTTTATATCCCACAAGAATTTTTCACTAACATGTAAATGTCACCAGCTTTAGGTGAAGTACTACAAATTTTGGTTAGTACTATGGACTGGAACCAATGCAGTGAGGGTTCTTTAGTGTTTCTCGATCACCTTTTGTGACAAAGGATTTCGATATCAAGTCTCATCTTAAAGACCCATGACTTTCACTTTGTATGCCCAGCACTTGGCAAAGAACAGTTACTACCATTTTTAAAGTCTTTGGTTTGACCCAGTAAATGAATTGAACCCTGGACCTTCCCCTTGCCAGTTGAACCAACACAAGTTATTTGTTTTTTGGTTTTTTTTGCAAAAGATCAAGACAGAGCAATTCATATCATTATCAGGAGATTAATTCCTTCTCATGTAAATTGTTGTTAGTCTATGAAATGCTGGATATCCAGACATTGTTCTAATATTTTTACAGATAATTGATTTTGTTCAAATGATAACCAAATATGAATTTCATATATGTAAATTTATAAACACAACTACATTTTATTCTAGCTTAAGAGATACTTTGAATGAGACATAATTTAATTAACTTAAGTTGAAAAGAGAGAATAAATTCAAATACCAGATAGAAATGAACAAATAATAAAAAATCATATAAATCAGATCAAAAAGTTGAAATTGTACCACACTTCTGCCTCACCAAGTAGTGATCTGATCACTTCCGGTATGTGTAATTTACAGAATCATATGTATATCCACACAAAATCTCAAAATCAATATGTGTTTACTTATTACATTTTTCAATATGGATTAAATAAGTTAGGTTTGAAAATTTCATGGAATAACTTAAATACATGTATACCTACTATAGTTCTATCTTCAATTAAGGTAAACTTCAACTTGATTTTATATCAGTATGGATTATCTGATTATTATAGTAATGGTTCCAACAATTTTATTTAAAACACTGAGAAATTTGAGTCATCAATTTGGATTGATATTTTTTAAGCAGTGTAATACAGCAAAATTAATTGAGACTTAATCATTACAGGTTGAAAAATTTTATTACTTCAGGATAACTAAAGTTCTGCTGTATTTAATTATCAAATTACACATATTTCAAAAACAATTTTTTAGAGTATGCCAGTTTTTATATTAGTCTTATCTTTTTTCTTCATATTTTCAAGGTTTTCTGTCTCAAGCTGTCATCTCGTTTATTTGTTATGTAGAAATACATCATGCATTTGATAGAACTTTTATTACAGTTACAATAATGTCATTAGATATTCCTTTGTAATATTACCATGTAGGTTTGTTTGTAAAACTTCTTCTATAATTGGCCTGACTTTATCAGCTCTGAATTTTGCAGGTGGATCCAGTTGATAAGTATTTTCATAATAAACCTGCAATGTAAAATGAAGAATTATCTGATGAATAAACACAAAACTGATGTGGTTTTAATTGGAATATACTTTTCCTTTATTTCTATTTTTTATTTATCGTCATTCTTTTTTATATTTTTGACTTGAAAATAAATTTGCAATTCACTTAGCTTTGTACTGTGATGGCAATACAGGGGCTGAAAATTCCTTAAGTCCGAGGTTCGGGACCTACATATTTTAATTTTGGACCCTGTCGTTTTCCTGCTGTGTGGGTCTGAGGACCTTACAAGTCTGATTCAGTGAATGTCTATTCTGTCAATTTCTTTCTTTCTAACCTTTATTTGTTTCCTTTTTATAGTTCAATTGTCATTTTCTAATATGATTTTGTTGAAGTTTTTGTTGTATATAGTTTTGTGTTTCCACCTTTGATAACTGTTATATGTATTGATTAATTATAATAAAAATTTTACTTAAATTTATTGTAATTGGACCCCCATATGTTAGAGGGTTGGACCCAGGCAAAATTTAACAAAAAAATCCTGGACCCAAGCAGCTGAAAGAAAATTTTCAGCCCCTGCAATAAATGATGTATATCTGCAATATTTTATCTTTTGATTAGTGTATACTATTTTGTTAGGCTTTCAAAACCATTAATTACTTGGGTTCTAAATAATTTTGTCAATGGATAGCATAGGGAATATTAATATATTAATACAAATATTAATCTATCCACATCAGCCAATACTCACTAATTGCAATATATTACAGAATCGTCCATGTTTTGTATTAATATTTTTTCATTTGCCTCACAATTTGTGGAAATTTGACACATCTTTAAGTCATGATCAATAACATATTAAAGTTGGATTGCATTCCAAGCAATAGTTTTCAAGTGATAACCAAAACAAAAATTCTGCCCATGGGTGCACTTCGAACTTCACCTTGAATATATGACCCTTGGCCAAAGACATGACCTGCCTTTAAACCACATATAGTTTGCAAATGAAAAGTGGCTAGGACCCATAGGGCCCCAAAAGTAACAAAACTTTTAATTTTTTAATGAATTAATGATCACATAACTTTCAAATTTGGTATGCATGATTATTTGTTTAAAAGCATTCTTCTTGGGAAACAATGGTAAGATATTCCCAGTTTTCATAAATTTTACTAAGGTATTGTCCGATTCAAATAAGATGGCGGGTCGGAGTAAACTGTTGATTATCATACAGATGATTATAGTCACTTTTCGGCTATGACAAGCTGCACGGGAAAAGCATTTTATTCTTCACTGGATACTTTCTTATGTATGGTGACAAGTAAGAGTGATTACTCTAGTCAGTGTAATTTTAATATTATGTTTTATTACCTAAAAATTAATAATATTTTTATTTTAAAAACTTCATCTTAAGATTGAAGAATAAAAGCATTCTTCTTGGGAAACAATGGTAAGATATTCCCAGTTATCATAAATTTTACTAAGGTATTGTCCGATTCACATAAGCTGGCAGGTCGGAGTAAACTGTTGATATCATACAGATGATTATAGTCACTTTTCGGCTATGACAAGCTTCATCTCAAGATTGAAGAACCACTGCCAGCACTGGATAGATTTCAAACTTTGGCAGGGATCTTGGTCCTGGAAGTGGCCAAGGGGCCACAAATGTCAAAACTTGGTACATCTTAATATTCTTCTTCTCAACCAATTAGCATACATCCATTTTTTTCAAATTTAGTATACATTATTGTCAAGTCAATATCTACGAAGATTGCAAATGAAATTGAAATCTGTTCATAAACGGCTTTACAGGATAGCATCAAGTGACATAGGGTATGGTTTTATACAAATGACTTACTAACTCAAACTGATTGACTTTTTGTATACAAAGATATATTAGATTATTTTAGGAATTATACAAAGATCATTGTGACAAAGTTTCAAAGTCATAGGGACAAAGTTTCAAGTCCATAGAGACGAAGGTCAAGGTCACAGGCACCTAAGTAAACAGAAAATATCAGTTATTCATCAACTCTAAGATATAATTTTGATTTCTGCACAGTTGCATAATTAACCTAATTTGCAAGATGAGCATCTTAAGGCTCAGTGGGCCCATGTTTGAAAAAAGTCTTCCATTCCAACTACAGTCAAACACATTAAAGGCCACATCTGCTCTGTATAAAGGGCACCTGCCTATAAAGGCCAATTGAAAATCCAGCTAAGTTTAACCCATGCTTAGTGGACTCAAAAGAAAAATGACATGGTTTCATTTTAAAGCAGTAAAGACATACACAAAATTAATGATTTGAAACAATGTAATGTCCAGAATTTTAAAAGTATATCATTTGATATACATCTGAAGCAAACTATCATGAGAATACATTCACTGTCACTAAAGACCTATTTCTGGTGAAATTGCATTGATATTTACAAACAGAAACACCTGTATTATTTTATACAGGTGTATTTGTACTTTTCCAGTATTATTTATAAATCTGAAGCAAATAAAATGGGGAATTAATCAATCCTAGTTGAGAATATTTGTTTTCCTTTAAAACAATGCATATTTAACTTTAAATATCAAGTTTTCACACTAATGCACTTGTTGTCATGTTTAGTTGTTGCTAGTGTAATGAAAATTCAACTTTGATATTTAACTAGTAACATTTGATATATAAACGAACATAAAACCGTCAGTGCCTAACTGATTCATGGTAAATCCCATGCACAACATTAATTTAGACATGTAAAGTTTGATGGGCCATTATATGTGATGTGTCAACAGCAATTACAGACAATTCCCTCTTTTGCATCCTAAGCATTGAGACATTATATTTACACAGCACTTACAGACTCTCTACTTCTGCAAGATCAGCTCAAACAGTTTAATTCCTTGATGAATTGAGCAGTTGGATATGGCTAACTTTTTTATCACAAGAATAATACTGGTCAATAAACAGAATTAGTATCTTATCATAATTTACAACTATTGAAATGTGATGTATCAATTTAGAAAAACTGGAAATTAAGATTTAAAACAAACATTTCAAACGTTTTTATGATAATGCCCATACATTATTATTATTATGGGGTTTTTTTTGGGGGGGAGGTCATCTGGATAATGATTAACACAAAGTTTTTACCAGGAAATGAAATTGAAAAAATACCAGTACAGAACTTGTATGTTCGTAAACATGCTTTTAAGACAAGACATCATACATGTATATGAGTTAAATTCTAACTCTTAATTCAGTGATGTCCATGTGATAATGTGAACGTGCAAGTAAAATGTGATAATATGGAATATCAATGTAATTATACCTGTACTTATCATGTGATAATTAAGTACTGTATATGTTTATTATCATAGCACTGCATGTTTACTATAACAATAATGTCATCCATCAGCAAAAACATTGAAGTATTTGTATTTGTAAGTATTTTATTTAAGTGTAAATACATCAAGAGTCTTATGGGCCACAATGCTCACCTGAGCTGTGCACAGATGCTTGAGGACAGGACCCTGTTTTCAGCCCCTCATAGCCTCCCCCTTTCTTTTAGTATAAATATTTATTTTTTAATATTAACCTTTTATTTGTGCCATATGTTCTAAAGCAATTGTGGAGCTGTACTGGTATCTTACAAATATATGGTTTAACGATGGTAATCTCAATGTTCAAATTATTATAACATTCTTTATGGGAGTAGAAATGAGATAAAAATGAATGAAAATGACAAAGTCTGAAAAAGACAGAAAAAATAGGGTTGTGTATCATGACTAAAAAATGTATCATAATATATCACAATGAAAAGCATATCACCAGGTACCACAGTGTTGTTTGGAACATCAAGTATAACAATGGAAAGAGTAGTGTGAAACACAGAAAGAGTGAATGTAGAGCTACTAATTATTTACTAAATCTTGTACAAAAGATAAACTTATTTTAGCCAAAAATTTTAATTTATTGATATAGGGCTTAGGTGACACAGACACACACTGACACATGTATATACTAATAAAAGAACCAACATAATTCTGTATTTTATTTTTCCAAAAAATATCAATATATTTTTTTTCATATTGAAATATTGTATCATCAGAAACAAAATCACAATATATCAGTGTATCCATATATTGTTACACCACAAATAAAAAATTAATTTTCTTATATCTACATTCATGTAGACCACTCATATGCAATTAGTTTTTCAATTCATGCAGCTGTTCTGGAGAAGAAGATTTTCAAAGAGAGGTATCAACTGGAACCCCTGAGCTGATATGACTGAAAAACAAAAATTGCTAGAGGACTTGCTTCCTTAAAGTTTAGTTAAAATTCCTTCAGATATTTTTGAGAAGTCGAAAATTATTTAGAGTAAATGGGTCCAATGACTGATTGTGTCTAATGACTGAATCATCCTGAAAACTCGGCCTGACCTCTTGATAATCTTAAACTTGCACTATAGTGCATGTAAATAGATAGATAGATAGACAGATAGATAGACAGACAGAGAGATAAACAGATAGAGAGACAGATCAACAATCTTTTTATTATTCTCACTTATACATGATTCTCACCTGACATCATATCACATAACATGTTCTCGTCTAGATTAATAGCAGTCGGTTTCAGACAATTAGATATCAACAATGATCTATATTTACCTTTTTAACTCTAGGTGGTCCATCATCATCAGCTCTTGGGTCACAGGTAAATGATATAGTACTTGATCCTGCTTGTTTAATTTTCCTCTCTCCTATTTCAAACAGACTGGAAGTTTTAGCCTTCACTTCTTTTCCACCTAGTGCTCCAAGTCGATCCATGGTAATGACAGATGTTTCCTCTGTCAAACACTTTCAACAGCAAGCTGGTCTCACTCTTGTTAAGCTGTTGGTGATAAAATGTAATTACACAGGGTTAAGCATAATGTATTACCTGCATAGCATCAAATGATGACAACAATTTTACTGTGAATTGATTAGCACATTGAACCATGTCATTTAGCTTTCTATACAACAGGAAGCAAGCTCATCCATCTGTTTAAATGATTGCCTGTTGTATCTTCATCAGCAACCTGTTGATATTATCAAGTAATTAAAGTCAAAATCAAGTACTGAGATGCTATGTCTAGGAGCACCATTTGTGTCCATGGAGAGCAAAACAGTAATTAGATAACAAACAATGCTTTCACAGACAAAGTTCAAAGTTATAAATGTGGAGGTTTCTGTTAATGCAATTATGCTTGTAGTTTGTCAGGTCTGCTATAAATACTCTGTGTACATAAGTGTGATTTTCTTACTCGAGTCATTATTTAACAATCAATGTAGCTATCACACCTGACAAGGTATATGTTCAGATAACATGCAATCAGATATACAAAGGATGATTACATAGAAGGCCTGACAATAAGATACATCATGGAAACAGTTCTACCACAAACTTACTTGCATTTTTCCTAAATGTAACAACCTAGATATATTAAAACATTTAGTGTTAGTTGTTGCTGTGACATTTATATGTAAAAAAAATATATAAAAATCACAGATACCAAAGTACATGTACATGTATTATTCTTCAATATACAAATCTGGCAAACGTTGGACAAACAAGGACTTCTGTAAACCCAGAGGTGGAACCAGATGCCATTTAGGAGTAAAAATCCCCTGTTAACTAGTCACACACACAGTCAAACTCAAATGAAATAATGAATACAATAAATATATATTTTTTTATTTATGATATGAATATCTATCCAGTGAAATATTTATTATAACTATGGCTTTACATTAGTATCTTCCATTTTTTTTTAAAACTATTTAATTTCATTTCGAGAGCATTCCTGATAAATTAATAAAAATTGGGGTTCTTATGGTTGTCAAAACATACTTTACCTGCAATAATATCAAAAATGTGTCTTTTCAATGTTCATTGGATTCAAAATCTACAAACATTTTGTAAACTTAAAAAAATTGCATTAATTAATTGAACAGTTTTGATTAAACCAGCCCTATACCTAGAGAAATTTCTAAAAAGAAACACCCAACAAATAACCACACATGCAATAATGAAAAAGAAATCCCAAAAATAAACAAACAAAAAATTGATCTAGATCTACATAGAATTATATACCGAACCATAACTATTAATGTAAGACAACATCTTAGTCTCTTCAAACCAAATTCAACAGACAGTGACTCAAACAGGAGGTATAATATAAATGATAAAGTATGTTAGATCCAACACAGTGATGTAAAGCGAATTCTTGGTTGACTAGAATAGAAATTTGACAAGATAATATATTTTTCATGTTTTGACCCAAATTTACTTAGCCCTGGGCCTAAATATGTTTTGTAAAGTTTGTGATTACAGCAGTCAAATCATTTTGCAACTGCTATTACAGATTCAATTTGCTTTTCATCCCAAACAATGTCACTGGGCAAATTTCTACAGATAATTGAAATAAATCTTCATTCATCTGAACCAGTATTATGGCCCCAAGAGAAACTGGCCAATATCTGATAAACAACAAAGCACTTTAAAGTCATTAAATGACTAAAATAGGCCAATCTGTTGTTGCTGTGGAAAATTTGAATATCACATTGATCAACAGTATTGTGCCATAAATGAGTTTCCAAGATATTTCCCCAATATATCTTAAATAAAAACTGCATTGATTTTTTTGTTCAAAACATTCTTATACTTATAGATTTGTTTATTTCCTGATTTTCTTAAAATTTACCCCACTTGAAAAAATATAGAAACCATTAGCACTTAATTCTTTTATAATTTTTCAGTTCATAATTTGAGAAAAATGATGGTTTAGACTTGAATTTGATTTTCAAATGATATATTTCATGCTGTAACAGTGCCAGTACTGAACTGATTTGAAATTTTACAAAGAAAAAAAAAATAATAATAAAATAACAATGGCACACTGCAGTAGGCCTAGTGTCTAGTAGCCTAATGATACCTAGATATTTATTTAATAAAAGATTTATTAAACATAGATTGGCGAAAATCTCGTGAACACCCACCATCATCTAATTTAGGAGAGATCAGAAAATGCAGTTTTATATTATGTTGCATTGGGGAAATATATTTTGGCCAATTTGGGAACTCACTTTTGTCCGACTGTTTACATTGCCAAATTATGCGAAACACAATTGGATGTAGGTAAATTTGATTGAACTGGACAGAATGGAATATTGAATTAAGCAAAATTGTCACAGAAATTGCAAATTCACCAGTGTAAATAAAAATAGGTGTTAGCAATTCTTCTGAAATTTACCGCTTGGAAACTTTATTTTTAAGTCCTACTTCCTGTGACGCATGCGTAGTTTATATGCCTTCGTACGACCTCATCAACACCCATTCTCAGTAATAGGTAGCGAATGGTGTCGTTGGTGAATTTTGTTTAGATAAAACAATCTGTGTGCAATTGATGATAGAATACATTATCAACGTAAAGCTGAACTGTAATTACATAATACCAAACTAAAGGAAACGGTTGTCTTAGCATTGTCTTAGTTTCATGGTACAACTAGTCTAAACTAAGGAAAATGTTGTCTTAGCAATGCTTTAATAGTATATTTCTAATGCCAGGAGTGAGTTTGTCTAATAAGTAGGCCTAGTGTAGAGATTAAGAACGGTTACAGAGAGACAACAAGATTCTTCATTTAAACGGTGAACGTAAATGGTACATCGATCTCAACACACTCCCCAATGGCATAAGACCAACACCTAAAATTGACATTATTTAAAAAGATTCACCAAATGTCTGGGGTATAAGCTATAGCATATAGTCTTATATCTAGTCATGCGTTTTAAACCTTTGGAGTTTAGTCATAGCTATTTTCATCAGATCTATAGTTTAGAGTGTAGTATCAAAGTTTGTGTACAGTAACCTCTGCAGGAGGAATACAATACTGTAGAGGGGGTCTTCGTTTAACAATAAAGCCCAAGTCACAAAAAAGACTTGTTGTTTTTATGGTTCGAGTTTCCTTATTTCATATGATTTGGGACAATAAACTAATACAGTATGCAGTATGCGCTTCTGGGTTCCAACCGTTCATAAACGCATGTCTTCTTTGTTTTAATTTAAAAGTATTCCCGATTTTTCCACGACTAGTGGCCCAGGAGTTATATCTCCGTTGTTTTGATTTTGGATCTGACAACGGATTCACGGTGGTTCGCGATCGGTCAGTAGGAAATGCTGACTCTTCCATGGCACTTGGTTTCGCCTCTGATTTTTCATTGTTCCACTGTGTTCAACATAATTGTAAAATGTCTTGTGGGCTGACACTCGGTACTTTTTATACTAATTTTATCACGAAAAGTATCAATGTTGAATCATGTACAATTTCAAATGCCGATATATTTCTACAGAACGTAATATTGCAAGTTACATTGCATTACTTAGCATGGTATTTATCTGGTGGTAGTATATATATATATAAGACCTAAAGATGATTAGTACTAATCAAAGCACAACTTTTGGTTAATGATCACAACTACCTTTGGATAATCAACCACACCATAACGTTAAAATATCTTCATTTTATATTTTAAAGATATCAGGATGCATTGAGTACCATCTTTATTATCATCAAGAGTAAATTTCAGCTTGAATAAAGCAGTAATTGCGAATTAAATCATGCTGACTAACTAACCCTTGAGGAGTTCAATAATTTTGTAGTGTAATCATTTCCTTCGCATTATTTGTCCTTAGAGAAAAATAAATCCAGTGTAAAGTGCGTTACATTGCCTAATATTTTATTTAGTGGGGTTTTCATTCATTGGAGTAGATAAAGAAGCGGATTCATAAGCCGAACTGATTAAACCCATGTTAGATTCTCGTAGATCGATTCTAGTGAAGACCTTTTACTGTGGATATATCCTGATAAAACCGCTGAATTCGTGTATTTGCATATTTGATCACGTTTGAGAAAAAAGAAAATTTATAAAGGAAGTTGTTGTATAGTGTTATCGAGATTTCTATTCAACGAATGGGTACAGCACATACATGTTTACTCGAAATTACTGGTGCAAATACACAAACCATGAAAAAATGACAGTTAAAGATAAGATTTCCTATAATGCCACCACAAAGTGTTACAGTATTTGTGCAAATACTTTTTGTGAATATTCAATTATGCTATAATTTCAACAACACCAACAAAAATAATAATAAACTATCTGTTTTTGATGGATTTCACAAAAGGGAATTTAGGATGTACTCAGTGATAGTTGATTTGTTTTCGGATTTAGCTTATGTCTGCACCAAAGAAAGGCATATCTAAATACAAGAGCGATTGATTACTTTGCCTGTCTAAACGACTTGGCAGATAATCTTAAACATAAAAATCATAGATACATTTGTACCAAAGTAAACATGTAAATCTTTAGGATGTCCATATGTACATATACATATCTGGCGAACATTGGACAAACATGGACCTCTGGGAATCCAGAGGTGGGATTAGGTGCCATGGAAGGAATGCTAAGTGGGCTCAAGTCAACCGAATGAAACGACATTTAGATACAGACGCATGCATACACAAGACAATTCTCTTTTTCACTATCATTTGGTAACTCGACATTTTGTTAAACAAATTACAGTACCCCTAAACATATGAGTTGAAAGGATCGACAATTCACTCGATAGTTATATAATGACTCAGTAATAGCTATCTTAACCCTTTTACCCCTAAGTCTCCAGATGGTATGCTCTTTTCTATTGTTTACACCAATCTATTTTGGACTGTAGGAATGAAAGGGTTAACACATGTAGCACGATAAAGGTACTGAAGTACAACAATCCCAAAACCATGTCTTTATTTCCAGTACTCATCTCTGTCGTGACCATTGAGAACGCTACATGACAGGAAATTGAAGCTAGTGCATTGCTGATTATACAAACAACTCGACTGCAATATGATCATAGCTGATTTTGTAAAATTTATACGGTGGAATATTAGCCTATACACATAATACGAAACTTTTAGTTTTACAATCAGGGCCAAAACCAATGCTCAAAACAATCGTTTCTGTCAATAATACTTCGCCAGCTGATCTTGAATTTAAAAGAGTTCCAAAACAAAATGTGGAATCATACAAGGTCAAAAATGGCCTAAATGTATTCCCAAATCTGTCCAAGAGTAACCACTGTAAAAAGAGGACTATCTGACTTGAGGATCTTCAAGTCAGCGACTGAAATAATGTTTCTCAAGAAAAGTTTTAGTTACAGAACTTAAACAGTGTTTTTATCTTAGTGTTCTGTCAAAATGGATGCGACTGTATTTCAAATTCATGATCTTTTTACTGTCCTTTACTAATTTTAATTTTTAAGAAATTTCATTGTACTGTACTTATTTATAATTTCTTATGAATTAAAAAAAAATGA
Source organism: Atrina japonica (assembly GCA_030159075.1). Taxonomy (NCBI): domain Eukaryota; kingdom Metazoa; phylum Mollusca; class Bivalvia; order Pterioida; family Pinnidae; genus Atrina; species Atrina japonica. The sequence goes on along the minus strand of BROG01000072.1, from coordinate 169,714 downwards.
GTAAAGCACAACTGTACTATACTAGTATGCATAAAATCTAAGATGATGCTTTACGATGAACGTATTGTCGTGTTGTAAATGGATACGCAATCAAGCGGAGGATAAAGAAATGCCGTATTTCCAGAAATTTCCTTATAACTTTTCTGGAAGACATTAAATATCATATTTGAAAAATAAATTAAATATCTGTTAAATAGATAATTCTACTCACCTGTTGCCACCGGCGAAAGTGCATACATCAATTATTTACGGTAACTATAAACTCAGATGTTTACAGTTCATATTGTACCCGAACATTACAACATTCGCCGTTTATGTCCTCAGAGAGAGCTTATTAACTTTCCAAGAAACATAAAATGCTACATTAAGAGGGTGCAAAATAATCCAGTCGATCAGTTTCCTCAGCATAATGTGGAGAAATATCTAGTTTTATAATCTGTGTTAATTGCAGAGTTTTCATTATTCTAAGTTTAATTTTATAATAATTGGTACAGAAAAATATTACTCAAACTTAAAAAGCTCTGAAATGTTGTTGATATATCATTAAATTGACATTTTATTGATTTTGTGCGCTTTGAACGGAATCGGAAAGGAAAGAAAGAGTAATTAATTTGCCGCGACTTCTTCGCGTGTAAGGATGTACGGAAGCCAGTTTTACGTGTGGCAACCGTTTCAACAGTAATTACTCATGTGTTTCTCAAAGTGAGATATTTCAGGTAAACATTTATCATTTCATTTAAGAATCGATAAATATCACCATAGACGCCTATGGCATATGGTGAAATGTATAGTAAGTCAATGTAAGAGATGACCATTTGCCTCTACTGAATAAAACATTCACACAATATTATGTTTACTATATATTTAATACAAAACCACATATCTAAAAAAAATAGTGTGAAGCCATTAAATGCAGTTTCATTGTTTATTTTGATTTTTAATTTTCTGAATCAGAAATCATATTATTTTAATGAAAATGTTGTCCTCGTTTTTTAGAAAATTACATAAAAAAATCAAGGATTCATTCTCTGTTTAACAGTGCAAATTGAAATGTGATAAACCAGATACAGCATCATAATATGTATATATATATAGATCTAGAAGATAAAATTATGAACACAGCTGTAATATCAATATCATTTGTTTAAGCTCAACAGTACAATTAATCAAGTATATTTTAATATACAATCTAGCACTAAGTCCTTCACATTTGAACGGACCTCAGTCAAATTTGATAATATGGTAAAATCATGTATATTATTACAAAGGTATAGCTAGACAAAAATGTTGAATAAAAGATTAAGAGAATTTTTTAGTGAATAATAAATGACAGGATCAAACTGAATACGAATTCTTCATTTATACTTTTGCTGTAAATGCATTCAAAATTCATCTTGTTTTTGTAGAAAATAACAGCCATGATCACACTCACCCTTTTTTTAAGCTCACTGTCTTGCCCAAGCTAAGATTTTATTTTTGTTTGTATTTTTTATATACAAGAATGTGTAGGCTTGTGCCAAAAGTCCTTAACAGCAGCTATACACCTGACAATGATATGTAAATGAGCAGTATATCATAGATATTTAGTCATATCATAGTGAAATCCATATAACCTGGCAGGGTATTTTGAACCTTTTCTTGACTTGGACAACTTAAAATTTAAGGTATTGAAATACCAATATTAAAATTACACTGACAAGAATGATCGTTCCTACATGTATATCTTATCATAACTACAAGTATCCAATGAGGAATAAAACATGTTTTCCGTGAAGTTTGTCATAACCAACTTGCGAGTAAATACATCCATTAACAATCAAAAGGTTACTCCGCCCTGCCAAGCTACACGAATTGAACAATTAAAGGTTCAATTTATGGCACACCAGTGTAAAGTAAGGTATAATCATAGATCATACCTAAAATAAACGTGTAAATTTAAATTTAAAAACACTGTATTATTATGAAAACAAATTGTCTCAAAATGTAAATATTTCCTGTGATTAAAAAATATACAGTAAGTTTCATATATAAACTGCATCATCCCCTGGCGTTCTTTAACCGAATATCCAAAATGTTTGTGCATTTAAATTTATCATGAATGTAAATATGAATAAATGTTTTGACATAAAACAGCAAACACAATGCTGCCATGGTGATTATGTTAACAAATTTGTTTTTGGAAAAAACAACAACTGCATTGTTACCATGGTATTTACATGAACAAATTTAAAAACAGCAATGGCAATTCCACCATGGTGTTTATGTAAATACAAAACTGCAATATCGTGTGTTTATAAACAAAAAATTGCAATTTTGCCATATTTTCATAAATCAGAAATTGCAATGTTGCCATGACATTTATATGAATCAGAAATTGCAATGTTGCCATTAAATTATTATGAATCAGAAATTGCAATGTTGCCATGACAGCAATGTCATCATGAGTGTTCATATAATAAGCAACTACGATTTTACTATTTATGGAAAATACTTAATATGTAAAATTAATTAATGTTTTTATACATATCACTTTCCAATTATCTAATAAAGGTTCAGTGGAACCTCGCTATACTGTAATCAGATGAGTCGAAATTCAAGTTATGTTAAAGTTGAACACCCAGTTTATTTGATTTTATGGATAGATAAATTTGTATATCAGAATTGGTTATCTCGAATTCTGGTTATATCAAATTAAAAGGAGCAGTCTCTTGAATTTCATGATAACAAGGTACGATTGTATTTGAATTAAGTATACGCACCATCCCCAAAACTAAGATAGTCATCTCTTTACACTGGGTACTCTTAGACAAATTCTGGAATACATTTAGGTTATTTTCTGGCCTTATATGATACCCATTTTTGGTTTCGGAACTCTACATCTACTTTAAATTCAAGATCAACCAATGAAGTATAGATTGACAGAAACAATCATCTTCAGCATTTGGCCCCACTTATTTTTGCAAAATTTGAACTTTAGAAATATATGTTTAAAATTTCCAAAAGCCCCCAACTGTATATCATAATGAGAGTATTCATATATCCCAGTTCCAAAGACACATGCAAATTGAAAAAAAAAATGTTTAGAAACCCTTTGTTCCTAAGAGTCCAGTCCCATAAACCTTAGCATTTATTGAACTCATCCTTAAATCTCCTTGATATACAGCATCATACAAAATTTAATTAAAGTGTTCTTAACAAACAAATATTCCAGCCAAACACAAAATTCCCTCATCTTTGACCTGGGGGAACGGGGTAAATAATGACACAATGCTCATTGCTTTCCACTTGTAAGCATCTCAATGAAATAACATGCTAAAATAATATTTCGCCAAGATAGCACCATTTAAAAATACTACACTCTTGAAAGCTAAGATATTTATTTTTTACAGTAGACAGATTTTGCAATACATTTAGATGTATTATTTGGCCTTGTATGATACCACTATTTCTTTCAGAAACATACATTTGAGCTCAACTAATGAAGCCTTATTGAAAGAAACGATCGTCTCGAACATTTGTTTTGGCGCATTTTCTAAAACTATAACTATGGTATTAGTTTTATTTACGTCTAAATACATAAGAGTATAAGATAATTTTAAACAACCCAGATCATAATCATTTCATTTTTCAATATTTATTTTATACAAGTGTATGTATAGTTTCTGTATATTGATTTAAATTTGCATAACATCTGGAATATATAATATTGTTTATAAGTGTTTATAAAATCACTCAAATGTAAGCCATTTTTGTGGATTCTTTATCAATATCTTATCAATTACATCTTGTGAAATTCCTCTATCACGCATCTTTGGTACAATATTTAAGAAAATATGTGAGTATCCATGACCTCCATACTTCATCTGTTGAAAAAATAAAAACAAAATGTTAGCCATCAAATGTATTTGCATATCAAATTAAATACATCGCAAAACATCATATCTTTCAACTAAATCATAACCACATTATTTGAGAGTACAATGACCCCTCTACTCGACAATTTAGGAAGTGATGTTTATTATATCATTGATAAATTATAAATGCAAAATATATTGTCTATCTCAGAAACCTAAATCATTTGAAAACCACAGTATCACAGCCTAAGATATACATGAATTGTATAACAGCTAGGTTTTCTATAAAATATTTTGTTAATCTAAAAATCTGCTTTAAGATAAAACAAAATTGAACAACATTTTGCAACATTTAGAATTGCGAATTCATGTATCCATATATGAATATGCTTGTAAAAGGAAGAACAAGCAATTAAGTATTTACAGAATATAAATGTTTTACAGTATAAATAGTAATTTCTAAGGTTTTTGGTATCAGCTTGACAGAAACAATTGTCTTGAGCATAAAAACTTTGGTATTATGTTGATGACATTTATAACCACTAGGTCGTTGCCAATGGTTGACTGTTTGAGTCTCCGAGGGTATACATAAGCCTTGTACTTGGTATTTCAGTACCAGCTGATAATTTTATACTAAAGTAATATTTCACACTGATAACACATTCAAATTCTATATTCTTCAAAAGCTAAGATTGTCATAGTATTACAGTAGTTACTGTTAGAAGGATTTGGTTATACATTTAGATTTATTATTTGGCCTTGTATGACACCACTTTATTTTCAGAAAATATACATGTATATCTATTTTAATTAGAGTTCAACGGATGAAGTCTAATTTCCAAAATGATCGTCTTGAGCATAATAACTTAGGTATTGTGTTTATAATACATGTATTAGTATACTTTTTAATTTATAAATAATCAACATATGCAATGTTTGATGAGGTTATCTAGTGATCCATTGATAGTAACTTGCGTGAGAATATATTACGTTAATATACGTTTTGATCTGTAAAAAGTTAATTTACAAGTTTGTTTGTTAAGTAAATTCTGTTATCTATTAATAGTCACTTTCAGGTCTATGTACAATGCATTTGGTTAGTATATCTTGTGATATATTAATAGTAAACTTACAAGTCTGTGTTTTGTGTGCATATCATGTGCAATGGTTATTTTATCTTCAAAACCATTCTCAATAAGAAATTTAATTTTTTGTATTCTTTGTGCATCACTTGGCATGTCAGTCTGTCCATCCTGTTGATAATGTGAAGTTTCAATTCCAAACAAGTCATATTCGCAGATACATCCCAGTTGTGCAAATTCCAGAAGGTCTTTGCCCCCTTGACTGGTAAAAGTTCCTGGAAAAGTGAAACAACAATGGTAATAAATCTTACTTTATTGCTGAGGCTAAAATCATAAAAAATTGGTGTTATTAATCAGTAGATTCTACAAACAAAGTGTTAGTGAGAGAATGCAAATGAAACAAGATTCAAATTAGACACAAATTAGTATTTTAATGGTTGAATCTCAGGTAACTACTTTCTACAATGCAAGTAGTATTTTGGCAAATCCTATGGCACATTGATTTTTTAACTGGGTTGCTGACGACGCATAATTGTGTACAAGGAAAAACCCGAGGAGTTCTGAGCCTGTCATAGCAATCAGGCCTTGCATTAAAAACGGTACTTTTAGACAACAATATCTGCCTATTTACTCATCTAAAATTTGAATGATCATCAATTATACTGATGATAGAATTTTCACATTTCTTTGAATTTTCTACTCAACTTTAGATATATTTTTCAATTTTAATACAATTTATATAAATATATACATGAATAAATAAAAAGAATACAGCACCATAATAAAGAGAGCTTGGGAGACTTAAAATAAGCAGGTGCCTTACATATAAATTCAGTTATGGTTGTTGCATTTGGAATGCAGAAAATGAAAAACTAGACAAAATTGGTATTAAAAAGATTCTCTGTTTTATAACTTATAAAAATATGCTTTTTTATACAATAATTGGCTCAATGCAATACTTGTTCTCTGTCGAAAATTGAATAATAGGTAATTGTAATCCCAGCTTGATTTTCAATTCTATATTTCTAGTGTAATAATCAATTAAGTTTTTAATAAACCCTGATTACTGTTATGGTGATGATGAATTCTATTGTTAATTGATGGTTATTTCACTCAGGAATATCTCCCTTGTTGTAAAAAAAAACACCTCTCTTGAGAAAATGGGACCTGATTAGACACCCCTCCTCCTGGAAAAATGGACTAAGCATAGAATTCCCACTTAGGTTCCACTGAGTTTCAATTAAGCAGTGAGATAGGCATTCATCTACACAATTAGACCACCTTTTTTTGCTACATTTTGTCACATAAAATGACATTTTTACTTACTGTCTAAGTGACCCATTACAAGTTTACTGACATTTCCACCAGCTTCTTGATAGATACGGATGATTTCAAATGGCGCCTTGGAGTTTCTGCCGGGATGAATCATAACTGGACACTTAAATTCTGATTGAACCTCTGCTGATGCCCTTACAGCAACTTTCTCACTATCTGGAAAAATCAAGCCTCCAGAATTACTTGCAGTGACAAATCTTTGTTTTGTCAGTTGTTGTGATATGTGGTCAAACATGAAAATTTAAAAGGCCAAATATAATAGAGCTGAAATGAAAAAAAAAAAATTATCACTCCATTAGTTTTCGAATATTTTTTTCATTATTTCAGTTACCTTTGGTGTTTCTTATGATCCGGAAATACTGTATACCTGGAAATTTATTCCACTTTTGGACAGGAAACATATTCACCCGGTCTTCACCCTGTCTTAAATCAGTTTAGTCTTATGTATGGCATGTATATCTATACTTCAGTTATCTAGCTAGTCAGTTTTGCTTTCATTTGAAATTGCCCTCTCTTCTAAGGGCCAAAATGCTGAAAATCATGAGAGAAAATTTCCTGATATACAGTAAATACCTGTCAATTACACTGTATGTGTTATTCTCAGGTATTTCATACATAGGTGGCCTTTAATGCAAGTTTGACTGTCTGTGATATTTGAACACAAAGATTCAAAAATTGAACAGATTGAACTTAAAGTTGAATTTATGCAAAAATGAGGTATTGGGGTAATTACCTGAAAATCTGTGAAGAAAACCATTTTCCATTAGCCAGTTTATCATTTCAATGCCAATTAGTGATGGCAAATTGATGCTACACTGTGTAATATACTGGTGCAAGGCATGTGAACAAATATTTAAATGGAAATTTTATATTTTGAACATTTGCCATTTAGTAGTCATTGAAGAATATTCAAACATTTGTATAATTTTTGTTATAGCTCTAAAGCAGGTATATAATGACTATCTTTAGAGGCCGTTGTGGTCAAGTGGTTAGAGAATCATATTTTAAGTCATGATATCTCTCACCTTTAGTCAATGCAGTTGCACGTCTCGATGCATTTTAGGTTTATTATTTGGGGAAGTTTGCCAGTTTACTTATGGAATGCAAGTTGATTTTTCCTGGTGCATTGCCACCATTTTTTCTCCTGAAGCATTAAAAATTGATCAACACAGAAGATTGCTTAAAGTGGCATGAAACAATGTAAAATGAACAAACACAAATACATGCAAACAAGCAGCATGTTGCTTCATATGCCTAGTGGCAGAGTGCTGCCTCATGTGTCCAATGGCAGTATGCAGTCTTGGCCTACATGCCTAGGGCAGAGTGCTGCCTCATGTGTCCAGTGGCAGTGTTCTGCCTCATGTACCCAGTAACAGTATGCTCCCTTATGTGCCCAGTGGCAGTATGCTGTTGTGGCATATGTGCACAGTGTCAGTGTGATGCATCATGTGTCCACACTCCAGTGGCAGTATTTAGTCACATGTGTCCAGCAGCAATATGCTGTCTTGATCTGTGTGCCTAGTGTCAGTGTGCTGTCTCATGTGCCCAGTGGCAGTGTGTTGCCTCATTTGTCCGGTGGTAGTATTCAACTTCATGAGCAATTGGTAGTCTGCCTTATCATATGTGCTAAGTGGCATTGCGCTGCCTCATGTGTTCCAGTGGCATTGTGCTGCCTCATATGTCCAGTGGCAGTGTGCTGCCTCATATGTCCAGTGGTAGTATTCAACTTCATGAGCAATTGGTAGTCTGCCTTATCATATGTGCTAAGTGGCATTGCGCTGCCTCATGTGTTCCAGTGGCATTGTGCTGCCTCATATGTCCAGTGGCAGTGTGCTGCCTTATATGTCCAGTGGTAGTATTCAACTTCATGAGCCACTGGTAGTCTGCCTTATCATGTGTGCTAAGTGTCAATGTGCTGCCTTATGTGTCCAGTGGCAGTGTGCTGCCTCATGTGTCCAGTGTCAGCATGCTGCCTCATGTGTCCTGTGGAAGTATGTTGCCTCATGAGCCCTGTGGCAGTGTGCTGCCTCATATGTCCAGTGGCAGTGTGCTGCCTCATATGTCCAGTGGTAGTATTCAACTTCATGAGCCACTGGTAGTCCGCCTTATCATATGTGCTAAGTGTCAATGTGCTGCCTCATGTGTCCAGTGGCAGTGTGCTGCCTCATGTGTCCAGTGTCAGCATGCTGCCTCATGTGTCCTATGGAAGTATGTTGCCTCATGAGCCCTGTGGCAGTGTGCTGCCTCATATGTCCAGTGGCAGTGTGCTGCCTCATATGTCCAGTGGTAGTATTCAACTTCATGAGCCACTGGTAGTCTGTCTTATTATGTGTGCTAAGTGGCAGGGTGCTGCCTCATGTGTCCTGTGGAAGTGTGTTGCCCCATGTGCCAGTGGCAGTGTGCTGCCTCATGTGACTTGTAGCAGTATGCTGCTGAATGTGCCTTGTTATATGGGACTGGGGTATTGAGTACAACAGTGAGTATAAACATGTAGCATAACATATAATGTAGCATTCTCTCTAACACAAGTTTTCATTCAATCATTAGACTATGCCACATTTAAATTCTTTTTTCCAAAGATCAAAGATGGTAGGAGGCATTTTGTTTTTGGTGTGTCTGTTTGCAACATTTTGGTTTCATGTGGTACCAATTTTCTTTACATGCTTTACATGTTTCCTTCATTACCATACAATACTTATTTTCCGCTATATTTTTTTCCCTCAAATTAGCTGAATATGTCTACACTTTTGTGTATTGCAATGTTTACTTATCTTGTAGGCAGGGGCACCAATTTCTTACACAGAGTTGTTGGTCCTTGCTCTCCTCAACAATCTCTGTCAATGCCTCAACTTCTGCCAGATTTTGGCAAAATATATAAATCTACTATAGATGCTATAAATCTATGCTCTTTATAAGGTTACAGTTTTTTTTTGCATATATCTTTTAGTGTCGAAACAGAAAAAAATACTATAAAAATACTACTACTACTATGAAAATACTTTTTAGAAATTGATATAAATATAGGGATTACATTTTGTGAAAAGTTTCCATATTCTGCATAAGTTGGTTTTTATATACATTCTGTGGGCTACATGAGCATATGTTTTGGGACTTTTTTTTTTAGACATTGGCAGAGATTGTTGAGGAGTGCCAGGATCTACAACTCTGTATAAGAGATTGGCAGGGGCACATGAAAACGTAGGCAAGAAAAATCGGCACTTTACTAACCCCCAAGAGGCCAACTACAGCCAACTTCACCGATTATACCACTCTTTATATCAGTTCCATCAGCACCATGCACAATATCTGATCTCATTTGCTCTTCCATCTTCTCTTGACTAAAATTTGTTGTTCCTGGTCGAGAACTTTCAACATAGAATCCTAATAAAAATAATTAAACATTCTGAAGTATCAATACATTTTCATCATTAACAAGAAATGTATACTGTAGAGGGGTTTAATTTTGCAGTTTATAATTTTCATGTTTTGTTCACTCCTGACACTGTCAGTTTTGTAAATTCATGGATGGGGAGAACTTGAAATAACATCAAATTCTACAAATGTTACCCATAATATATTACTTGTATATACAATGAATATGTAATTGAATAAACTTATTCACTGTTTCTTATGTTCACAGATTTTTACAAACACTATGAGTATAGCAAATGTTAGCCCTGTGAATAATTTTAAACCTGTACACAGCCCTGTAGAATAACCTTGGCAATTGGCATTGCCGATGCAAAAGGCAAAGCATTTTTATTTACGTCAAATTTCATAGTTAAGTAGGCTTAGTTGAATGTCAAACTTCAAATTTCTATTACAATTCCAGATTTCCTCAGCTAAGAATAAAAGAGTCAATCTAAAGATTCTCATGAAGATGTGTAAAGTGATCGACCAATGAAATTGCGTAATTTGATAGAACATGCTTATTGACAAGCGGTCAGTTTCAAGTGGGCGGTGTAATTAATCTCACGTATACACCTGTCCGTCGCTAAATAAATAAATCTTTTAACAAAATTTACCAATTATCACTGCTGATTGTTAATGACTGTGTAGTGCCAATCAAAGCCCGTCAGTGGTTCATGTTTGTCCTCACGTTAAGATGCACCAAAGTGGTCAGCATTTTGTAAAATAGGGAAACAAGTTTATCTATTCTGTTTAAATGTTTACTGCAACAGCAAACTAATTCCAATTTATTTTATTGTGACCTTAGATTGTTATGAGAAATATATCATCAATATCGACTCACATTTGTTCTTTATGCTTTTATGTTTGAAATTTGAGCGACTTTATCGTATAGTGACATTTTCATCAATAGTATTGGTACATTTCTATCATATACAAGCCAAGGATATATCTATGTGTCATTATAATCAACAGTATCAGTAGGCCTACATTTCTATCAAATACAAGCCAAGGATATACATGTATCTATCTATCATTATAATCAACAGTATAGTGACATTTCCATCAATAGTATTGGTACATTTCTATCATATACAAGCCAAAGATATATCTATCTGTCATTATAATCAACAGTATCAGTAGGCCTACATTTCTATCATATACAAGCCAAGGATATACATGTATCTATCTATCGTTATAATCAACAGTATAGTGACATTTCCATCAATAGTATTGGTACATTTCTATCATATACAAGCCAAAGATATATCTATCTGTCATTATAATCAACAGTATCAGTAGGCCTACATTTCTATCATATACAAGCCATGGATATATCTTTATCTGTCATTATAATGAACAGTAAAGTGACATTTCCATCAATAGTATTGGTACATTTCTATCATATACAAGCCATGGATATATCTTTATCTTTCATTATAATCAACAGTACAGTGACATTTCCATCAATAGTATTGGTACATTTCTATCATACACAAGGGACGGATATATCTATCTGTCTGATGTTCAACAGTATCTGTACATTTAAGGGTGTGTGTGTGTGTGTGCACATATGTGGGTGTGTGCACATGTGTGTGCATGTATGTGTACTTACCAGTGCCAGACACAATGTTTACCCCAGTCTCAATAGCAACTCTTTTGTAAAACTGTGGATCACGCCTTATCCCAGTTGTTGTGTTTTCCACAATAGTGCAACCTCCATTTTTCTTTAATAATAAATAAAAAAAATTAAATTTTAAAATCATCAGTATATAAAGATTTAGTAGAAAAATGAAATGGCTAAAAAGAGTACTTATGTTTTCTTAGTATCAATTTCTATAACTGTATAAATTACAAATATAGCCATTCAACATTCTGGATTAAAATGCACAAAAAAGAAATGGATGCAACAAAACTTGAATGCCTCATCTTCCTTTAATTTAGGGCACTTTCCGAAGGCCGATGGTCTCTTCCTGGGTACATTGTAACCAGGTTCTCTCCTCCATCAATAAAAAGTGGCTGACACTATATTAATTTTGGGGATATCTCCAAATACATGTACATGTAGCTAGATTTTAATGTACCGTAGATTATAAAATTTGCCTCCATTTTTGTACAGTATATTTTTCCAGCATTGTGACATCACTAATGTTACAGGGCCTGTCACAAAAAAATTAGGAATTAACTTTTAAGTCTGAGATTTATTTTACATCCCTCCATGAATTCTGATTTTTTATTGGTATAAATAAGATGAAGATGTCAAGAACTGCAAGGTAATGAAAAAAAAAAAGTTGAGCTTGAGTATTGAGTAAATTTGGTGACTTGGGGCCCAAATGATTAAGTTTTAGGAAATATAAATCAGACCTTGAAAAACTTGATTTCTTCCAAGACTGCATCATTTTCTTCAAAAAGCCGTACATTAGGGATGTTACTGTATCTGAAATGGAAATGATGTTGTTGTATTGTTGTTTAACGTCCCACTCAAGAATCTTTCACTCATATGGAAATGTCACAAAATGCCGGTGAAGGGCTTTAAATTTTGGCCTATACTCGGCACTTACGGCCATTGAGCAGTGAGGGTTCTTTAATGTCAGGGCTCTACATTAAGGATTTTTTTCACTTGTCCCATCGGACAAGTAATAACCAAAAGTAACTTGTGAGAATCCCAAATCCACTTGTCCGTAAAAAAATTCACAGGCGACATAGGATTAAAAAATATATATATATTTTTTGCAAAAAAGTTTACAGAGAGAATATTCATCAGACAACGAAAAATAAAAGCAACAACAATGATAGAGATGTTACCACAAACTAATGAAGACACAAAAATATGTGTATTCACAAACTACAATAACGTCTAGAACTTGCCACTTTTCAAATTACACTGTTACAATTAAATTACACAAAACCTTACTGTTGGAAGTTTGATCTGTTGGCAGTTGACTGACTGCAGAATATTTTTAAACTGCTCTCAATTTAAACTTGTCCCTCATCATTTCTTTTGTTTGTTTGCAACATAGTTTTCAGTATTATTTTGTTTATGAATTGTTTTCATCAGCCGTTAACCATTAAATTGTAAAACCCATGTTTATGATAACAGAGCAAATCTCTTATCAAGTCAGTGTCACTGCAGCCTTAAAGTTATTAATTTCTCATAGGTGACAACAGTTTTAGTGATTTTTTTTGGAAGACCTCATGACTCTACATCTGCACCGACTTTATTATGATTTTATTGGAAGTCAACGTCTATCTGTTTATGAAGATACAACTACAATTATATTTATCTAAGTACAGTCAAAACTCGTTATGTTGAGATTGGTAATCTCGATTTACCCGGTTATCTCGAGATCAAGCTCTGGTCCCAGCAATTTTCCTTCTATATCTTACTATAAAAAGACCTGATAACTCGAGATCGGAAAAGTCGAAAAACCGCTACTGTCTATGTCAAAACATGGTCCCGATGTTTAGTTTCAATGTGAAATTGACCAGTTATCTCGAAGTTATTTTTTCAAATCATTGTGATTACATGACTAGTGCAGGTAAAATATGTTTTCTGTATCAGTTTTTAATACATGCAATGAATAAACATCTTCACAAAAAATCTTTTACTTTGCTCTCTGATCTTAAATTCATGTGGCTAATGTTACTTTCAATAATTCGTTTTTAGACTTTTCGTTCTTAAATGTATAATGATAGTGTCACTTCCATGATCTAGAAACAGCATGGGTTTCCTATTAAAATGTGAGTAATGTTTACTTGTCAATCTGGTATTAAGAAATAAATATGCAAACATACTAGTAATTAATTCCTTTTTATTTGCTTTCAATATTGTTTGACAAAACACATGGTTTTTGTAGCCGTCAGCTTGCACATATCCTGAAGATAAGAGACAAATGATATACATATAGACCTAAAAGTATTCTGGCAATTACCGAGATGCTCACAACAGGAATCAGAGGAATTTAGTGACAGACCTTTTAACTCAAGGACGCGTTTATTTCGAACTTTTTGCTTTGTCTTGACGACTTCGAGATAACGAGGTTCTACTGTAATTCAATCTTCACTTTTGAATTAGACATTGAATGGATACACATTAGTTTGACTGAGGTTTGAAATCACATATTATAAATATTGTTGATTATCTTAATTTGTCCTCTCAGACAAGTGCTTAGGAAGATTTACTTGTCCGAGCCTAATTTCACCTGGACAAGGACAATCGTACAAATTTTAATGTCGACCCCTGAAAGTGCCGACACCTACTGCGACAGTGACCTCGGTTTTTAATGTCTCATCTGAAGGACAGGAATCCGACCTGTCGCCAACTGGACTCAAACTCACTATCAAGAGTCAAGTCCGCTACCAACTGAGCCAGGCGACTCAAATTGGAAATGAGGTAGCCTACATCAATATGCATATCAGTGTGTATACTTACGGGTTTTGACGAATGTACCATAGATTGTCCATAGCAACAGAAACATCTCTAAATTCTTTATAATTGGGGTCAATTTCCACTGCCAAAGGTTTAGAGTCCAGAGAAAGGTGTTCATGAGTGAGTGTTGTACCAGCTGCTGATGGATCAATTGGTCCCAAGACTAAAACATAAAAAACATAAATAGAAGTAGCGTTTTCTTTCAATCTCTCTCTCCTCTCTTTTTTCTGGGTGGGGTGCACAAGTTTAACAGATTTATTTTAGAGGACTAACACAGTTTCAAACAGGTATATAACATTTGTCATTGTAGTAATGATCTAATGAGAACAACTCTAACATAAGATGATGATTACATACAACTTTCTGTACATGTAGGCAATAGTATACCTGCAATGTATCAAGATCTGTGATAGTTTCTCTCATTAATATGAAAAATTATTCGTGGAGAACTTGCTGGCATATTTTACGACTAAAGATAAGCTGATACACAGTGAGTTTAATACCTTGTATCATTCAATGTAAGTTTATGGCATTATCTAGATATATGCATGTACACGAAGAAGATCTATATATACATTTGTACATTAGCCATTTTGTACTTTCTTGATTTATATCACATACTCAAGACATTCATCCATGTGTCCTGATAAAATAAAGGTGTTGTGTCTTACTCATTTAAAGGAAAACAATAATGAAAGTATGCCAAGCCTCACAAAAGCCAAATGGCTTGCAAAATGGAAAATCCAAATCTTGTATCATAAATTATGTGATACGAATGGAAACTCTTGAAAGATTCTTTTTATCATATGATGTAAGAAATAATACAATTTAAACAGCATTTTCTGATGACTAGGGGGTGAAAATTTATATTCTCCTTTCTGTCAAGTTGTTCCAAATTATTCCAACTACCATAGGTTAAACACTTGTGCAGAAAAAAGTGCATAAAACATAACAGTATTGTTAATATTGCTTATGTAATACATACATGTACATTTAAGCCTTGATTTTAATTATAATGAACATTATAGCATGCTTTATCAAATATTTAATTTAGCAAAATTGATGATTTTAATAAAACAAAATGAATCTACACAACATGTTTTATTCGCCTTTCCCCATTCAAGATCAAGTGTCATCACGAATGTGTCATCGCCTACCTTCAGATAAATGCTGTCTGCATATGTACATATAGCAAATAAAAGTAGTCCAGTTTCCCGCACATTAGCCAATCAAATTGCCGCCAGGCTTTATTATACATGTTACACATAAAATATTTATATATATGATATGATACATAAATAAATATGTTATGTAGCTGCATAATGCACAAATCATAGGATAAATATATATCCATGCACATCTATATAATATATAATAACTAATTCACCCCTAAAACCACATTTGGCCTTACCTAAATCATTGATTTATAGAAGAGTTCATTATATCTCAGGGGTTGATGAGTCAACATAATGAATCTTCTAATAATATTAGATCTTCTGGATATGCATGTGGATACAATATAGGCCTATACTGATAAAGGGCATCCAGGGTCAGCTTCCCTTGAGATAGTCCCAATAGAGGCCACCCAATGAGCTACATCATAACAAAAGGAACAATACACCTATGGTGTCTCAAGAAGGGGGGGGGAGGATGAGAGGCTTGAACAGACAGATCTTATGGATACAGACAGGAAAAGTCCAAGGATATACAAGATGAATTATATAAGCATTTTTAGTTGGAAGGACAGTATCTAGAGACAAGATGCCCATGTCACAAGATCTGTAAGAACATTTAAGATGCCCAACCCAAAACACAGTGTTACAACCCAAATGCAGGGCATGGTAACAATTGCTGAGATGCTGTGGAATCCAAGTCATGATGCTGTGCAAGAAACCTCTCTTCGTTTGAGTCCGCTCATGCAAGCTAATGGATGTTTTGTTCTGATGGAAAAGGAGTCAGGGACAATTAGCCAGTTCTGGACCATATTATTATTGAATGTGGAGGAGAAGATTTTCTTGTCGGTCCTTGCAAAGCGACTTTCAGTATACATGGTAGAGAACTCCTAGATAGACACATGTACATAATTGTTGTACAACCACAGTCCTATGCTCATTCCTTCCTGTGGACCCAATCAAATGAAGGCTTTTAAACAACTTCTGCATTGTATTAGAACAGTAATGACGACTTCAATAGAACAATGTATCTGATTGGTGGACCAGTGCAAGCATCATTTACTCACATTGGCTGATACCTTATGAATAATATTCATGACCTACAAGAGATTTCAGTCGCATGGGACCATGGGTAGGAAAGAGCATAGCAATTCCAGACCGTGGTTTTAAGACGATGCATGTACATCTATTCAGAAGGCAGGTGTTACCAGATTTTCTGGGAGTGTGGAGCATATAAGTGTGCCAAGCCAGCTCATCAAAGAGGCTAAAGGTAGCAAGAACCTTACTGTGGTATGGTTGGACCTACCCAACACCTACAGATCAGTGCCACATAAGCTAACAGAATATGTACCGGTAATACCACAAGCTCCCCAACCTAAAGTTGACATGGACAAGCATGTGGAAGAAAAACCATATAAACCCTTTCACATTAACTGTAGTCCTGTGACTTTGAGTGGCAAAATAATACAAATACCCACAAAAACAATATAGACATCATTATTGTAACTGATTGTTTCTTGATGTCATTTTCTGGGAATCTGTATCATTTAGCCACTCAAAGTTATGGGACTGCAATTATTGTGAAAGGGTCTATAGAATATCATTTCTGCTTAGGTCTGTGTATAACATCTGCAAACTTTCTGCAGACCTTGGAAAGAAGATGTCCTGTGTGAGTTAGCAGAAGTAGTAGATGCTGAAAGGAGGAAGAAACATTCTAAGGAAGGCAAGGAGGGACTGATACACTTTGTCAGAGAGGGGATACAAGGAAAAGGAGATCAGAAAGACCATCACTGCTTGACAGAGGAAGGGGTTGGGATATCTTATTGACTTGAACAGGAAAATAGTTTTCCCAAACATTGTAGAAACAACATTATGACCAGACATGGTCCTGTTTTCACCTCAGTCAAAGATGCTGATATTGGTTGAGCTGACAGTACCCTGGGAGGAGAACTGTGAGGAGGCACATAAGAGAAAGTGCCTTGAAGTACATGTATACAGACTGTCGGAACCAAAGATAGAAGGTTTAGCCGTTTCCATTTGAAGTTGGATGTAGGGAATTCCCAGCTCAGTCAGTATGGAAGCTGTTCCAAAACCTTGGAAGTATGTTGAAGGACGAAAAAGCAGCAGTGAGAAGACAGTTAAGTAGCAGAGAGGACATCATGTTGGTTATGAAACCGATGACACAATCTGTGTTGGAAGCCAGGATCCAACGAGTAGTGGCCGGATTGGCCACCATCGCTGACCCACCAATGGGAGGAGGTCATATTCCAGGGTTGATACATCTGAGAAAAGTTGGAGACCATCTGATGATGCACTTGAGGGGTGGAACATAAATGATATCAGGGATGCAGAAGGAATATGCATGGATTCTGATTTTTGGAAATCCTAAAGGTGTCTTTTCACACACACACACACATGCACACACACATGCACACACACACACACACACACACACACACACATAAAGCACAAATATCACTACAACAATGAACATTAACTATGGACCTTGGATCAGAAATGATACCATTCTCTGAATATAAGTCACACCAACAGCACAAATACAAAAATAACAAGGCATCTATAAACTCACCATGCCCAGGCTGGGGTTCGAACTCTCGACCTACGGCACCAATCGCCTGGCCCTCCATCTACGCATTCACAAAAATGAATGTTTCAATGACCGTGAGTAGAATTCCGAACATGAGAACTCAGTCATAGAGAAAGGTGAAAGGTATTTAATCCTGACGTTAATGACAATGGATCGATTAACGATGCATGTAGTGTAGAGAGATACAAGAACATATAAAGCACAAATATATATATATATATATATATATATATCACTAAATATAAGTAATTTTACGAAAAATAAAAAATTGCTTATCAAATACTGCGGAAATATTACTAAATTTTTTAGTATATGCAATTTCTCTCAAATCAATATGATAATTATTGATCATAATAAATAATCGAACCCAACAACGGTGTTAATTACTGCTTATACCTATACACACCAGGAAGGACACCCTTGTTACATATTGTGTGTTTACATTAGGAACTTGGACATTTGTAGGCTTACCTACAGTCATTGGTAATTGAATTTGCCAATTATTATCACATTGATTTGAGAGAAATTGCATATACTAACAAACTTAGTAATATTTCCACAGTATTTGATAAGCAATTTTTTATTTTTCGTAAAATTATTCATATTTAGTGATATATTATTGTTGATAACACTGAATGCAATAATGGCATCACCAGAAGAAGTCGACAAGTTACAGCACATGGCTAAGATCTTTAAGGAGATGAACATCTAACCCAAGATGGATAGTAAAGAAGATTTTCAGGAATGGATGGTTAACTACGTGAATACTTTAGGAGCTAGCAAGGTTAAGACGGAAGCCACTCCCCCAGCCACAGTCATGGGATCCAGTATAGCCAGTGCCAGCCACTTCATTCCAAAGCTGTCTTATTTCTTCGGGGATGGAAGCAAGCAAGATGTTTCATATGACCAGTGGTGTTATGAGGTGGAATGTCTAAGAAAAGAGAAGTTCAGTGATTCTGTCATCATACAGGCTATCAGAAGATCTCTGAAGGGAAATGCAGCCCAGGTTGCTATGCATAGCGGACCAGGAGCATCAATGGTACAACTCATGACAGCCCTTCACAGTGTATTTGGTAGTGTAGAGAGTGGTGAGACCATTATGCAGATGTTTTATAGTGCGAAGAGTGTCAGATTAGAAGAGCTCTATTGGAAAGCTGTCAACCATGGAGTCGCGTCACTTGGAGACAGAAACAACAAGTTGAAGAGCAGATATTTTAATGGTCTTCATCAGTGGCTGAGAGACATCACTTCACATAAGCTCAACTCTACACCAGAATTTGATCGCTTAAGAAGGGAGATACGACTTATCGAGAAGGAGCATGAGGTAGAGAAAACACATTGTAAGATGGCAGTTGACAGTACGGCAGAAACAGCTAGACATGATGACATCAAGGAACTGAAGGGGATGATACACCAGCTCAGTGCCAAAGTTAGCAACTTAGAGAAGTCAAAGAGCACAGAACAACAGAATTTCCATCCAGACTATCAGAGAGATACCATTAGCAACTACAGAGGATACATCAACAGAGATAGAGGTTCAAGGAGAGGATGGCACCATCAGCAACCACCACAGTATCCTAAGTTTCGGCGAAAACCATTACAGGATAACATCAATAAACCTGCCTATACTGAAGATGGGGAACCTATCTGCTTTAGGTGTCGTCAACCTGGTCACTTATTGAAAGGTTGTCGAGTGATTCTGGGCCACAGTAGAAGGGGTTTAAACTCCAACAGGCCTTCGCAGCAGGGCAGACGACAGGCCTACACAAGCAGCGCCCCTCAAGGACCACAGTAGATTTAGTCGGTGAGGAGAACAGTGTACAGATTACTATTGAAGGCATTGATGTACAGGCCCTACTGGACACTGGTTCGACAGTCAGCACACTGAGTGAAAAGTTTTACCAAGAGCACTTACCACACTTAGACATTCAGCCACTACAGAAGCTGCTCCACATTGAATGTGCAGATGGACAGAATCTACCATATAGTGGGTATATAGAGGTTAACATCATAGCGCCTTGTACTACCAACATCAAGCCAGTATGCTGTCCACTACTAGTCGTGCCAAATAGCAACTACAATAGGAAGGTACCTGTTCTACTAGGGACTAATGTACTTTGTCAGCTCATGGACAAATTGCAGACTACCAGAGGAGAACGTTACCTACAGTCCTCCGCATTAGAAGTCCCATGGTATTTGACATTTAGAGGGATCAAGCTCAGCGCCAATATATAGGAATGGACTCCCAGTTGAACAGGATGAATTTTAATTGTGTTCGCCAATGGCCGCAAAAACAGAATGACAAAAACATACATTGTACCTTCATATCACAAGAGTTCCGAGGCACGGGGAGTAACTCTAATAGAGTACTAAATGTGGCAAGAGGAATAACTCTTGCTAAATAATACATACACAATAATTCACTGGCGCGACTTCTCTTCTTTCTTAGAATATTGTCACTATAGATAAGAACAAATGAAGTCCTTTAGTTTTTCTTTCTAGAAAATGTAAAATTAACTTATTCATGTTATTGTCTTTCGATTTAGGTTACTATACCCAGAAATAACAGAAATAATGACAACTAAAAATTAACCAAACAAAGGCTAGAAATGCCATTAACACGAGTCATTAATAGAGTTCATAGTCCTGGGAAGTACTTAGGTGCAATACACTTGCGTTTAGGTCCCCAGCTAGAAACAACACTCTGTTGGTCATCATCGGAGTCACTACGCGAATCAATATACGTGGTATCTGTATCCCAGGTGGCGGTACGATATTCTGGTGGCGGTACCATTGGTTGATAGTGATGTATCATTCGTCTCTGTGCGAGACGCGTTTTGCATTACGTTCAATGTCAGTTGCAGGTTGTGTAAGTAACGGTGGAACGTTAACATCAAATGGAGGGTGCACTAGAGACGGTGGTGGTGTGACCTCCAGGTCACAATTATCATCGTCCTCACTTTTCGGTATTGTGTCGTGTTTGAGTGATATTTCACTAGGTATACGAAAGCATTCGGACAATTTAACTTTGTATGATGTGGCACGTAATTGACTACCAAACGAATTTCTTTACGAAGCACCACTCGCCTTCAATGTTGACCACAATATATCTGTTGCGCGCCTTTGTTTTATCTCGGTCACAAACAAGGTATACTAAGTCTCCTATGTTAATGTTTTTTGTTGGGCGAGGAGTATGTATCTTGGCTTTAGAATGAAACTGCTTTCATGATTTTGTTCTCGCATATGGTTGTTTAGACATTATCACTTTGTGGTCGTTAAACGGCAATTGATCGTGGGTGAACTGACTTCGTTGTGTCCAAAGTTCACGTGCAGACAGTCCAGTATGTCTTATCCTTGAATTAAGTCGGGCTAACGCAGCTGTGAGAATAAGTTCAGAGATTTGTCCACCGCCTGGTTCTTGACGAAGAATTTCGCTCTCCAACTCGGCAATTGCCTTTTCGGCAACAGGATTTTTATTGGGTTTTTCACACGGCCTATTTTCAAGGGAGATGCGGTAATTGTGTAACACTTTGTCATCACGTAAAGCATAAAAGCCAGGGGCTGGATCTACCCTTATAATAGCTTGGGGTCCTTCTAGAGGATGTAATTCCATTACTAAACATAAGAGTGCATTAGGAGGGTGTCCCGTTTTTTCGTCTTGTAAGAAACGAGCTCTGGTGTAAGATTGTAACGGTTTCTCTCGGAGTACAAGAATAAGCTGTCAGGACGTCATGCAAATGATATACCAACAGCTCTGTTGGTTCAGTAGTGGTTTGTTCAATAAGGTGACTTGGGAATTTTTTCAGAGCGGCACACGTGTGAAAAGAATCACAGACCATGTCAATAGCTTTAGTCATATCGAGAGCGTAAAAGCTGCGTTTCATGACCATATTCATTTGGGTGTTTAGTAGGATGGTCAAGTTTTATCATGCATGGCTGTTACTGAAGCCTTCCAAAAACATAACGTGGAACAACGATAAGATCAGCTGAGGGTTCAAAAGGCTCGTTTTTAAGAACTACTAAGAGTCCCATCTCTAGCTATTGTGACGTTTGCAAGGTATCGTTTTACATCCTTAATATTAGTGAGTGTCCTGGACGATAGTGCCTTGTTTGAGGTGAGCATGAGTACGTCGAAGATCAGGGCACTCCGCTTGTATGTTGATCCAGGCTGATCGTGTGGTGTATGAAAGTGACGACTTGTTGTTCACGATATCTTGGACATTTAAGATCGAACGACAGATTCCTCCGACTTGTTAATGAAACTGCATATTTGACAGTGTGGTTCATTACATTCGGCCGCATTTACTGCGTGCAAAGTCGGACGGAATGTTAGCAGATCCGGCGAGGTGTCAACGATGACTTGGTATCTACTAGCTGTAGACAAAAAGGTAGTCACTCTGGGACTGGCTGAAAATTCGCCACGACCTAGTTTTTCTATAGATTGCACACACGGTTTGCTGTCTGTCAATACGCATGTTCGGTTGTGAGATTGGATTATGTAAGGACTAAAATGTTTCAAAGAGCGGCAATGCTAAGTGCCTCAATTTCGCACGGTAGCCACTGTACCTGATGTTTTCGCAGTTTCGCGCTGTAGAAACCTGCCAAATATAGTGAATTTTCTCTCATTACATACAAAGTGGCCCCTAGTCCTCGCTTAGTCACTGATCCATCTGAGGACGATCCATAAAGTGTCGCTTGGTCTCGGTAGGACTATGGTTCTGTTAGATGTTAGTTTATGTTGAGCTACATTAAAGAGGGTCCGAAGTTGGTCCGTCCAAGGAATTTGGTCCTTGGATACAAGACCAGCAATGGCATCTTCTAGCGGTGCGAGGATAGTAGCTGTGTTGGGGATAACTCTACTTAAAACTTTTGTAAGCACCTAGAAATGATCGTATTCCAAAAACTGTGTCTGGGTAACTTGCAAGCAGCTAAAGCTGCGATTTTGTGTGAACTGGCTGAAAGTTGGCCTGCGCTCCAATTCCATCTAAGATAGTTGTTGATTGAGGGCAGACAATTGTTTTTGATGGTGAGAGACAGAGGCCTGCTTTTTGTAACGATAGGAGTGCTTTCCCAGTTTATCAATAGTTGGTCTAATGTGTTAGCTCCACAGTAGAGATCGTCGGCCAGTTTTGCAATGATTTCCATCGTGTGAAGGCAGTCTCCAAGTACACGGGACATTAGGTTGTTCAAGTGCAGTTTCAGAACCTGGCATACCCATAGCACATCTGGTGTATACCCTTATGCCCTTGAATGGGGTTACTATCCCACAAAATTTCATAGACGATCTCGTGAGTGGGATTTGGTAAAAGGCACTTGTTAGGTCCGTTACGATAATATATTTCACTGACCGATTGATCGCAAAGTTGAATCAATATCAGGCATAAGAGAAGGCTGGGGTTTAGGCCAACATCTTCAAATGCTGTAACAAGGCGAAAGCTGCCATTAGGTTTTTTGACTAAGAAGGACGGATTGAGGTATTCTACTGTAATACCCTTCTGGTTTGCGTAAAATTCCTAGTGATTCAAGTTCGTCACACTTGTTTTGAAGTATATCTAATTTGTCACGTGAATATTGGGGTAAACGTCCCTTCCGTTGTGGGGGGGTAAGACGGGGCCCATATTGATGTGACATTTAAAGTCTCCCATGGACCCATTGTAACCCTTAAACGTGGAGTCAAACACATTGTCGTGCTTCTGGTGTAATTTACAGAAATTTTCTGTTGTTTCTGGAGAAAGTATGTTATCAGGGTCTAGTTTTACGGAATCTGACAGATAGTTAAACTTCCCGTTACCTTGTAGGTCGGATGTCTGTTCTGACAGTTTGAGGTGTTTGTGGCACATTGTTGTGCGGATAGGGCAGTTGTGTCAATGAGGTGTACTTGACAGACATGTTCGTTTTTCCTCACTAAGAGAGGTTCATAACTGTGGTTTGGTATACGGACACTCCAATAGCTTCGATTATGTCTGGTTTTGGCCAGTTTAATGAACTACCAATATCGGTTCTGGTTCTAGAATGAGGGTGCTCTCGGGGGTGTATATCATTTGGAATGTCTACTTCGAGGAAAGAGCCTGGCCAAACAACAGTATGAGATGCTTTGTTTCCGTATTGGGTACGTCTCACACACGGTTTTACAGGGGATATCAGTAGGGGTAATGCCATACTGTATAACAGATCATCGCCTAATTTAATGTATTGCTTAAATGGCCGTAAAGTAATGTCATTATGGGCAATAAATGGCATCCCAGCTAGGACATCTTCGTCCAATTCGTTGACGACCAAAGCATCCATGTAAGCAAATGCCATCCGAGTGAGTTGTAGGTGTGTTTCACCAATAATGGGTAAAGGAGGCGTGACGCCGTCAGCTTGAAGAGCACTTTGTGTTGTTTTTTTTTATATTGGCAACTCGCAACTGAAGTCTTTATCATGCTAATTTCTGCACCGCTGTCTAATGTCACCTGACCGTTATCTAAATGCCTTAATCTGTGGGGACTTTTTGGTGCTGACGCGTCTACTGGTGGGTAATGTGTTGATAGTGTCAATAGTAGGCACTTCAGTATCGGACACACATCGCCGAATCGTCTTCAATCTCCTGATCATCACACGCGATGGCATACGAATGAATTTTCGGTCTGACGGGGGTAAATATATGTGCATTGGCTTAGATAATGATCAAACCGTGGGCGGCCGGCTGCTTCGCAAAGCGGGCAAATTTTAGATGAGCGTTGATTGGAGTCCAGTCTTACGAATATCACGTTTATTGTTCGGCCTTGATTTAGACCCACTGAAAAATGCGGTTCTGAGTACTTTAGATTCTGAGGAAGTGTGGATCTCATCAAGGAGACTATCTAATGCTTGTGAAATTTCGGGTTTTAGTGTAGCTAGGGTCTTAGACTGACTTAGTTCTGTGCCGTAGCGTTGTTTCACAAGGGATGGTAGATCCTTATGAATAAGACGTAGCCATTGTTAATACGATAATGTTTTCTACGGTTGGCGAGACCTCCTCGTCAATTTCAGGCTCATCACCATGATGTGTTATACCTAACCATGTGTAAGGAAGTCTTCAACAAAGCTGGTGAGACGTTGGAAAAGATCCTCGGGTCTTTCCCCGGGTTTCTAAATGGATATTGTCGAAATCCTGGGCCCCTGTTGATTGGAAGCCAAAGTGCATTCTTATTGACTGCCATATTGCATTAACCGATGTTGGTTGTTTCACGATAGTGTTACGTGATATGACTGGGCAATAATTTGCAATTTGACCCAACATAAGTTCTAAATGGGCGAGTTTTTGGGCACCAGTCCTTCGGGAAGCCTCGGGTACATCTTCTCCATCATTTTTGTAAGCCGCGGGTTGGATTACCTATATTTTTTTCTAGTCCAGGTAAAGTCGTCTGCTAAAAATGTAGCGAAATTAGCGTCTAATGACAATGTGTACAACAAATTTTGACGCCATGCTTCAAAGGAAGTTATAGTTTCGTTTTTGGTTAGTGACCATTGTTTGGGGTGCTCTGTTCATCGCCATGTTACAGTGTTACTATGTTTTTAGTTCATATGGTCAGTGCTCATGGGACACGAGAAATTCACTGATACAGTTATTGAAAAAACTGCCCTATTCACGCTTGTAATTGCACGTAGGACGTCCACTCCAATACTAGATTTGTTTACAACTCTCCTGCTGTGTTAAGAGGTGTGAGTTCAAGCGCTGCCACCACGCCAATATATAGGAATGGACTCCCAGTTGAACAGGATGAATTTTAATTGTGTTCGCCAATGGCCGCAAAAACAGAATGACAAAAACAAGTACCTTCATATCACAAGAGTTCCGAGGCACGGGGAGTAACTCTAATAGAGTACTAAATGTGGCAAGAGGAATAACTCTTGCTAAATAATACATACACAATAATTCACTGGCGCAGGGATAAAGAACTGACCCGTCACAAGAATTGCCTAAGTATTGTCAAGTCAGCATCCCTTGCTCCCGTAACCATACCACCTAATACTTCTATGAAGATTCAGGGATATGTGGATAAGTCACTACCCTATCATGCCACTGCAGCCATTCTACAGAGCTGTGAGGAGTCAGTATTACCATCAGACTTAGACATTGCACCATCCATTGTCAACTATAGCTACCTCTAAGAGAGTCGAGACGACTCTTTCAATGGAGGGGGATAATGTGGCAGGGTTAGTTATATGGTGTTCCTACTAGCTTGAACTAGTGGGGTTTCCCCTTTAGCTCGATCGGTAGAGCACCAGACTTGTAAACTAGTCCTAAATCCAAGCAAAGGCAGTATTTGTCTCTTTTAGAGTGTGTCATGCAATCCCTCAATCGTATTTCTACTAGGTGATTGCATGACACAAGTGCCCGTGGCTGTGAAATCAGAGTCAGAATTCAGTGACCGCTTCAGCCTTCACTAGGCTAACTAGCTCCAATTTGACTTTTTACTGATCACAAGAAGTGTGCCATCACATTTGCAATTATTCTAGAAATATATAAAAATGTTATTATAAAAAATAACCTTATATCATTTTTCATAAATAAATATAAAACACATTTTAAAATACCCGTTTGAATTTTGCCTTTTGTCGACATTTTGCTGTACCCATGAACCGCTATCGGATCGGGTTCGGTTATGTAAATCTCCGCTCATTTTTGGAAGTCGCAATATTTTTTACTTTAATATATAATGAAGCCTGACCTTAATCAAAGTTAGAAAGTAAGACATAAAATTGTTAATTGATATTATGTTTTAAATAGAAAAAAATCGTTTATTTTTAAACTCGAAGTCGTAAATTATTTACATACAACACAGTTATCTCCCTTAGATAATTTCGATGGTGCCGAGGTTGTGCTGTCGTCTGTCACCTGTTTGACGTACTGACGTTAGAGTAAGTAAGAAGTCATGATTATAGCTTTTGATCACATATCTGTATCAGACTATGTGCTATATGGTGATTTTGAACTTAAAAACTTATGACGTCTGAACAGTACTCAATAAAAATACAGTTTTCCATATATTTTACATGATTGGCCTGAATTTGTTTAATAATTTTAGAATTAGATTCTGATAAAATTTATTCCTTTTGTAGACTTTCAAATCAGATTTTAGATATCAATGCTAATGGCATGAAATAACCTACAAATTCATGACCCTTGAAAATCAAAATAAAGTTTAAACCATTTATAGGCCCATTTTTTCAAAAACAGGAACACTAAAAAAGCAGATCTATAAATATATAAAATTATCCAAAAAAAAAAATGCTAAAAGTTTTTCATTAAGTGGGAAATATATTACAGGAAGTCAATTATGACACAATATGATATTGATATAATATATGTATTTTGTACTGTTTGGTGAATTTAATGATGCTCTTGATATAACAAACTATATTTCTTTTATGACAATGTACAAACAAGTTTTACAAGTGATACTAATGACGTAATGTGTCTTGTTGGCACTGAGCTCCTGATGTTGGTGTTAAGAAGTCCTTATTGTGGGAGGGACCAGGAAAACCTAGAGAAACCCAATGTGTTCAAGCTGGTGACCACCATACCATCTCTCACATACTTCCGCATCCACTCAGAGGGTTGAACTCTGGTCATATTGGCGAGAAGCGGTTGCGGTACAGCCCAGTTTACCATAAAGTTGTTATTCTTTTAATTATTTACAACTGTGACTAGTAATATATATATTACATACAATCATAATAGTTTGCAAAAACACTCCTTAATTCTTACATGCCTGTTTCACTTCCATAACCAAATTGCCATTTGGACTTGTCTTCTGCTTTATCAAGAATCTAATAGAAGTATATTTAAGTTTTATCTGACTTGGAATCTTGAAAAAAAAGCAGACAATCTGATCTGTCAGTCACTGGTACTTGAAGATCATTAGTTATTATCTAGCTCAGAAACAGCATTAAATTATATCCCTGACAGAAAAAAGTAACATACTTCAACGTGTTCAGTGAAGCGAAATACATAATACAATTTTTTAAGCATTTGTTTGTCATACATGATCGTGTATGTGTACTTTTGTTACAGTACATGTATGTCATTTATAAAGATGTGTACATCTGTTTTACATAGGGTTAGACTTATTCTCTTCACACTTAGGCACACAGCACAGTTGACTATAGAGAAACTTGTACATAATACTACATTGTATATGTAAAGACCTTATAGATGCAACAAAACCAGTCTTTATAAGGAGTTGGTCTTTATATAGAGGTTGATTTGTACACAAATGGTACTATTGCGGACCAGGTGGTCTTTATACACAGGAGGTCACTAAAACAGGTTTTTCTGTATTTTTCTTTCATAAGGTACATACATGTAATGTACATGTAGTAAGAACAAAGTTTCATTCTCATTTAAATTTATGTATTGTTATTAGCAATACATGTACATGTATTAATATTTGATATGTTGACTATAACTACATTTTGTATCTATATATACAAATGTACATGTATATATACATGTGTGTATATATATATATATATATATATATATATATATATATATATATATATATATATATATATATATATATATATATATATATATATATAAAAGTTATTGAAACTCCAAACGTAAAGAAATTAAATATAAAAATACAGAATGCCACACCACAAAACAGTTTTAAGTTTTATTAACTTAAGTTAATAAAACTTAAAACTGTTTTGTGGTGTGGCATTCTGTATATATATATATATATATATATATATATATATATATATATATATATATATATATATATATATATATATATATATATATATATATATATATATACATATAATTGTCATCTTTAAGATAATTTTCCATATATATTTATATGTTCTCCTATTCATGCTATGTATTTCCGATGTAAGTTGAGCGGTAAATTCCACCCCTGTTATTTACCGGCAAATATTCCTCAAGTGGCAAATACTGGTTGATTGAACTTTGAAGATTAAAATACTCCATATAGTTATACTAAATTGACTTTAGATAATATAAAGAAAATTCAGTTCACTTATAAATATTAAATTAAATGTTAATATCAGCTAATCACCATATAGTATTAAATATTTTATAATTGTTAATATCTTGAAACATCAACCAGTAAATTAATGGCTTTTTACTTTTTAAAAGAAAAATAATAAAATGCATCATTAATATGTATGTAAAATCTTCTTTGATAATTTGTCTTAGTTTGACATTTACCAAAAAAAAAAAAATAAAATGCATGTTTATCTGAACTAAATTGACTTAAAATAATATTAAGTACTGCATGTAATTTACGTATGAATATTAAATTGAATTTTAATATAATTAATTTTATCACCATAAATAAAAAAGTATAAAATATTTTACAATTTTTAATATCTGTATATATTTTTTTAAACATTAAGTCAATGGCTATTTCCTTTTTTCTATTGGAAAATTTGAAATAACCTGTCTGGGTGAAAATCACAAGGAGAAGTATGGTTTGTGATACAGTATGGCTTTAACCGTGGAATACGTAAATAGCAGTCAGATTATTTCTGGTCTTTATCACTTCTGAAGTTTTACCATTAAGACTGTTACCAAGTTACCACTCAACATGAAGCCGAAAGAACTTCTTTACTATTGCTGAACAAGACAACAAAACCACAGTCCAATGATGTATGAAAAGATTTCAATTAATAGGTTTATTCTAGGGCTATACTATAACATTTGAATAAGTCAGTTGACGAGTATGATAAAAATTTTCCCCAAAATAATGTTTATGATATAATTTCCAGGGCAGTCAATTCAATTGAACAGTAAATGTTGCTATTTACCAGTATTTTTTAAATACCGCTGGCATTTTGTCATAGGGTTAGACTCATTCTCTCCACATTTAGGCGCACCATACTTGCATCTCCAAGTGATCCGCGTATGTAGGCCTATATACATACATGAAATGGAATGACTTGTGTGGAAAGTCTTTAAGAGCAGATTATGAAATATGTTTAAATGAAATTAAAAAATGTATTTTAATTCATAAAGTAAAAAATAAAAAAATAACATGGACTATTTTACATGTATTATCAGTCATGTTGATACCGTAAGCCGTTGGTATCCACCTTAGCAACATGGACTAAATGTCCCTGCAATGGAAAAATAAGCCAAATACATGTAAATGTAAGTGTTGAATTCTATTCTTTTGCATTTATGGTTTTATATTGGAAATTGGTATAGGGGCATTTTTAACATGAACCTCTACTGCACTTCATTTAAAATGCCTCTCTACCAATTTCCGATATAAAACCATAAACATAATAAAAATGCAATTCAAACCTGATATACATGTTATAGTATTTATGTTGCTAATTTTATAAAATGGCTAATTGTGGTGGAGGGCATATTCATGAATATAAATAAAATATTTATGTCAGTTCTTCATTTTTCAGACAGAGTTTCTTACACTCTATTTAAGATGTTTCAGAAGAGGCACTGTATATATATCTTGATATGAATCGTAGATCTGAAGGACACTGGGAGAAAATATGTCAAGTGATAAAACCGGAGAAGGCGGTAAGATGTTATAGTACTGGTAGTTGACTTTGAAAGTGAAAAACAGAAAATGATGAAGATATGTAGCATTTTCAAGATGTTTGTAAATCCTCTAAGAGAGAGAGAGAAAGAAAGAGAGAGAGAGACAGACAGACAGACAGTCGGACAGAGAAAGACAGAGAGACAGACACACTTACACACACAGTTACATCCAGAAAGACAAAGAGAATGTTGACGACACAGCATTTTTAGGATGCTAGTAGCTCCCTTGAAACAGAGGAGGAGAGAGAGAGAGAAAGACAGAAAATGTTGAAGAAAACATTTTGAAGACTCCTTCGAGAGGAAGAGAGAGGCAGACAGAGAATCAGTACAATACTATTTTTAAAATGTTCTTAAGAGAGAGAGGGACGAGAGAAATGGAGAGAGGGTAAGAGAGAGAGACTCAGTACAATACTACATATTTATACAAATTGTAAGTCATTTGATTTTATTTTTGCAGATAAAGTAATATTTCGTAGTATTAATATTTTTAATGATTAGTTTATTTATCTGGATATTGATTTATAATGCTTCAGCTTTAGGAAGGAAACAGATGTTGCTTATTTGTTTAATTTCCAATAATATTGGATATGTATTGATGCAGAGGATGGACAACATGTGCTGTATCTTCGTTTTCCAGGTTCAAGAACTTGCAGCACGATTAGTTAATTTACGTCATACATAATGTTGTATGTTTGTATAGAAATCTCAACGTGTGAATAAATGCGAATATATGGTGTAAGCAGACTGCTTTATTATCAAAATGGTGTGAAGGTTTAAATAAATGAGAGAGAGAGAGAGAGAGAGAGAGAGAGAGAGAGAGAGACAGAGATACATCCATTGTGTCTATATTTTATACTATGTCAGTATGTGATTGTTGATGATGTGACATGATTATATTAAAAATCCTTACCATACTCTGGAGCTATCCCTGGTTCCTTGTATTTAATGTGCAACCATGATAGAGTTTGTTACACATACTTGCCCCTAAGGAGTAAGGCTTGTGATGTGTTGTGTATTTGTAAATTGGGGTTACCATATTTATCATATAATTAACAAATTATAAAAGATAAATTTATATGGAGGAATCTTAATACAAAATATGAACATGTATTCAGTTGAACAAAATTTAAATCACTGGACTAAGACTATCGAAATCATGATCATTTTGTGTAATACACACAGTTTAAGTTGGTAGCGCGGTCGAATCTTGATCGTAAGGTTGTGAGTTAGAGTCCAGCTGGCGGAAGGTTGGTCACTGTCTTTCGGATGAGACAGTAAAAGCCGAGGTCCTATGTAATAGTCCGTGTCAGCACATTAAAGAACTCTCACTGCTCAATGGCCGTAAGTGCAAAGCATAGGCCAAAATTTGAAGCTCTTCACCGGCATTTGGTGACATCTCCGTATGAGTGAAAGATTTTTGAGTGAAACATTAAACAACTATAACCAAAAAACAAAAAAACTGTTTAAAGCTCTGTTTACCAAAAAAATAATATTTCGAATTTTTTCTACTTTTACTATTTGTACATGATGTACAATAACAAATAATGCACAGGCATATCATACATTCCTATATATTTTGTGATAATACATGTAAGGTCAGATCCAGTGTGATATTCATATACAAATGTAAGGTTAGGTTAATAAATTGCTAGTGAAAAAGTACCAGACAAGCGTAAGAAATCATATATTCCTATTTTGTGGAAATAAGGTCAGGTCCAGTGTGGTTTTCATATACAAATAGTAAACTTGAGTTAATCAAAGTGCCAAACCCGGGTTTCTCAAGCAATTTTCACAAAATTCATATTGATTTTTATGCTTGTGTACATGTTTATCTCTTTTTATGTGTACATATATGTCTCTCGGTGTAAATCAGATGTTGATACTTAAAAATTCTAAACAACTTTTAAAAAATTTAAAGGCACACAATTTCTCTCAAGTTCACAGTATCAAAACATACAATATCTCTACTCTTTACCAAATAATTCCACAAAGAAAATTAAAAGAGAGACTTTTTAGCATCATAGACAACTGTTTTTTCACTAAGGATGATACATGAAAATTTAAATATCTAGTGATTGGTTATCATGATACTTATTTTGTCCAACACCACTCTGATTCAACACAAAAATACACTGAAGTTGATATAAAAAAGATGCTGGAATTTCGAATAGATAATATATTTGTAATATTCAGAGATGTGGTCTTTTAACAAACTGTCGGCATTTATACGGGAACCAATTGTGCCCCTTTATTGGCTGACCTATTCCTTTATTCATACAAAGCAGACTTCATTCAGAAACTGCTGAATAAAAAGAAGAAAAAGCTAGCGGTGTCCTTTAATTTGACATTTAGAGATATCGACGAGGTTTTGTCAATTAATAACAACAATTTTCATACATATGTCAATGTGATATATCCCAGCAAACTAGAAATTAAAGATACAACAAAGCAAGCACACACACTTAATACTTAATACTTAGACATTTTACTTACCATAGACACAGATGGGAAATTGGCAACTAAGCTATATGACAAACGTGATGATTTCAGCTTTCCCACTATATATTTTCCACATTTAAGTAATTATATCCTATAGTCACCCGCATATGGAGTTTATATTTCACAAATGGTCCTATATGCCAGGGTGTGTTCAACATATGAACATTTCATGTACAGATGTAAACTACTCAGAGACAAATTATTGACACAAATATATCGAAAACCGCATTTGATGTCAACGTTTACAAATTTTATGGTCGGTATAATAGTTTTGTTTGTGATTACTCTGTTTCACTAAGTGAAATATTGAATTGCCTCAATTATGATGAGGATTCATTCCTCACGTATTTCATTTAGATTTGACTGTGGACTCACAGTGGGTATGACTGGTCGACAGGGGATGCTTATTCCTCCATGGCACCTGATCCCACCTTTTGGTTTTCAGAGGTCTGTGTTTGTCCATTTTTACCAGGTTT
Organism: Atrina japonica; assembly: GCA_030159075.1. Classification (NCBI taxonomy): domain Eukaryota; kingdom Metazoa; phylum Mollusca; class Bivalvia; order Pterioida; family Pinnidae; genus Atrina; species Atrina japonica. The sequence goes on along the minus strand of BROG01000072.1, from coordinate 136,286 downwards.
CTATCTATATCCTGGACATCCTGAAGATTTATACTTTCGTATCAGAGAGTTTTTATATTTTATTAATCAAAGTAATAAAAAGGAGGGAAAAAAGAAAAAAAACCACAGGTAATGCCTCTTTAAATTACATGTATGTTGTACATTTATTTGAAAATCTTTCTATAGGAAATGCATTTCTAGCTCGTCGGGATGAAAGTCTTGGAGAGCTAATGCCATACCCCTGGCATTGTTAACGTCATTGTTGTCGTCGTCTTCGTCTCTAGACAAAACTTTAACCTAGCCTCTTTTTAACAGCAAGGGACAGGGCTCTGATATTTCATATATAGATTCCTTATGATGATAGCTTTCATTTGGTACCTTGAGTTTTGACCTAATGACCTTGACCTTGGACTTTGACCTACTTTTCAAGAACTTTAACCTTGGCTATAGCTTTTTTTAACCATGAGGGATAGGGCTTTGATATTTCGCATAAAGATTTCTAATGAGCAGAGCTTTCATTTTGTACCTTGACTTTGGACCTACATTTGTAGTGACCTTGACCTTGAACTTTAAACTACTTTTCAAAAATTTAACCCTGTCTGTATATTTTAAACCATGTGACCCACCTAACTTTACCTGGGCCAAACTTTTCAAAATTTTTAAACTGAGCTGAAGGAATAAAAATTTTAACAGTCCTTTGACCTTGAAACCTGACCGCTGTACATGTTGGTCATATGTCTATTTTGAAAATTTACACCCATTTCGGCAAGCTTTGTTGTCTTCTGACATCTCTTATTACATTATTCTCATCGCATCTCCTGAATTTTACTGGTTTCCATTTGTACATTTAGATCATGTTCATACTAGCAGTAAAAGTTATAACCATATCAAAGCTCAGTATGCAGTACTTTTGTTTACTTTTTCATTGCAACATTATTAACATTTTGCCCCCCTGAATAAGGTTACAAAATTATGGGGAAGCCGTGATTTCCATAGCTGTTTTAGTGGGGCCCTTAGAGATGGTTGTCATCTGACTGATTTCTAGTTACTCTCTGTTTCATATTAAGATTATAAAATAACATGTTTAAAATGAATAAGAAAAAATGTCTGGTAGCAGCTGTGTAATTATTATCATACAAATGTCTTTACTAATACCGGTATGTTTACTTTATGGATGGGTAAGTGTCCTTACTTCTCATCTTTTCAATCTAACGAGTCTGCTGAGTCTGCCGTTGGCTATGGGTTGGCTGACTTTTAATGATCTAATTGATAACATTGATGTGAGTAATTGATGTTTATCTTATATACATGTACACATCTACATAAAATATAGTTATTCAGCCATTGCTGAGAAAGACAGCAAACCTGTCAAGAAATAGGGATACATCAAGAACACATGGATCATTTTCTTTCTAGTATGTATTCCACTATCCATTTACATGAAATACTACATGTATACACTTAAATGTACATGTACTCATAGTGTCCTAGATAAAGTTAACTGTAGTGGCTTTTTGACTGTTATTTATTTGGTTACCAGTAACTATACAATATTAGTACAACATAAGCAAATAGCATTTAAATACACTGTAGTTTGTGATTGACAATAGATCCTGTTGTTATTGATAATACAATATTAATGTACATATGTCTTCCAGTTGATTTGCAGATGGTCGGTAGGGTCTTCCCAGTTACAATGTACAATGACGTAAACACCATTTAAATCCGACCACAACCATATGACTGAAAACTTGTTGAGTGTGGCACTAAACATTCAAACTTAAACAACTGATGTACATTTCATATAGGTTTATCAAGATAAAATGGCACATTGGGGTTCAGTTGAAAACCAAAGCAATACTGTCTATTTGAATACAAGTGAACATGTACAGGTAAAACATGACTCTGTACATTACTGTAGCTCTAATAAATGGGTTGTAATAGAGAAACTGAGCAATTTGTATCCTTCCTCCATTCATCTTGTTAAATACCTATGTGTCATCAGCTACAAATACATTGTATATATAATTCTACCACTGATATAAGCAGTCTACATGTATAAAACTATAACAAATTTATATTCAACCCTCAGGAATATATCAATCCTTGGGGAAAAGAAAATGAAAGTGGAAATTTTGGGACCCCTTTGGTGACATATGATTCAGTATTTTCTTATACTGAATTATGCACATAGTTTAACAAATATTACATTATTCACATAGGTTAAATATACTGTGCACACAGTTTAGGTGCATACAGTTTAGTTATATTGTGCATATAGTTTAGTTATATTGTACCCACAGTTTAGATATATTGTACCCACAGTTTAGTTATATTGTACCTGTACCCATAGTTTAGTTATATTGTACCCACAGTTTAGTTATATTGTACCCACAGTTTAGCAATTACTATTGTATGCATAATTTTCTTATACAGTGAAACTTGTAGATAGAGGCCACCCAAGGGACCAGAAAATATTAACCTTTATGTGCAGGTGACCCTTATACACAGGTTCAATTTAGTTGAAGTACATGTATGCAGTCAAGAGACTTGAAAAAACTGGCCTTTATAAACAGGTAGTTCTTATATAGAGGTGGCCAGTATAACAGGTTTTACTGTATTGTCATAATAGTGCAGTTTAACTGAATTGTGCACATACAAGCCAGTATAACTATATCATGCATACAGTTTAGTTGTTTTTATTAGTATGCGCATAGTCATTGCTACGCTGAGTGCACAATATAATTAAACTTTCCATAATACATTGCACACGTATGTAGAAACTATCTGCACAATCTATCTATACTGTGCAAACAATAAAATTAAAATGTGTGTACCTAAATTATGTGCTCAGTTTAACTAAAATTAGATAAATTATGCACACAAAATAGTAATTGTTAAATTCTGTGGACAATTTAACTTAATTTGACACACAATAAAACTGCATGATATACCTCATCACTACACACAACATAATTAAACTATATACAATATCATTTAACTGTGTACACTATATAGTTAAACTTTAACTGTGTACACTATATAGTTAAACTTTAACTGTGTACACTATATAGTTAAACTTTAACTGTGTACACTATATAGTTAAACTTTAACTGTGTGCACAATATAGTTAAACTATACACAATATATAGTTCAGCTGTACACATTATATAGTTAAACTGCACACAAAATAACTAAACTTTGTACACAATATGCAAGTACATTTTACAAATGTACATGTAGTAAAAATGTGTGCACAATATAAGTAAATTGTGCAAACAATTCAGCAAAGAAATGCTGTATCATATGTCACCAAAGGGACTCTATAGAAAACAGAACTGACAAAAATGAAAAGAATTCCAAAAGTTAGTTGGCGCTTTTTTGGAAAATGGCACTAGACGAGTGCTATGCTCTTTATGTATACTTTGTGTTCTTGATTATGATTGTGTTACAGTCTATATATGGTGCATGGAAATTATAGCTTATACTCTGTTTTGAATAAGTACCTGTCCATTTTGAAAACTATAATATTAAAGCTAAACATTGTGGCCAGTAAACTGCTAGTTTCTTAAACCTGTTAGTCTTGAACCCAGAAAGATATTACATGTACATGTAGATATATATATATATATATAGAATGCCATCGTAATAAATTATAACTGTACGTATTTAAATAATGCCATGTTTATAAATTACAACTTTACATATTGAGATAGTTCATACCCAATACTGAAAATGATTTATGTCATTTCCGAAGAAATACACTTGTGATATGTTGATATTCTACCTGATTTCAGTTTATTGATGTTTAGATGTTTTTGTCTGGCCAAATGATCTAGCACCCTGTGGGTACAAATTTATTCCAATGAAGAAGGTTTATATAAACAGACACTTATTAAATTGTATTGGTTATGAGAAGGCATAAAATCTAAATAAAGCTAGTGTTACAGATTGATCAAACTACGTGGAACATATTGATTCATTCATGTTGAAGTCTTATATAGTCAGCATGTTGTTTTTATACAATTATATATATGGTATACAGTGTCCTAACAGGACAAGGATACTAGTCTATTGTACTCAACAATTATTTGTAATACATTTCTGTTTTGTATTTCTCCAGTAATTGTATTTGTGTCAGAAGTGGTATTGTTTCATTTATTCAATCTTGGTGATCATCAGCTGATTTCAAAAGAGAAAGTAACTCCTGTGTACATGTAGGCTGTCTTGTAGCTTTTTATTGATTTACTGCAGTACAGCTTTATACAATTACAAAATAAATCAGAACAAATTACATACTGGTATGTCATATTGAAGCTTCAACATGTCCGGGGATACTAGTGACTCTTCGGAGGAAATTAATGGCAATTGTATCAGTGAAAAAGGTGAGTTTGTACTTTAAGTGTTGGAATTTTAATTGTTTATTTTTTTTTATGACTGGCATGACATAAATCAGTTTATTATTCATGGATTTAAAATAAATACTTTAATAAATTATATATGTACATATAAATAAAAAATATACCAAAAAGCTCAAATGAGTGTTTTAAGACAAATCTATATAATCCTTTCATTTATCTATCTACACATGTATCTGTCTGTCTGTCTATTTAATTGTCTATCTATCTATCCATATATCTCTATCTATCTATCTATCTATCTATCTATCTATCTATCTATCTATGAGCTCAAATGAGTGTTTTAAGACAAATCTATATTATACATTCGTTTATCTATCTACATATGTATCTGTCTGTCTATCTATTTAGCTGTCTATTTATCTATCTATCTATCCATATATCTCTATCTATCTATCTATCTATCTATCTATCTATCTATGAGCTGAAATGAGTGTTTTATGACAAATCTATATAATCCTTTTGTTGATCTACACTTGTATCTCTGTCTATTGATCTATCTGTCGATTTATCAATCTATATATTTATCTGTCTATCTATCCATACATCTATCTATCTAGCTAGCTAGCTATCTGTCTATCTATCTATCCATATATACCTCTATCTGTCTGTCTGTCTATCTATCTATCTATCTATCTATCTATCTATCTATGAGCTCAAATGAGTGTTTTAAGACAAATCTATACTGTCTATCTATTTATCTGTCTATTTATCTATCTATCTATCCATATATCTCTATCTATCTATCTATCTATCTATCTATCTATCGATCTATCTATCTATCTATCTATCTATCTATCTATCTATGAGCTGAAATGAGTGTTTTATGACAAATCTATATAATCCTTTTGTTGATCTACACTTGTATCTCTGTCTATCTATCTATCTGTCGATTTATCAATCTATATATTTATCTGTCTATCTATCCATACATCTATCTATCTAGCTAGCTAGCTAGCTATCTGTCTATCTATCTATCTATCCATATATACCTCTATCTGTCTGTCTATTTATCTATCTATCTATCACCTATCTATCTATCTATCTATCTATCTATCTATCTATCCATATATACCTCTATCTGTCTGTCTATCTGTCTATCTATCTATCTATCTATCTATCTATCTATCTGTCTACATGTGTATAAAATGTAACACTTTAACTCAGACAAAGAAATATTGTGATCATATACTTAATTACTGTAACAAAATACATGTGCTATTATTGAGTAAATATAAAAATAGATTTTTTTCATTTGTATTGTTGATAATCAATCTGTATAGAGTTACATGTGTTTATACAAATGTTCTTAATGCCTCAACAAAATACCATTTATGATTAGAAGATGGATATAAAATCCTATTTTTGTATTGATATTGATTATAATCAATTTCTGAAGAGTTACCTATGTCTGTGGGTCTCTTCTAAAGATGGAATCATAATCTTTATTTCATTAAAGAATGGCAAATCATCTATTATCTGATGGATGTGTAAATCATGTATATGCAGTAAATCCTGCTTTAGCAACCACCTGTGTATAAAGACCACCTGGTCACAAAGACCATTTTTTGTTGTCCCCAATAGTACCAATTGTGTACAAATCAACCTCTATATAAAGACCACCTCCGTATATAGACTGGTTTTCTTGTGTCCCTAAGGGGGTCATTATATACAAGTTTCAGTGTATATCTAAGGATTTAGACTTGCTATTGGCATGGAAAATGACTAACATGTAGATGTAGGTCTAGTTGATATCAAAATTAAATTAAAAGATTTTGTCTCTGTAAGGATTCAGTATATACATGTATGAAGCCTAAGTACTGGTAAATAAAGAAAGTCAGACAGTGTTCTAATTTGTTCAAAATTAAAATCAATCCAGAAATGCTGTATGCATGTGTCTATATACATTTAGTGTGTCTGCAATAAATTAGCATATCCACATGATTCAGGTGTATATAGACTATTTACAAATCAGGTTTCTGTCTAACCACCAAATAAGTCTTGCCACAAAGTTAATACATGTACATTGTATATTCAGGTATACTGTCTTGTTAAACACGTACAAGTTGTCAAAATGGATTTTTTGTTTGTTAAAAGTTTAAAATATTTGATGTTTTATACTAATAAAATGTTTTTAAATGATTCGGGTTGGAAAAAAACATTAAAACATGTCATATTTGTGAAAAGAAATCAAATGTGAATAATGGGCAAGTAAACATTTATATTCTTATATGGGTGGCAGAAATATCAATCGTTGGCATATTTCATTCATTCTCAGCAATATATGCACAATTTGTTAAAAATTTCTCTGGCAATATATCTATTTAACCTCTTTATTCAAAGTTTTGGTCTAAAACATGAGAGCCTGTATGCCTTTAAAATTTCAGCTGATCTCATATAAATGTATCTAAATGCATACATATACAGTGGAACCTCGCTATCAAGACCACCTTACTGACTGACTCAAAGTGGACTGATTAGTGAGGTGTTACAGTGGAACCTCGCTATCAAGACCACCTAACTGTCTGACTCAAAGTGGACTGATTAGTGAGGTGTTACAGTGGAACCTCGCTATCAAGACCACCTAACTGTCTGACTCAAAGTGGACGGATTAGTGAGGTGTTACAGTGGAACCTTGCTATCAAGACCACCTTACTGACTGACTCAAAGTGGACTGATTAGTGAGGTGTTACAGTGGAACCTCGCTATCAAGACCACCTTACTGTCTGACTCAAAGTGGACTGATTAGTGAGGTGTTACAGTGGAACCTCGCTATCAAGACCACCTTACTGTCTGACTCAAAGTGGACTGATTAGTGATGTGTTACAGTGGAACCTCGCTATCAAGACCACCGTACTGTCTGACTCAAAGTGGACTGATTAGTGAGGTGTTACAGTGGAACCTTGCTATCAAGACCACCTTACTGTCTGACTCAAAGTGGACGGATTAGTGAAGTGGTCTCTTAAGTGAGGTTTTCTACTGCTTCAGTGTTAATGAAGAGACTGGAAATTCCTGGTCTTAATTGTGAGGTGGTCTCCTAAGCAAGGTGGTCTCTAGGCGAGGTTCCACTGTAAATATATGTTCTGATATAGTATATTCAAATCATGAGATAATCATATTACAGTTCCAGTCATTGATTTTTTGATTTAATGCGGTCACATGTCTCATAAATGTACCAGATTTCTACATTTCTAGATGCACTAAATGATAAAGATGAAACTCTGTAGGGTAAATTTGTTCAGAAATGGAAGTAACATGTAATAACCAAGTAAATTCACATGAGACAGTAGTGGGCAACTTAACAACAAATTGCCTTAAATTTTTACAGAAGAGACTGAAATACAGAGATGTCTCCTGTCTCATGAAACCATTGTCATAAGATACCACCTGTCTTGAAACCACTCTCATAAGATACTGCCCTTCTTGAAAATCAGTGTCTTGAGAGATTTCCAGCATTGTGAGACCACTTATGATAAATCCCTGTCTTTTGAGATTACTCATGAATTACCACTTTTCTTGAGAACTACCCTCATGAGATGTCTTGGTTTGTGAGATTACCACCTGTCTTAACCACTATCATAAGACATCACCTATTTTGTGAGATTCATGAGATGCTATATTTTTTGTGAGATATCACCTGTCTTGAAAACTACTTTAGTAGATACATGTACCACATATGTGAGACCACTATCATGAAAAATTGTTTTGTGAGATCACTCACTCTCTTTTGAGATTATCTTCTTGATACATCACTTGTCTTATGATACACTCATGAAATGTCTACTATCTTATGAGGACAATATCATGAGACACCTCCTGTTTTGAGAGAACACCAGTGTTTAGAGACTACATGTACATTATTAATTTTACTCAATAAATTCATCTGTTGAATAAAATTATTGTTCAGAGTGTGGTAGTGTCAATTTTATGTACATATGTATAAATATGAAATAAAATAAGTTTTGAAATTCTATCAATGACTAATTGTTGTTATATATATAATGAGTGATGTGTAAATACAATTCAGTTAAGTTTAAATAGAAATGATAAATGGAATTATACGTTGAAATAAATAAAACTGCATGAGTTGAAATACTAATATGCATGTATATATTATAGCACTTTTACTTTCACCATTTACTTCCCTTGACCAATTGACCATATCTACTATTGTACTATTCTGATATTCGATTGGTTGTTTTTTTTGGCGCGCTGGCTTAGCGGCTATTGTTTCAGAACAGAGAGACACACGTAACCGACACCAACACAGGTGTATTCACATATTGGTCTGAAATCTCGTATACATTTAACAGACACCTTAATGATTTGAAAAACATTGATGTACTATATTACCAAGAATAATGCCAAAAATAAAACCAAATCGAACCTACTATACCGAGTTGAGTTAATTGGCTGTTTAAACACAATTCAACACTGTAACAAGAGCACCTGTATTGAGAGATCACATTTCAGTGACAGATGGGAGAGAATTTTAAGGCAATTTACACTTTTATTTGTCTTTCCAGTGTTTACATATTTTTATTTTATTTTAGCAATGTAACTATGAGTGACAGAAATAGTCTAATTTCAAAAAAGGTTCCCTTTTTTAATGTCAAATTTTAAGATACATTTATATTGATCAGTTTCAAGAGTTTGTTCAAGTTTTTTTCCCACAGAGTATCCAAGTATTAGTCATGGGAGATTTACTGTTTTTTAAGATAGGATACACTTAAGATGTTTTCTTGTTTGTGAATATTACTTAAAATCACATCATAGCTAGAGGCATTTTGACCTTTGTTTCTAATCTGAATTCTACGTATTTAAAATCAGCCAACTGTGACAGATTCTGGTTACATAGACCTCTATATATATTATTTGATCACTGAACTTCAGAATGTAATTCATCCTAAAATTTTCACATGGGAAGTCCTGGGTTCAATTCCAAGTACTCGGTCATACTTAAGACTACCTGTAGCTAGTGACAACTCCATTTATAAGTGAAATATAGATCAAACAACAGTTGTTATGAATTACATATACAGTAAGTCTGAAAACAATATTTTTGTTACATCAATTTCTGGAACAAAATCTTGCAGTTACAGCAAGTTCTAGAACAAATTATTTCAGTAACAGCAAGTTCTAGAACAAACTTACACAGTTACATCACATTTTGATCAAACTACTATAGTATAGTGTGTTTGAGAACATATAGGACAGAGAAAAATAGAATTTTTGCAGAAAATAAAAACCATGTATAGTAATAACGTAATGGTGTGGTCACCAATCAGTCGATTTAAAGTCTGATGCCCAGTGGAATTGTCCTACACAAGACCTCATTTTAGAACCAATTATATGGTTTGATCTTAAACCTATGAAAATATATAAACATCATTTATATGGAACATGAGGTTGCCACCTAGATCTATTTTGCAATTTTTTCGTTATGGAATAAAAATGTCAAAAATGGCACTTTCAACACTACAAATCTCAAAAACTAAATTTTTTTCACATATAAAGTATATACATTCAGACCTAAATCGCATTGACGTTTAAAATTCTAATTCTGTTTAACTGTTTCCTTATTCCCAAGATGCTACAATGTGCTACTAAAACAACTCCTGGTCCAGTTAGCATTCCTCTCTGAAAGAAACTTTCACACAACCCCTTCAAATTTTATTTAAGTCAGATATCTTTAACCATGCGAAAAATGTTCTATATATTAAATTTGCATTTGGTAAACATTTTTCATTCAGTTAATTGGCCACTTGTCTTCACATGACAAAAATGTAGGTAATACAGGCTGTTCTGCTGATTGTTTTAAACCATCGCCATGAAATGACAGAAAATTTAAAGATTTTCCAAGAGTACAGGGCTCAATCTCGTGGATCAATTTTATGTAGTAAATTCTCTGCAGTTACATATTGTGCAAGCAAATTCATTTTATGTAAGATAATGGTTCCAGATATAAATGCCTTTGAGAAAATCACGAAAAACCTTGTCCTATATGTACCCAAACACACTATAACATCAAGTTCTAGAATACTAACATCCAAGGTCTCAAAAAAACTCCTGCTGTTACAGCATGATCTTACCATCAAGTTGTAGAACAAATAATTACAGAAACATCAAGTTTTGAGCAAACTACTGCATTAACAGCAAGTTCTAGAACAAACTACATTGTACTACTCGGTAGCTTTGTTTTGTACTAGATACTGTCATATCATGTTTTGGTCCAGCTTTGTTTTGTACTAGATACTGTCATATCATGTGTTGGTCCAGCTTTGTTTTGTACTAGATACTGTCATATTAAGTTTTGGTCCAGCTTTGTTTTGTACTAGATACTGTCATATCATGTGTTGGTCCAGCTTTGTTTTGTACTAGATACTGTCATATCATGTTTTGGTCCAGATTTGCTTTATATTAGATACTGTCATATCATGTTTTGGTCCAGATTTGCTTTATATTAGATACTGTCATATCATGTTTTGGTCCACCTTTGTTTTGTACTAGATACTGTAATATTATGTGTTGGTCCAGCTTTGTTTTGTACTAGATACTGTCATATCATGTTTTGGTCCAGATTTGCTTTATATTAGATACTGTCATATCATGTTTTGGTCCACCTTTGTTTTGTACTAGATACTGTAATATTATGTTTTGGTCCAGCTTTGCTTTGTACTAGATATTGTCATATCATGTTTTGGTCCAGCTTTGTTTTGTACTAGATACTGTCATATTAAGTTTTGGTCCAGATTTGATTTGTATTAGATACTGTCATATTAAGTTTTGGTTCAGCTTGGTTATCAAGATGCTCTGGATGTATGATATTTTTTCTACAAATGATTCACTTTAGAGTATAGAAATGCCTGTGGACCAACATTTTGAATTTTCCATGAATATTTGATGATGCACATAATGTCTTCAATGATTATAATCCTATTATGAAATATCGAGGAATGTCACCAACCAATAATTCATATGATAATATTCAAAAGTGTTGTTACTAAACTACTGATAGTTATATTTCTGCAGACTCTATGTTTTAAAATGCCATTTATGTCCAATATGTATAGACTAAAAGTAACAGAGAAAAAGATTTTATCATCTTTGTACAACAGATGGTGGTATTAAACAGTCACTAAATTATTATATATCGACCATCTTTTCTTCACTAGATCCTAAAAGCTAATGTTATAAAATCCTTTTATATCTGCCTGAAACTGATAGAGGTTATGAGATGTTTGTACTGGCAGAGATCCAACTCCATGTGCATTGATACAGATATCCATTTACTTCAATATTTTTTAGTGATCATCAAATGTTAACAGACCCTTTAGCAGTAACTGCAGTCCTGTGACTATGCCAGTCCTCCAGTTGGCAAAATTATTCAGATTCCCGGGAAATGACCTCAAGAAACAATCGGTTACTATAATGAGGTCTGTGTTTTTGTGGGTATCTCTATCATTTTGCCAACTGGAAGACTAGCAAAGTCACAGGACCACAGTTACTGCTAAAAGGTCTATTGTGTGTAAGTTGCATTTTGAACATGTTTGCATGTTTTGAGGGGTGGGGGAGGATGTTACATTGTACTCAGAAGGAGACCACCGGCCTTCCACAGTAAACTGGCAAACTTTCTTACAAAATCAGCTCAGATTCAAGTGGGACTTGAACCTGTGCTGACTAGAGGTGAGAGACTTCATTGCTTAAAGCATAGTATTTAACCACTTGACCATGGTGGCCCCTTTTGATCTATTCATTTATTTGTTTGTGTATATATAGGTCATCTGAGCTTTGCTATTGTCTTTTGTCCATCATGCGTCATTCATCATTTTGTTAAATTTAAGACATTCTTCTTATCAAGAACCAATGGGCCAATTTCAACCAAACTTAGTAGGAACCATTCCCATGTAAAATGCATACAGTTTGTGAATGAAAAGGCATTTAGACCAATAGGGACTCCAAAAATGACCAAAACTTGGTACATCTATAAAAATCTTCTTCATAAACCAGTGAATGTTATAATCAGATGACTTGATGAATTCAATATCTACATGATCTATAAAGTTTGTGATTGACAACAAAAAAATGTAAGCAAGCTACTAGAGGGCACTTCAATAAATTATGCTTAATAACTCAAAATTGATTGTCTTTTTGTGTACAAAGTGAAATATATATGAGAAATTTGTTAGGAATTATCAAAGGATCATGATGACAAATTTCAAGGTTATGGGCCATGGGGTCAAAGATCAGGGTCACAGACATCAGAAAATATGTTATTTCCTCAATTTTTAAATTTGCTCCACTTCTTCTGAAAAACCAGTGAGTCAATTTTAATGAAGCCTGACAGGAAGTATCCCCATCTGAAACCTCTTAAAGTTTGTGAATGAAAAGTGGCAGAAACCCATGGGGGCCCCAAAAAGGACAAAAACTTGGTATGTCTTTAAATATCTGTAATGTCCTCTTCACTGATTAACTCTGATTTTAATCACTAACACAACACCATTTAAGGAGCACACTTTTATTCACCAGCAATTAATACACATGGTCAACCTCTTTTTCAAAACACAAGCATATCACTTTTTCTCCTGTTGGTTTGTTTTTGTTTTCAAATCTTTTTCATACTTCTTATGACCAACTTTGTTAACATTTTCATGACCCTCCTTGTGTTCCATAATAACAGCATGCTTGACTAGGGCTGTCATTGATAGACTTGATATCGAATTTAATTGATACGATAATCGATACATTTCTTCAGTATCGATACATTTCATAATGCATTTCACAGGATATTTTTTCTTATACAGTTTCCAAAATTTTCCATTCATTTTACTTCATGTTCTTGAACTAAATTACATTTCATTCTAATTGTTCACATAAACAATGTTTTCCTTGTAATGATTGCTTTTTTTCATCTTCAGATAGTCAAATACACCAGAAAACACCTAAATATTATAAAGAATCTATTTATTCTGAATGCATTTTATAGAACTACCAAGTTATTCGATTTATTGATATATCGATACTTTTTACTTATCGATAAATCAATATAAAATTTCTCATCAATGACAGCCCTATGCATGACTGATTGACTTTTGACTTTTTGTATACAAAGATATTCGAGAAAAGTTGTAAGGACTTATCTAAAGATCATTGTGACAAAGGTTCAAGGTCACAGGATCAAAAGTCAAGATTACAGGTACCAGTATATTTAGGTTTTTATTTATTTTTTAAATCATTTAATCAACACTTTTTCTGACACTCAACTAAACAAGTGTAGAGGCAAGTTATAGGAAAAAATGAGTACAATTTTTATCAAATTAATTTTGTCAGCTATGTATGTTAAAGGCATTAAAATGTATGTGGTAGAAATAAAACTTGTCAAATTAATTTTGACAGCGTTGTATTATTTATGTTTAATAAAGGTTTTACCATGTATGTGGTAGAAAGAAATTATTGATTTTGTCAGCCTTGCAATACCTGTAAAGATTATTCTGTGAACTAACGATATAGACACATATTCACAAGTAATTGTGACAGAAAAAAATATAGTGATATTAATTTTGTCAGTGTACAAACCAACCCATAAAGGTGTTTACAAGTATGTGGCAGAAACTGATTAACTGACGTAAAGATATTGTTCTCCAATATCAATGTTAGCACCCGGCTGGTATGGATTTTTCAGATTTTCATTATTAAAGGTGGGATGTATATCTTGATTATGTACCATGAAATATCCCACAGTTTATAAAAATTAGCAATATAGTGTGTGGGAGCAAATAACAGTTTCATCGGTAGTTCTAATAAATTTGCACTTTAAGTTCTTCTGATGGAAGTATTCATGTTGCTGACAATTGTACCATAATATTTAAATGTTTTTTTCACTGTCACACATAAAAAAGTGATACAGTTCCATTTCCTTAAACACATGATGTGATCTGTGCATGTGTAATGCAATTACTTGCGGTTTTCTAGTGGTAGAGTGTTAGACTTGGAAGTGGGAGGTCCCAGGTTAGATACCAGGTACTGGGTCATACCAAACCATTGGAAATGCTAGTGACTGTTCCTTTGCTAAGCGCTTGACATACAAAGACTGAAGTGAAAGTCACAGGTCTGTTGATCGAAACTTAAGATCATGGTCATATGGCATGGCAGGCATGGTACTTAAAATAAGACTGCATTGGCATTAAGCATTAGAATGTGTCAAAATTAGTGGCGGGATAAAAAACATCAATAGACAAAACAAAAAGCATGTATAATATAGATAAACTAAAACATTACACAATGCAGCAGTACATGTAGTTTTATCTGGATAACAGTATGTGTTCCATATTCTTTTATACCTTAATATGTATTGTAGTTTACAATGGCAAGCAACAAAGGATAATTATACCCCTTGTAACTTTTTTGCACAGGTTTATTTATTTTCCCACCAGTCTATTTCTGGTTTCTAGCAAATAACAAGGGAACAGATTTAGGGATTTTTTTATCAAACGTGTCACAAAGTTTTATGGTCATAAAATACATGAACTTTGAATTAATAGGAAGTGGAGCATAAAAACCAAATGAGCAAACATCTTTTGGAGACATTCATTTCCAGCAACTTGTTTTATGCATTATTTGATATTTGCAATTTATAAACACAAAACTAAATTATATCATAACATGTTATTGACAGACTATTTTATGACACAAAACTATAAATAAATGTACGTGGAATCAGAGCACGGCAAAATGGTTCACCTATACACCCCTGTTTTATTGTAAATAGACTGTACAGTTTTTGTCTTTTTACAGAACCCGGATGTATCATTTTATCTTGGCAGACCTATACTGACTATACATATATAAATTTCCTTTTATCCCCCATGTATCAATATCATAACTTGGACAGAACTGTCAATATGCACATGGATAAAACTGGATCATATGATGGTTTTAAATCAATATTGTGTTTCCAAATTTCACATAATGCCTGCTATTTTTAACTTTTTTTTTTTTTTTTTTATATTATGCTGTCAACAAACAAAACGCTTCAGTCAAACGACTAAGAAACATGTAAAAATATGAAAAGAGATAAAGAATTCTATTTTGTTATTATCTATTTCTGAATTGAAGATCTTTGATGTGATAAATTTGTTATACAACCTGTTAGTTACCTGATATGGAAAATGATATGGTGAGAAAAGAAAATCTATATATCGGATATAATTGTATATGTATATATCCGGGGTAACAATTGTCCAACCATAGGTTTGTCAAAATTTCAAAATTAATATGATAATAAAATTGAATTGGTATTATACTAGTAGTCATAATTAGTTTTCTACAAGTGAAAAAGGAGTGGGGGAGCTTAACTCAACAACCCTTGTGGTAACATTTAGACTCACCCAAATCAATAAATAATATGGTGTACTGTCATCATAATTCAGGAGTGAACAAATTCATAATTGAATGTGTAACTGTTATAAAAATTTTATTGTAAATTATACACCCCAGAATTCTGATAGTGGACTTAACCATTCTTTGAAATGGGCAGTTCCAAATATGACTTCAGGGATGATGATCATGTTGAATTGAGTTGAAGGGTTTATCTACATTCATCTGTCAGTCGGTTCATTAGTTCATCTATCCATCAAGCCATCTAGCTATAGTTATAATCAAAGTTTTACAATTGTCATTAAGTTTATCATTCACTTATTGATGGTTTCACAGGTAGGGAGCATGTATTAACTCATCAATACTCGGAGAGTGTAGCAGTAAGTGCATATTTTTTTAGCTTTCCTGAGCCAAAGGGTTACATTTATGTGAGCTTATGCCATCACTTGACCTGATTTTGAGTTATTGCCCCTGAAATGTTGATTTTTAATGATTTTTGGATTTTTTGGCAAATACAAAATGAAGCTCTAAAACGAAACAAAATTCATCAAAAACTAATTAGCCAGAAATGATTGACAGGACAAGATCAATCTACCCTGAAAATTTCTGATGAGTCGGATGACCCAGTTTTGAGTTATTGCCCCTGAAATATTGGATTTTTAATGTTTTGGGTTTTTTTTGCAATTAGCAATCCTTGTGTTTGTTATTCAAGAATATTACCCTGGGATTGAGATTCCTTTGTCGTACACTCAAGGTAGGAGTAGATTCTATTATTTTCATGGTAAAGCAGACAAAAGCTATCCTGTCATAATTTTGGCCTCATTGGATACACTGAGCAATTATGGCAAGCACTACAGAATGTCTTTGGAGACATTCTGGCTGATAGTATGGCCAAGTGGCAAGAATCTAATGTGGACTATGTCCTTCATATCAAAGAATACAATCACCATGAGTTTTACTCTGGCATTTAACATGTTTGAATTGACTTGTTTTTAGCCCCATGGCAACTAAAAAAAATCTTTCGCTTATGATTTTGGCATTTGATTGGTTTTATTTGAAGATCCATAACTCAGCTCTAATGATCTTCATGCAATCATTCAGTAGCTTAATCGTACTGCATTGAGGATTTTCCCTTGGTCAGTCACTGCAGCAGTATGATGATAGATTATTGTGGATTTTTTCCCTTCCAAATCATTTCAGCAGCATAATCTTAGTGACTTGGGGGTGTTCTCCCCTTGCCAAGCATTGCAGCTGCATAATCTTAGTGCATTGGGGTTTTCCCCTGACCAATCATTGCAGTGCTCAGCATAATCTTAGTGTCTTGGGGTTACCCCTGACCAATCATTGCAACAGCATGGTTTTAGTGCCTTTGGGGTAATCCCTGACCAGTCATTGTAGCAGCATAATCTTAGTGCCTTTGGGCTTTTTCCCTGACCAAACCTGTAACTTCAAGATGTTTTCTTGTTCTGTTCACTGTGTTGGACTTAAGGACTTGTTTTTCTCAAGTATGTATCAACAGATACAATGACTATAGCAAGGTTAGTTCACAGTTAATTTCTTTGGACATTATGTCACACAGTGAAGCAACCTTCTAGTCTCTTGCCCACTCATAGATCACACAGCCTGTCCAGTCCTGTTACTTTTCTGACACACCTGGTAGACTGTGCATTACATTGTGTGCAATGTATTGTATTTTATTTATATACATGTATATAAATACCCACATTTAAATAAGATATTGAGTTAAGTATTTGTCTTACAAGGAAGTACAGAAGAAAAAGATACCATTTGAGTCAGAAATGTTTATTTGAATAATACTGGATTTCGTTTCTTTACATTCTTAGAATACTTCCTAGTAAATTCTTATATTCAGAGTGGTAAACAATTGTTTCTTTATTGTAAAGTTTATGTATTCATCTATCAGATAGTGTTCCTACTTAGGTGCACGCTCCTACTAATATCAAAGTAAGCATTCTACTTCAGCCAGGTAATTCAGTAATTCAAGATTAAGTTACTAATTCACATGTCATTTGCTTGATCAAATGTACATGTTTAATAAATGTAAGTTATTTAACAAATTCTGTTTTAAATCTTTTACCAGAAAAGGAAGTCCTGATAAGAAATATAAAACAAATTTTGTCTTGATTAATCATCTGCAGTATAACATGTATAATACCAAAACTTTTTTTTTACATTGTTGATTTCTTTGGTGGTCCTAGTTAAGTTTTATCAAATTACAAGGGAAGTTTTGAAGTGAAAGGAATTAGAATTTTCTGGCTAAATCATCCCATAGGTCATATAAATTTTTTTTACTTCATACAAAATGTAGTGGTACCGTTTACCTGTAAATTTTTGCTATTTTTGTCCCAAGATGAAAGGGCAAATTTAAAATGAAACTGAAATTTTCAAGCTAGAAATTTGAAGCACAGACATACATGTACATGTCATCCATGAGAACTGGTGATTTAGGACAAATTTTAAACAGGATGAAAATCTTTTCTGTCATAAAAGGGTGAAAATTTTCAGGTATAATCAATGAATTTCTTTAAGTAATATAAATTTGTTTTACAGAAAACTATAGGACCACTGATATACTTAACTAGATATAGAGATTATACACTAAACAAACAGAGAAAATGTTCTTTCCTTTTTTTATTATTATTATTTTTAGCTCGCTGGTACAAAAGTCCGGAGCGCTAATACCACATCCCCGGCAGCGTCAGTGTCTGTAGACAAAACTTTAACCTATAACATTTTAACCACAAGGGACAGTGCTCTGATATTTTACATATAGATTCCTTATGGGAAGAGCTTTCATTTGGCACCTTGACTTTTGACCCAATGACTTTGACCTTGGACTTTGACATACTTTTCAAAAACATTAACCTCGGCCATAACTTTTAACCCATGAGAGATAGAGCTTTGATATTTTGCATATAGATTTCCTATGAACAGAGCTTTCATTTTGAACTTCAACTTTTGACCTAGTGACCTTTAACTTTGACCTTATTTTCAAAAACTTTAACCTTGGTTATATCTTTTAATTCATGAGGGATAGAACTTTGATATATTATATATAGATTTCTTTTGATCAGATCTTTCATTTAGTTTCTTGACTTTTGACCTACATTATAGTGACCTTGACCTTGGACTCTGACCTACTTTTCAAAAATTTTAACTTGAGCTAAAGCAAAGAGAGTAAGAAATTCATTCTGTGGTTTAATGATTCAGTCAATTCTGTTATTGAAAATTTTGAGAATTTAGACCCTGGGATACTATTTTGTACTATACACAGGTTGAGGAAAAGGTAATGAGAGAAAATCAGAGAGGAGAAGGAGAGAGATAGAGGGGAGGGAAAGAGAAATTTTACAGTTAAATGATCAAGATTTCTATTTTGTTTTAGAGATTTTGCTGAAAAATTTCTCCAGGAAATTTAGTTCCGACTCTGACAGTGAAAACGATGACATTCTTCACTTTACAAAGATCGAGCTTCAGGAGCGTCACCTTGACTCAGTGGTGGTGGATTCTGACAAAATGGGGTTACCATCATCATGTGGGTCATGTTTTGTGGTGCTGGCATCAGTGATGGCATCTTTGGGTGGAATTGTGTTTGGTTATGACATAGGTAAAATATATGTTGTTTATACCTTCTGTGTTGACTACAACATAAATATAATGTTTATTATTGATTCCTGCTGTGTCGACTACAATTATATATAAGTTATATTGAAAAGAAATCTTGTGTATTTTTTTTTTTAAAATGATGAGTCTGTGACAGAATGAAATGATATTAAATTATGACACAATCATTATTATTTTATAGAAACTATCTAAATTTTAGAAATTCATGCTGAGATAGTAATAAACAATAAAACAAACATGTATGTGTTTGTTATAATTATCTATCAAATAAATATTAAGTTGAGCCAATAAATGTATATGTGATATTGTAGGTATCATATCAGGAGCTATACTACAGCTTAAGGAAATCTTTTGTCTGTCCTGCCTACAGCAAGAAATGATTATAAGTGCCCTTTTATTGGGTTCTTTAGCTGGTTCCTTGACTGGAGGTAAGCCAAATTAATTTAATTGCCCTCCTGGCACCATAAAACTAGGGAATAACTTAAGTCCAAATATTTAACTCAACTTTGGCTAATCCTGAAATCTGATTAGCTGAGCAGACCAAGTTGAGAAAATATTCAGACTTGTGTAAATTCTCAAGTTTTATGGTGCTGTGCCCTGAATACATCTACATTAAAATTCTTAGAAAGACAGTTCTCACCGTAAATTTGGATATTTTGGTCATTGTTTAATTTTGGCCACTCTGTTCAAATATCCAAAATTAAGCCATCCAAAATATGTATACAAAGTTTCTACCAATACTTCTTGAAATTATTTTATAGATTAACAAGCACTCGTTATTTAAAATAACACTGTGTGGACGTTAATCTTAATTAAGAACCATGTGAAGCATCAATTTTGGGGATGATGCTCTGCTCTTGACAAAGATAGATAGAGGAAGCAAGAGGTTTAATGATTTAATAATTCAGTCTATAGTGTTTTCAGAAATTCTGAAACTTTTTGATTAAAATATGTTAATTGGTGTATATTGAATAAGCAATGTTAATCAGTGACAATAAAATGTGATACAATTATTATGTATGAACGGTTCACAGTATAATCAAGAATTGAATACTGGCAAAGAATTACCTGGTCTTCTGAAGTTGTAACATCCTGTAAACATTTATCAATATGATCCGGATATTGTTTACATTATGTTTCCAACTTCATAAAAATGGAAACTCAGTTCAACATTGATATGCAGATTTTGTGTTTAGATTATGGATGTGTTAACATCAAGTCCTGGAACTTATTCAAATTAGATTTCCATTTTTATTGTAAATCGAACATTCTGTAATAATTCTCAACCATTGTAACTGACAATTAATACAAGATAGTGTAGGATGGTTGTCAATTTCCTCACTTTCATTCCAGTTTGAATTGAAATTTTTTGTTCTTTTCAGGATTTATTATTGACGGCATTGGCAGACGATTGACGATGATTGTGAATGCAGTGATTTTTATTGTTGGTGCTTTAATACTTTCATCAGCACCAAATTATTCTGTTTTGGTGAGTTTTTTTTCAAGGAAATTTCATTTACATGTTATAAGAAGCTGAGGCAGCAACGCAAGTTTTAACAGTAACTGCATAATTCATTGTAACTTATTGCTTTCAGATATACAGTAAAAGCTGTTTTTGTGACCACCTGTGTATAAAGACCACTGGTTACAAAGACCACTTTTTGCTGTCCCCAATAGTACCATTTGTATACAATATAAAGACCACCTTCCTATAAAGACCAATTTTCTTGTGTCCCTAAGGAGGTTGTTATATACAAATTTCACTGTAGTTTGAATTATCATACAGTAAAACCTGCTATAGTGGCCACCTCTATATAAGGATTACCTGTTTATAAAGGCCAGTTTTTTTTTGACTGCATACTTCAACTAAATTGAACCTGTGTATAAGGTTCACCTGCACATAAAGGTAAATATTTTCCTGTCCCTTGGGTGGCCCCAATATACAGGTTTCACTGTATATTATAGATAAAACAGATGATGCATTTAAAGAACTAATGTTATATTGCAACCAGTAATGAGTCACAATCCAGCAAGATGATTGTTATTTCCATAATTCATCAATCCCTGAAAAACAATGGACTCTTCTTTAAATCAATGACTTAGACAAGTCCAAATGTGTCTTTAGGGGTGAATGGGTTAAGCAATTTTGAACAGCATTCTCACTGAAATTTTGTCATGATCACAGTTGATTGCATTTGTGTAAAATAAGAAGACAGCCACAGACATGAATTTAAAGCACATGCTCATTGAGTCTCTGAAGGGGGTAAACTAAAACATTTGCATAAAGTGGGGCTGAGTATGCAAATAGGGAAGTCAAATATGCAAATAATGAGTTTGAATATGCAGATAGTGAGGTCAAAAGCTTTCTGTATGATACAGCTAATGCAGTTTTTACCAGCTTTTGTAAATACACTGAAACAGTTTGAAATGTTCATATAAACAGAGCTCACCTTGGACTCAGAAAACTATGCAACAAAAATTAGCCAACCAAAATATTTTTTAGCCATTTGGAATTTTGATTAGCAAGGTCAATGAATATTTATATCAAATATGTATTTAATTTTACGTAACATGCTGGTGGCAAGTGGAAACTACATGTATATATACATGTGCCATATGTGGCACACTATATACAAGTCTGGCGATGTACTTGAGTGGTGAAATTTTTGGAAAATTCTGTTTTTAACAATCAAACATGTCCTTGTAACTGATGCTGTGTGCATTGTCAAATGTAGTTGTATGCGATCATGTTATATCAAACATGGTCAAAAGACATTGGCTAGAAAATTAGAATATTTTTAGCCAATCTTGAAAAATATTAGTGGCTTATTTTGTAAATGGCAAGATTAGACCTGTATAAACATGATAAATAATGTTGATTGTAATTGTAGATATACATATTGAAATTACAGTGAGTGTTTTAGAGTAATTTTACTCTTTGCTATACTGGTAGACCTTTTCATGATATCTGCAGTTCTGTAACTTTGGATGGTAAAAACATCTTCACAGTAACTGATTGTTTCTTGGTGTCAGTT
This sequence comes from Atrina japonica, assembly GCA_030159075.1. Taxonomy (NCBI): domain Eukaryota; kingdom Metazoa; phylum Mollusca; class Bivalvia; order Pterioida; family Pinnidae; genus Atrina; species Atrina japonica. Next base: position 113,836 of record BROG01000072.1, on the reverse strand, counting down.
TCCAGGAATCTGTATCATTTTTGCTCCATATTACATGATTTACAGTAATCATGAAAAGGTCTATTACTTTATTCACATAACTTAGTGAGGAAGAGTAACCTTTTGATTATCATATGGAAGATTCTACTTAGTTTAAGGTTATGACAAGCTTTACAGGAAATACATGCAAGTGATTGATATAATGTTTTACACTTCAAATTATAGTTTTTGCATGCAAAATGTAGCTCTGGGCATGTTTATACATCACTGTATTACAGAGTTATCTCTCTTTGCAGTATTTATGCATCATTGTATAGCAGAGTTATCTATATTTGTAGCTCTTTGGGCGTTTGGTCCTTGGATATGCAGTGTCCTTGTCAGCAACAGCAGAGTGTATATATATTTCTGAGATAGCCCCAGCTGTAAGTTGACAACATTTTTCTTGCACCATTGAAATAGTGACTCAGGTGACCTATTATAGTTGAGTGATGTCCATCACTGAGATAGCCCCAGCTGTAATTTGAGTACATTTTACTTGCACCATTGAAAAAGTGACACAGGCTAGTGCTGTCAGTTTGTTTGTTTGTTTGTTTATTGTTGTTTAACGTCCCACTCAAGAATCTTTCACTCATATGGAGACTTCACCAAATGCCGGTGAAGGGCTTCAAATTTTAGCCTATGCTCGGCACTTACGGCCGTTGAGCAGTGAGGGTTCTTTAACGTGCCGACACCTACTGTGACACGGGACCTCCAATTTTTACTGTCTCATCCGAAAGACAGGAAACCAACCTGTCGCCGGTGGGACTCGAACTTACGACCTCACAATCCAGAGTCGAGCATATGTATTGCTGTGTAATTTCTTCATCAAGGCTCCACATATTTTGTGCAGGTATTCATCTTACATAGACGGAGTGTCACATACAATATTTGTGTTCATACCACCTTTCTTCTGTTTGGTGATTTTATTTGTCCACAACATATCTAAGTCATGTTCACTTAGGCTCACTTTATTTGATGCAGATATGCATCTTTAGTAGACAAAACATTTTATACAACAACTGCACTCAAGTCAACCTTATTCTTAGTGTTAATTCCCCTACATTGTATGTTTATTTGTCCAGATCATATCTATTTCATTTCTTAACTTAAGGCTAAGCTCGCCATATTTGGTGCAGATATAGTTTTAATGTAGATGTTGTGATTTTGTTAATTTGTATATCTTGGTGATATGCCCTGATTACTTTCGGTTCTTTTGAATAAGCCTTGTTTTACTGTTTTTTTTAGTGTAAAATACAAATATAATACATGTAGTTATACCATACATCAAATAAAATTGTTATTCCTTTACGTTTTACTTTTTCTCTATACTATCCTATTATGAAAAAAGTTGAACATTCCAGATGTTGTTATCAAATAGACTTATTATGTGGTTTCTATATACTGATACTTAGTTTTTGATCTTACAGAAAAGGAGAGGCCTGCTTGTATCCCTAAACGAACTGGGAATCACTCTCGGCTTTCTTCTCGCTTTTATGATTAACTTTGTGCTGATTGATCTTGAAAATGGCTGGTAAGGATCCATATCAATATATATGTTTGTTTGTTTTATTGTTATTTTAAGCCTCCCTCCCCATTTTTGCACATAGGTTGAGATCTTATCAGCTCTTACTGAGAAATCTCAAACTAATACTATACACCCCGAAGTTTTCGCTGTTGTTTAAGTTTTGCTATTTTTGTCCTTAGATGAGAGAGAAAATTTAAAATAAAAGTGAAATTCCAAGCTAACTACCCGGTAATTAAAACACAGACATATATTCCATCCTTGAGACAGACTATGGCAATTTATGGCAAATTTAAGATGGTGGCAGTTTTCCCTGTAATTTTTACTTCTGTATTTTAATTGATTTTGATATACTATAGAATTTGATGTTGATGCTGTATGATTGACTGTCTGAGTGAGTTATTTACATTGATCACAATGTACTCTCAGTTCCTGATTGCAAAATTATGTGATAGTTTTGCTGTAGAACTAACTTTGAAAGAAAGGTTTTCAATTTATTTTCAGATAGTCTCTATTCTGTTTTTGTTAACTATTAAGGAAACTTAATTTTTCTAATTTATTTCAGGAGGTACATGTTTGGCTTGTCGGCTGTCCCAGCATTTATACAGGGTGTTGGCATGTTCTTCTTACCACCAAGTCCCAGGTACCTGATGCTAAAAAACAATGAGACAAAGGTATGTTATGTTATGGTTACTTGATAGTAAAAATAGATAAACTTATATGGATCACTATCTGTTGTCCTGTGTTGAATGAGTCTTTTGCCGAATGGTTTTAGAATCATGATCTGAATAACAATATCTGTCATTTTTAATTCTCTGGTAAGTGTAGGAGTCTAGGCTAGTTACAATTGTGTCAGGGAGACTACTTTCCGGTATGGAAGACTTATGGTATTTACCTATGTACATTTGGGTAAGATTTTCTCCTTCATCATTGAAAACTGTCAGCTTCTGGCAAAAGTTCTGAGTGTGACTTAAAACACTTGTTAAACAAATGGGCAATCTGTTATATCAGTGGTCTCTTAGCTAGTAAACAGATTTCAATGTCAATGGATCTTGATGACTTCATTTCACTGTCAGATACAGACTAATTACTCTATAAGCATCGTGTCAGTATTAACTGATTGATCCCAGTTCACAGATGGACTTGTCCCTGATATTAATATAATGTGAATTGTGTGTTTCTTTTTTTTTTTTTTATTTATTTATTTATTTATTTATTTGGGGGTGGGGGAGTAATTTCTTTGAAAATACATCTTTTTCACAGGATTTGTGTAAGTACTGTGAAATCTGTCTTTAGAGATATCTAGTCTCCTAAAAGAGGTTTAATTTAAAGCGATTGGAACTGAGTGGTTTTTCTGAATGCTTTCCCACAGGTGGAAATTTCATTAAACACATTTTCAAGGCTGATTTCAGTTTAGTACTATTAGAATACTATTCTTTGTTTTCTTTTAAAATATTAAATATTATCCCAATAACAACATTTTCTTCTGAAGTAATGTGTGTAAGATTATTTAGTATATATCTAATAAGTAACTTGATCATATATTCATACATATATATAGTTACAAAATTGCCATTGCATTTCAGGCTGAAGAAGTTTTAATCAAACTGAGAGGAGGGGCAAGATTTAAAGTCCAAAAAGAATTAGAAAATATAAGGGCTTCCATAGCAACGGAGAAGGTATTTATTTGGTATAAAGACATAGCAACCATTGACAACATGCACTCATTCATTTTGTCCTCACTGTCACAGATAGTTGGAAATAAGATAAAATATAGCCTATCCATAAAAGACACTCAAAGGTCTGGAATTAATCTTTGCCCCATCATCAACAATGTTTCTTTATTATAAATTTTATAGATATATCATTATAGGTGTTATCAATCTAGTCCATGCCTTTCAAGACTTGGTCCCTCAGTTTTATATACTAGCCTTTTATGTTATTGTTATTAGACCTTCACATCTAAAGACAAGGACACAGTAATACACTATGCCTCTGATTTGACCTAGATTGGCGTCTGGGTTATTCTGCTTGTGATGGCCTTTATAGACCTGTAGGCATTATACAGAAGATCATGACTTGATTCCCCAGTTTTTATATGATGCTTATGATAGATAACCTTCACGTCTAAAGACAAGGACACATGAATACACTATGTCTCTGATTTGACCTAGATTGGAGTCTGGGTTATTCTGCTTGTGATGGCCTTTATAGACCTGTAGGCATTATACAGAAGGTCATGACTTGGTTCCTGAGCCAACCTGGCTCAGTTGATAGCACGCTCAACTCTTGATCGTGAGGTCGTGAGTTAGAGTCCAGTCGGCAGCAGGTTGGTTTCCTGTCCTTCAGATGAGACAGTTAAAACCAAGGTCCCGTGTTACAGTAGGTGTTGGCACTGCTCAATGTCCGTAAGTACTGAGCATAGTCCAAAATTTGAAGCCCTTCACCGACATTTGGTGATGTCTCCATATGAGTGAAATATTCTTGAGTGTTACGTTAAACAACATTAAAACAAACAAATTGAAAAAAATTACTTGGTTCCCCAGTTTTCATATGATGTTTATGAGAGATGACCTTCATCTTTAATGAAAATGACACATGAATACACTATGTCTCTGATCTGACCTAGATTGGAATCTCAGATTTTCTGTTTGTGATACAAAAGATGGAGACATAATCCCTCTATCTTGACATGGTCCCTCAGTTGTATATATGATGTTACTGATAGATGACCTTCACTTCTAGGGCATGGAAACACAGTATCTAAAGATGTCTCTAATCTGGGCCTGAAGTCACCAAATTTACTCAATACTGAAGCTCAACATCAGTTTCATTATTTTGACTATATAATCTGTGTAAATCTTTTGGGTTTGAGTGATTATTAAACAGAACAATATTTTCCATCAATCCTTTTTAAATTTTTCCAGTAAAAAATGATTGAATATGTTGAGTATGGTACTCAAAATTTGAGTAGGTACATACTCAAACATTTTTTTAATATTTCTGAAGTTTCCTTCATATGAGTATTAATTTTGACCATTATTTACAATTGTATGCCAACATTATACAACATATCCTGTTACAGAATGTAGTTCTCATGATTTTACCCTAAAATCATGAAAAGTTAGATGAGCTTGAGTACTGTGTAAATTTGGTGACTTCGGGCCCTGAGCTAGATTCAGATCTGAGTTATTCTGCTTGTGACAACATTTGAAGACACGCAAACATTATAAATAAGATTTAATTACTAGTTTTTTCCTTTTTTAAAATATCTTTTTTTATAAAATGTGTTCTCTATTTGAAGTTGATCAGTAATAGCTGGTTTGATTCTTTAACTCATCAACCCATGAAAACAGTGGACTCTACTTAAAATCAATGACTTAGATCAGTCCAAATGTGTCTTTAGAAGTGAATAAATTGATTTGAATATGTTTTACAATTTAGGGCAAGATGAAAGATGTGGCATCAGTGATGTTTCAGAAAAAAAGATTAATTTTTTTTCTTGATGTTACACCTTACTGTAAGCAGTCCTGTTTTAAACAAGGATTCAAAACACAACTATGGTACCGGTAAACATGGCTTATTTATGCAAAAAACAACTCTTCATTGCGTATTTAGTGTATATTACCCCACACATATTTCCATGTTTACAGTATACAAATGGTTATATGTGAATTATATATAGTAACAGAGACAATATATGATAACCTTACAGGATCACAAATGCCTTGATCTTCTTAGTAAAACAGACAATATGAGAGGAAGGATGTTTATAGCTGCTGGAATTGTTTTATTTGTACAGGTTAGTTATGAATTTCACACACACCAGCTATACGTTTACACACTCAAAATGCATTGTAAAAGTTCATTTCAGTATGATAATTTTTCGTGGTATACAACCTTCCATTAATATCATTGGTTAACGTAGCACCTGTGACCACCATTTTCGCACTGGTGCATTTGATATTCAAGAACTACAACTAAGAGTAATTTTACCTTGATTTAGGACACCTGTAATTTCATTTCCCACAAAATTTGGATATGTGAGAAACAGGTACCCTATCTTAAGATTGGTAACCCATAAGACTCTTATGAAATGTTTTGTTTTTAGATATCTGGAGAACAAGCAAACAAATACATGTAATTATCATAATTTTATCACATAGTCCAAAAAGACAAAAGATTATTCAACATTCATATAACTCTAACATAATTCTTCTGGAAAAGTTGAATGTTGCTTACTTAAAAAATTTTGGAATTTTGAATTATGGTTTACACAAAAAATTTTTAGTTATATGTTGGCAGCCAATTTTTAATGATGGAAGAGAGAATCTGGTTACAATGTACCTGGGAAGATATCACTGACAAACTTTCTCATAAAAATCAGCTTACGTTCCAGCAGGGCTTGAACCTGTGCTGACTAGAAGTGAGAGACTTTATGGTTCAACGCATGATGCTCAAATCACTAGGCCACAGGAGCCTAAATGTCACTTACCATGACTCTGAACAACATGGCAGTAAATGCTAAATTTAATTGAATAATGAAAAAATCACATAATACAAAATCCTAAATTATGTGCACTTGTTAAAAGTACAGTAAATCAGATTTTATGTACAGTGAAACTTGTATATAAATACCTCCAGTCTTTATAAGGAGGTGGTATTTATATAGAGATTAATTTGTACACAAATGGTAATATTGGGACAGCAAAAAATAGTCTTTGTGACCAGGTGGTCTTTATACACAGGTTGTCACAAAAGCAGGTTTTATTGTATTATTTTCTGGAATTTCAGTTAACAGGACAACCCACTGTACTCTACTATGCTCCAACCATATTTGAGGCAGTTGGATTTGAAACTAATTCTGCTGCTGTTCTGGCCAGTGTTGGTCTGGGAGTAATCAAAGTAAGTCACTTTGAAAAACATTAGCAAGAGAGAAAATAGCCATATGCATGTAGGAAAATGTTTAAAAAGTGGGTGTACAGATGTTTTCCAATTTGACATTTAATAGTCATGCACTCTGTCCATTTATCCAGTTGCTCTTTTTAAGTACTGAATTCCAATTTTTTATGTAATTCATGGAATGATGTAACACATTAAAACAAACTGCAATCTAAATTGACTACAATTTTGTTTATACCAATCTCTCATTATAATCTAATCAGTTGTCATACAAGTGTTGATGGCCTATATTGCTCTTTTTATTTTGTTTGTTTTCATGCTGTTTTAAATCAAGCCAATACGATTAGTCTTCTTTTCTCAAAATATCAATTTATCATTATGTAGGTGTTTGACATATTTTACCCACAGAATTCTCTTAGAAGGTTGGTGTTACCATTCTTCTTGTGTAAATGTTTCATATATACATCTTGCTGGAAGATTTATGTAACCATCCTTGTGATGTTACTGGAAGCTGGTATAACTGTCCTTGTGATGTTACTGGAAACTACTATAAACATCCTTGTGATGTTACTGGAAACTACTAAAAACATCCTTGTGATGTTACCGGAAGATACTATAAACATCCTTGTGATGTTACCGGAAGCTACTATAAACGTTCTTGCGATGTTACTAGAAGCGAGTATAACTGTCCTTGTGACGTTACTGGAAGCTAGTATAACCATCCTTGTAATGTTGCTTGATATCTATATTACCATACTTGTGATGTTACCGGAAGCTACTATAAACGTCCTTGTGATGTTACCGGAAGCTACTATAAACGTCCTTGTGATGTTACTGGAAGCGAGTATAACCATCCTTGTAATGTTGCTTGATATCTATATTACCATACTTGTGATGTTACCGGAAGCTACTATAACGTCCTTGTGATGTTACCGGAAGCTACTATAAACGTCCTTGCGATGTTACTGGAAGCTAGTATAACTGTCCTTGTGACGTTACTGGAAGCTAGTATAACCATCCTTGTAATGTTGCTTGATATCTATATTACCATACTTGTGATGTTACCGGAAGCTACTATAAACGTCCTTGCGATGTTACTGGAAGCTAGTATAACTGTCCTTGTGACGTTACTGGAAGCTAGTATAACCATCCTTGTAATGTTGCTTGATATCTATATTACCATACTTGTGATGTTACCGGAAGCTACTATAAACGTCCTTGTGATGTTACCGGAAGCTACTATAAACGTCCTTGTGATGTTACTGGAAGCGAGTATAACCATCCTTGTAATGTTGCTTGATATCTATATTACCATACTTGTGATGTTACCGGAAGCTACTATAACGTCCTTGTGATGTTACCGGAAGCTATACGTCCTTGCGATGCGATGTTACTGGAAGCTAGTATAACTGTCCTTGTGACGTTACTGGATGCTAGTATAACCATCCTTGTAATGTTGCTTGATATCTATATTACCATACTTGTGATGTTGCTGGAAGCTAGAATAACCATCCTTGTAATTTTGCTGGATATTTATATTGCCATTCTTGTGATGTTGCAGGAAGCTAGTATTACCAACCTTGTAATGTTGCTGGAAGCTAGTATAACCATCTTTGTAATGTTGCAGGATATTTATATTACCATCCCTGTTATGTTACTGGAAGCTAGTATAACCATCCGTGTAATGTTGGTGGAAGCTAGTATAGACAATCTTGTAATTTTGCTGGAAGTTTATACTGCTATCCTTGTGATGTTGCAGGAAGCTAATATAACCATTCTTGTAATGTTTCTGGAAGCTTGTCTTACTGATCTTGTGATGTAGCTGGAAGCTAGTACAACCTTCCTTGTGATGTTACTGGAATTAATACAATCATCCTTGTGATGTTGCTGAAAACTAGTACAACTATCCTTGTGATGTTGCTGGAAGCTAGAATAACCATCCTTGTCATGTTGCTGGAAGCTAGTACAATCATTCTTGTGATTTTGCTGGAAGCTAGTACAACCATCCTTGTGATGTTGATGGAAGCTAGTATAACCATTCTTGTGATGTTGCTGGAAGCTAGTGCAACCATCCTTGTGATGTTGCTGGAAGCTAGTATAACCATCCTTGTGATGTAGCTGGAAGCTAGTATAACCATCCTTGTGATGTTGATGGAAGCTAGTATAACCATTCTTGTGATGTTGCTGGAAGCTGGTACAACCATCTTTGTGATTTCGCTGGAATCTAGTATAACCATCCTTGTGATGTTGATGGAAGCTAGTATAACCATTTTTCTGATGTTGCTGAAAACTAGTACAACTATCCTTGTGATGTTGCTGGAAGCAAGTATAACCATCCTTGTGATGTTGCTGGAAGCTAGCACAACCATCCTTGTGATGTTGCTGGAAGCTACTACAACCATCCTATATTATTATGTTAAGCCTCAGTCACAACCAGCTGTACGGGGTATGTATGGCAAAAAGCTGCAAGGAATGCAAGGGCCTTGCACAGCCTTCTTGTAGAATTTTGAGCACGCAGACTGCCCGAAAGCACATACGATGGATGATGAGCATGTCCAACAAACATTTCCCAAAAACATACATCCTTTTTTCTCCAAACTTACAAATTGACTGATACTCACAACCTCTGTGGTGGAAAACTTAAAGTATGCATGATTTAAAAACCTGTTTGTCCGGATGTGACTAAGGCTTTATTTGATGCTAGTATGAGCATTCTAATGATGTTGCTGAAAGCTAGTATAACCATCCTTCTATGTTTAATGTACTTCTTGGTTGAAGCTATCAACAGTGATACATACTCCACATATTTCGTTGGTGCACTGTAAGATTTTAAGTGCATCAACTATTATCACCTATATATTGAAAAGAAGTGTAATCTTTTAGAACAAATAATATTTTTTATTTTCACATTCCAGGTATTGATGGCAGTTGTAGCTCTATGTTGCTTGGATAAATGGGGCAGACGGAAATTTTTGCTTATCAGTGTTGCTTTAATGGGCATAGCAATTTTGACATTAGGACTTGTTTCTCATTTGGATGACCATAAACAGGGAGCTAATCCATGTGAAGAACAATCATTTTGTGTCCAGAAATCCACTTACACGTTTAGTGCCAAAGACCATGACAATGCATCTTTTATTTCTTATACAGATTTTGACAATTTTACAGACAGTCATACGAAATCCATATCATTATCTGACATCAGTAGTGCTGAAATTGACAATGTAAATATGTCTATATCAAATAATCAGTCCCATAATGGAACAGAATCACCAGAACATGTTCATATACATGGGTCAACATTTGGAAAGATAACAGCATTTATTTCCCTTATGCTGTATGTTGCTGCTTTTGGAGTTGGATTTGGTCCAGGTAAGATCATTTTATGCTGTACATGTTTTTCTGTCATTTTTACTGCAGGTATGTTGAAAATTCCTTGCACCACAAGTAGTGTAGATCCTTATTTTACTAAGTTGATGAATTACATGTCAAAGATTTGATTTGATTTGAGTAGTGTTCTACGCAACATTCAACAATTTTTTTTATAAGATGGCAGCCAGTTTTTAATGTTGGATTAGAGAACCTGGTTACAATGTACCCAGGAAGAGACCACTGGTCTTTTGCAAGTAAACTGGCAAACTTTCTAAAACAAAAATCAGCTTAGGTTCCAGTGAGGCTCGAACCTGCACTGACCAGAAATGAGAGACTTCATGGTTTAAACGCATGATGATCAAATCACTAAGCCACAGAGGCCTGAATGTCACTTACCGTAATGACTCTGAACAACACGACAGTAAATACTGAATTAAATTGAATAATTAAAAATTTACATAATACAAATACCTAATTATATGCACTTATTAAAAGCACAGACAAATAGATTTTATTTACAGTCTTTATAGGGAGGTGGTCTTTATATATATATATGCACTGTTAGTAAGGTTATAATTAAAGCAATATGAGCTGTCAGTTACAGAAAATGTTTTGAAATTGTCTTATAAAAACTAAACCACTTAGATGCAATTCAAAACATCTCCGAACACAAAATCACCTACATCTACTGTGATTTCAACCCTTATAGTTAGTTTTTCAGACACAAAATAATCATTGTCTTGCCAGCATTTCAATGATGTAATCGGCCAATATACAAGTGAACTCTGGGACAAATATTCAGAGAACTATTGCGCATATACCGCCACTGGATATCTCGGGCAAACTCATCCCACACGGTCTTGGAAATATCATTCTCAGTAATATATCATATCTATCACTACTAATTATTTGCAATAACGATCCCATGTTGTAAAATATACAACCAGAGATATATCTCTGATACAACACCTAACATAAAAGCCGATTTTAACGATTACAGAATATGTTATGGGTCGAATGTGTGACACCAAGAGTGCTAGAGATTTTTCTGAACCCATGTGCTCAAAATATTTGTTGATGCTGAAGCGATGTTGGAAACACATGGTCGGAATCTTAAATTGACTAAATTGGCACGGAATCAACACATACAAATCACGTGTCAAGCTTAATAGAAACAAAATGTAATTGGATTCAAGTAAGACCATTGGATTGCATTATGTGGAAAACTGATGTGAATATTCAATAAAACGAATGACTGTTTAGCCAAGACGCTGCCTGTCAGGTTTGTTTACACTTACAGCTTGTCTGTGTTTACAACGTAGATTTTTGTAGAATTAATATATGCCTAGTTCATATGAACTCAAAATAAGAAAAATCATCATTCATTAACTATAATCATGTGGAGTGTTTGAATATTCTGTCAATACTGAGAAATTGGACAAATTATCTTACATGGATTGATAGATGCACACATCTCACCGTATGCTTCTTTGACAGTCGGTAATCTTTGTAAAGCTTTTCTGATAGTTAATTAACAATGGCCAGAATGAAAGCGGATTCATAGGAATGGATGGGCAACATTTGACGGGTTTATTGTAATTATACACATCCATTTATTCTTTCAACCACCAACTGATCTGTTTGGGATGTCTATGGGATAAAATATTGCATAAGTTTTACATGTAAAATTTTGCTCAACGACAGCTCATATTGCTTTAAGGGAGCCAGTGAAGAGTAGGGATTACAACCTTAGCCCATCCTCCATAGAAGAGATGTGTTCATAATCATAAAGTACGACACCATACTTATTTCAAAGAATTACTTATTACTTTTTACAGTCACCTGGGTGATTTTGAGTGAACTGTTTCCAGCATCTGTTAAAGGGAGAGCCATTGCATTTGCAACAGCATTGAATTGGGGGACAAATCTCACAGTATCACTTTTAAAGCTTTTCTGATAGATAACAATGGCCAGAATCATTAGGTAAGTGTCATTGTAATTATACACATCCATTTTATTCATTTACATTTGGGATGGCTATCATAGGTAAGTGTCACTTACATTTCTAGATATCATAGGTAAGTGTCACATTTCTAGATATCATAGGTAAGTGTCACATATCTAGATATCATAGGTAAGTGTTAATTACATTTCTGAATATCATAGATAAGTGTCATTTTCATCTATTACCTATCATAGGTAAGTGTCACTTACATTTCTAGATATCATAGGTAAGTGTCACTTACATTTCTAGATATCATAGCTAAGTGTCACTTACATTTCTGAATATCATAGGTAAGTGTCATTTACATTTATTACCTATCATAGGTAACTGTCACTTACATTTCTAGATATCATAGGTAAGTGTCACTTGCAATTCCAAATATCATAGGTAAGTGTAATTTACATTTATGGATATCATGTGTAAGTGTCACTTATATTTCTAGATTTCAAAGGTAAGTCGCATATTTCTAGATATCATAGGTAAGTGTCAATTATATTTCTAGATATCAAAGGTAAGTCACATATTTCTAGATATCATAGGTAAGTGTCTTTTACATTTATTACCTATCATGGGTAAGTGTCACTTACATTTCTGGATGTCATAGGTAAGTGTCACTTATATTTATAGATATCATAGGTTAATGTTAAGGCAAGACAATCTTAGAAACAGGTATGATTTATACAGGTGACTCACACGTAGGATTTATTCCTGTCTTACGATGCACTTCTTGCTCTAGTCAGCCATTACCAACCAGACAACCAAAAATTGCAGAGCACATGTGATCACCAAACACAAATGATCAGTTGTTTCAAAAAGTTACATTCAATTCTGAATTTTGTTTGTGTATGTAAATGATGTTTTATGTAACACTCAACAATTGTTCGGGTATAAGGCAGCCTGTTTTTAATTGTGGAGATAATCTGGTAACATTGTGCCCTAGACCAGACCACCAGCTTCCTGCAAGTAAATTGGCAAACTTTCTGACAAAATCAGCTTAGGTTCCAACAGGGCTTGAACTGGAGCTGACCAGAGATGAGACACATTTTAAAATGCAAAGTTCTAACTACTTGGCCTCTTAAGCCCCTTGTGTTTTTGATAAAATAAAATCAATGTTACAGCTATTTTATCAGTTTTTTTTGGTAAGTGATTATTGTACACAACCATTATTTCTATTTTGTTCCAGCAAGTATTGGTCACGCATCATTCAGGACTTTTGTTCTACAGTGAAATCTGTCTTGAGACCACTGTGAAATAAGACCACCTGTCTTTTGAGAGACTGCTTGTCTTAAGTAGACCACATCATTTCAGTGGCAGAAGGGGTGGTCTCTCAAGACAGGTTCCACTGTATATCATACCATACATAAATATTATTTCTATTCTGTTTCAGGGAGTATCGCTGTAACACGTACTTTTGTTCTATTTTGTATCATACATAACTATTATTATTTTCCCCCATAATACTACTACTTCTACTACTACTACTACTACTACTGCTGCTGCTGCTGCTACTACTACTACTACTACTATTACTACTACCACCACCACCACTACTACTACCACTACCACTACCACCACCACCCAAAATCTGACTATCCATTTTCAGAAAAGAAGTCACATGACCAATTAGTGACGACTGATTGGTCCAACACTAAATTCTTCTTCTTCCATCTTTTCCATGCTGAACTTGTCAGTGAGTTTTCTCGTTTCTGTTCTGTTTTGGTGTATTATGCACTTTTGTCCTATTTTGTATCATACATAACTATTATTTCTATTTTGTTTCAGCGAGTATCGGTGTATCATGGACTTTTGTTGTATTTAGTATCATCTGTTTTATGGCTCTCATTTTCATCTATACAACTGTACCAGAAACAAGTGGCAAGTCTCTGGAACAAATATCAAATGATCTTAAAAAGAGGTAGGTATATATGATGTAAAAATCACACATACAGGCAAATTTGTTTATAAAGGCCAACCAAGGGAACAGGCAAAAGTAGCCATTATAGACAGGTGGCTTTATAAAGAAGTTAATTCATTATAAAAAAACAAAGGTAATGTTTTAATTACCTTTATAGGCAGGTGCCCTTTATACAAAAGTAGCTTTTAATGCAAGTTTGACTGTACAAGATATAGTGATAATGTGTTGTTGTTGTGACATGTGTACTATCTAGATGTGATGATTTGCTGTTGTTGTGACATGTGTACTATCTAGGTGTTATGATGTGCTGCTTATAAATATTGTCATTTCTAACGTACACCGAGATGTATATATACATTAATATATATTGTTTATTGTTGCCCAAACAAAGGTTTGATATTAGTCAAGTTAGAAAGTTATTTAATCAACATTATGGTAATTGATTAAATAGAGGCAATAACATTTCTTTCTATTATTTAAAGTTGTCTTTCTGCGAATATTAAGAATTGTTTTGTCTTGTGACACTCTGATCTAAAATCATCTTTCATTTAGGTAGATATTTAGAATATAATGGGTTAACGATGGGTAAAATTTTAAGAATAGGTTCAGCTTCAAATATGTACCAAAACTGCATACATCTTAAATTGAGATTTTATGCAATTTCATTCTCTAGTATTTTTGAGCTAGCAACTAGACATACATATATTTATTGAACAAACACTAGCTCTTATTAATTAAGTTCTACTTCTTCATCTATGTGGTTCGCTAGATAAACATATTGGCTAAGGGATTAACACTCTCTGATAATCAACCTTCATTTTGTTTCTCTGATTCTCTATGCCCTTGACATATCAGATGGATATGTTTGCAGACAATGCAAAACAAAATGCTAACTAGAACATCATTTTCAATAATGAAAGTTTACACAACTTAAGATTGTTCTGATATCTGATTGGCTATGAAATAAAATTTTCAACAAAATATTTTGCTTTGCTAATTCTAAATGTCTTTATTTGGCTATGTTCAAAAAAGTATCGTACATGTCTATGTATTCAGACTTGTTCAGCATTGATGACTTTAGAATATTCTGAAGTCCGGAGTTCCATCTTTAGTTTTCATCATAAAAATATTGTTTCTGTTATCAACAGACCCCTGAAATTCAATATATAGGTTACTACTTAAGAGCAAGGATATAGTCTGTTTTAAGTGTCTTTAGACTAGAAATGGCTAAAATACTTTTAACATGTATTAAGTTTCATTTTTCACATTGTTTGATGTATATATCTGTTGAGGTCAGAAAGTTCACAGAACAAGAACAACAACAGACCATCTATTGTGTTATCATTTTCACCCATTTACAATAATGCACTTAGCTTTTTCGGATTGTCAATCCTTTAACCCATCAGTCCCTGTAAAAGAATGGACTCTTCAGTTAATCAATGACTTAGACCAGTCCTATTGTGCCTTTAGGGGTAAATGGGTTGAAATGGTATTCAGTTTGAAACCCAAACCCCACCCACCCTTTTTCAGATTGTCTGTACCTTTAAAATGGAACACAAACCATGCCTTTATGGCAAGTTTGTCACTATCAGGAAGTCAGTTTTCACAAAAATTTGTTCTCAAATTTCTGAAAAGGTAATAATAACTGAGATCTACAAAACAGCAACTTGTTCAGTTATTTCATTAGGAACTTTAATTACATCCTAAATACACAATTTTAGTTTTCCACCATTGCTTAATGGTTCATCAACTTAGATTATATATGAAACAGCCAGAACTTATATACTATGCTGACACTGTGTTCTTTGATCTTTTTGACTTCCTTTGTATTGCCTGACAATGCTTTTGATTATACATGTAGTCGTGATTGTGTTGTATTTATATCTATATGTAAACAAGATGTCCATCTATCAATTTTGTTTGCAGCTTTTTGTTTAAATGTTCATCTAAATGGTAAGCTACCATTTACCACTTACCACTGATATGCTTGGGGATGGTTCACGCTTTCAAGTTATTTTTATGTTCAGATAAAATACTAACATATTGTATAAAGTTTAAATGGGCATTAGCTGTGGGTTTTTTTCAGAAATGGTTTTTTCCCTTTTATTACTTAGATTGATATACACAGGCATAAGAATTCTTTAATTCCTATATATTTTGTGAAAATTGCTTGAGAAACCCAGATTGGCACTTTTTCAATTGCAATTGTTTAACTAAACCTTACTATTTGTATATGAATACCACACTGGACCTGACCTAATTTTCACAAAATATATATTTATGCCTGTGTAGCTCTTATTTGTTTGTATATATTAAGTTTGAGTATCAAAAGTAGAAAAAATTGAAATATTTTTTATTTTTTGGTAAACAAAGCTAATATCCCTTTAAAGAATTCTTACATTTTATGTTAGACTTTAGGTTATGGTGTTAGAAATGTGGAACAGATAAATCATATCAAATATTCCATGTGATGAAATAGACAAGAACATTCATTTGATACAAACATTTCTGGCATCTAGATTATTGAATTAGTCTTTACGGTCTTCTATTTATTCTGGTAATAGGGAACTAATATTTTGCATGTGTTTTCATTATATTTAGTTTGATATGTTTTACGTAATTGACAATTTTTGGTTTATCATATGACCTTGGCCACCAATTTACACAGTTATAGCCCTTTGTGGCAAACTGCTCATTTGACCAATGATGGATGTATAATGTACCGCCCCTTGTTACAGTTAGATCAAAGAAATCTAATGGATTAGTAAATATATATGTTTTGAACTTTGGCTAAAATTACTTAAAATCATTAAAGTAATCATATTTAAAGATTGATCATCTTAGATGTTCTATCCCCAAATGTCTGACGCAGGGCTTTCAGTGTGTTTTTTATGTTATTCAATTGTGATGTCATAATCACACAAATGTTTGACAGGCCATTTAATTGTGGTGTCATAATGGAAAAGTATGCCAAAGAGTATTGTGTTGGACCTTTCGATAGCTCAGTTGATCATATTGATACATGTATTTCATATTCACCTATGCATGTTGAGAGGTATTGGGATATGAGGCTTGATAAATGTAGCTTTAAAACTTATGATATGGGAAAATATGGATATGGGCAAACATGCATAATTATGAAAACTTATAATTTAGGTGATGTGGTTAGATTTTTTTATGGTAAAGCTTAATTCTAATGGAAATTGATCATGTAACATATTATTAACATTTAAATTCTTCTAAAATATTTAAATTTTGTATTCCTGTTAGACAATTCTGAATATTTTCACAACAGTTTATAAATGATAGGAGTATCACAGTCCTGATTTTGATAAACAGGGTCTTGTTTCTTTAGTAATGGTCTTTCTGTAAATGTAACAGAGACAAATCTCTACCTTCCCCAGAACAACCTTTGACCCCTGGGTTACAAATCTAATATTCTATCTACTAGTCAAGCTTCACAGTAAACCCCACTAGCTCAAGTATTTTTCCTTTTCAACTTTGTACAGTTAAGATGAAAGGCTTTGCCAATCTCACTTACTGTGTAACTTGTGTTCTGTTTCATAATTACTAACCATCAATGTTTTTTAACCTGGATTTGTCATTTTGTTTCCAGTTTCCTCCAATAATATTGATCTACCAAGTAATTATATATTAATCTGGAATTCTTATTATCTTTAAACACCAAGCACTTTCTTATTTAATCTGGGTATGTACCTAATTGCTGGCTTACACGTTTTAATCACCCTGGAATTCCCTTTTCTAATTACAATTCTCCCATGTCCATTTTATATATCAACTCTATATTAGTATGGTACATTTAGATGTTAGGAATATAAGCACTAGTCTTAACTACAGGCAGATGAGAGATCAGGATACTTGTATCAATATAGTTCTAAAAGAATATGACTTTTATAGTATATTGCCTTTTATAGATATTATTGCTTAAAACATTATATGCTGGTATATACCATCAATTCTTTTTAGCTCACCTGACCTGAACTTTTTGAGTTAAAAGTCTTCTTCACCTAAACCAAAAAGTCTTCTTCACTGAAACCACCAAGCCTTATGAAACCAAACTTGGTCATACACATCCTTGGAGTATCGAGAAACAAAATTGTGTCTGGTATTCTTGTCGACCATCCAACATGGCCACCATAGCTTTAAATAGAACATAGGTGTAAAACTGCAGTTTTTGGCAAATAGCTCTAAAACAAAATGTGTCAAAACTTATTAGCCAAATATTATCAGCAGGATAAGATCTATCTACCCTGAAAATTTCAGATGAGTCTGATGACCCAATTTTGAGTTATAGCCCCTGAAATACTGATTTTGAATGATTTTTGGATTTTTTCACTATTTTTTTCTAAAATTATACAAAATGCTTCAAAACTAACTGGCCAAAAATGATCAGGAAGACAAGATCTACCTGCATTGAAAATTTTGGAAGAATATGATGCACTTTTGTACTGTTTTGAATGTGGCCCTTACGTGTTGAATTTTAGTGATTTTCATACTTTCTGTCAATTATCTCCAAAACTATAATAGCTAACTATATAAATTAAAAGTATAAATTGCAAATATGATCAGTAAAACTGAACTTTACAGGAATGATGTATGGAAGGTCTTTTACTTACATTGCCCAAATTTTTCTGATCTACCAAAAAACACGGTTGCCAGCCCAGGACATAGTTTAGCATTGGTCCCTATGGGGAAAAGCTTCTTTTTAATCAACTCCTCTGAAACTACTGGTGCAAATTGAACCAAATTTAACAGGAATGATGTTTAGAAGGTCCTTTACTGCAATTCCCCCAATTTTTCCCGATCCACCAAAAAGCATGGCCAATAGCATAGGACATAGTTTAACATTGGACCCTTTGGGAAAAACCTTTTTTAAGGTTGCTCAAATTTTTCCGATCTGCCAAAAACATGGCTGCTAGCACAGCACATACCATAGTTTAACATTGGACCCAAATAATTAGATTAAATTAATTAAAACATAATTTGATAATCTTCGCTAAAACTACTTAATCAAATTGAACAAAACTTTACTGGAATCCAAATGATGTATTTAAGCTCCTTTAGTAAGATTGCTCAAGTTTTTCTGATGCACCAAAAAACATGGCCGCCAACACAAAACATGGTTTAACATTGAACCCAATGGGGAAACACAATCAAAAATCTACTTGACGTCTGAAACCACCAGGCCAGTTGGAACCAAAATAAGTCACAATAGTTATTGGTTGGTCCCCTGTAAAAATTGTGTTCAGCAGGTCCATATCCCATCCAAGAAGGCTTCCAACAGATAACGTAGTTTAACATTGGATCCTATGTGAAATACATCTGAAACTGCTTTGCAAATTGAAACTAAAGTTAGTCAGTATAGTCCAGGTGAGTTATACAGGGTCTTGGGAGCCTCTCTTTTACATACATGAGGGAAAGGTATTCTCAAGGAATAAGCTTGATATGAAGACCAGGATGTTTCCACTGTTTTATTAAATGATGTCAAACTTTTATCAAAAATTGGAATCTTATCAGTTTTATGAGAAATACTTTACTTTTATTTGCAACTAAAGACTTCTCTTTGATTTTACAATATATCTAGAGTCATTGAAATATGTACAAAATTATACATTGTTTCGTTGATATTTCAGAACTGCTCTCTCCAGTATCAAGGCCAGATGTAGTTCTCTGTGCTGGTGCTGTAATAATGCCAAAGCTAACATCTCCATGCATCCATCATACTCTCAAGTTCAAGATACCATATATGAAGAAACCATTACATAGATGTGTCAGGAGTTTTCTCCCGTTACCTGTGATGTTTATGTGCAAGTCTTACAAAAGTATAATGTGTTCTTTTAGCTATAATTTTGTATCACTGTTACTTATTTAGTCCCTTACCTAGATCAAAGTATTGTATTTGCTCACTATTCACTTAACAATCAATACTCTCAGAAAGTTTATTTTATTATTTCATAAGTTTATTTGATTTTTTCCTTTGTTTTCACATTAACTATTGGTATACAGTGAAACTTTCATATAGTGACTTCCTTAGGGACACAAGAAAACCTGTCTTTATAGGGAGTTGGTCTTTATATAGAAGTTGATTTGTACACGGTCTTTGTGACCAGGTGTTCTTTATACACAGCTGGTCACTAAAGCAGGTTTTACTGTAGTAGTTTTTTGTTGAACTTTTTTGTTATGATAATGTGCCATAGCCTTTGTATTTGTATTTGATATTATGTGAATCTAGGCAGTGATGAACAGTACTTAAACTGATATTATGAAAACATTTTCAGTATGTATATTGTCCGATTCACATAACTTAGTGGGGCAGAGCAAACTTTTGAATGTCATACAGGTGATTCTACTCACTTTTCTTTTATGACATGTTTCATAGGAAAAACATTTAATTCCTCACTAGATACTCATAGAAATGTGACCTATGAAACTAGTTCTCTTGCCAGTGTAATTGTGATATCATTTTGCTTTATTACCTAAATTTTAAACTCGTCAAGTTCAGGGAAGGGTTCACAAGACTCCACCTCTCAAGGTTATATGGATTTTACTTGATCATTGCACTTGTACTTATTGATGTGGAATCCACCTGACTGTTTGTGTTCATTTGTAATGTCTAAAAATAAATCAATACAAAAAATTAGCGTAACCATGACAAGTCTTCGAAATTGGAAATATAAGTAGAGTAATAAAGGTTTTGTTGTCAGTGTATGTAAATCAATTCTAGTTGCCATCGTAACATTCGTGAACTTGGAATGATCTATAATTGTTTGTAAAGAACTGAGTATGTGTACTGCAAACTCAGGAATATTTGGTTAGGAATTCAGAGGTGAAATTTGATATGCTCGGTGTATTGATTTATTAATATGATTTTCTGTACAGGTATTTGGGCTTATCTGTCGTCATTTATTGTTTCTTTTTTTATTTCTGATGAATGTCTAGAATGCTTATCATAAGAAATGAATAAAACCAAAATCACACCTACTACAACTACAGCAAACCAACAAAACAAAATCAATCAACTCATTAAATTTTACTCAGTAAAACCATAGTAAATCATTACACTGCATGAATAACATACATGAAAATTTCCCAAACTTGAATGAAACATTTTTTAAAAGTGTTATAAAATTTAACTTATATTGAAGCCAATTCATGTCACATATTGTCATGACAGTGTATGTATATTTTATAATTATATCTTACAATATCATTTGAACAACATGAATTATCTTGTTATATAACTTTATAACATTTGAATAACAATATAAGTCAAAATATTGTGAAATGAATTATTCTGTTACGATAGAATATTATATTGCCGTCAAAAGAATGTATGCTGTTATAACAAAGATGTGTCATTAGTATAGTCTAAGTCACATTAGATTGGAAATTTAGAATTAAATTTACAATGCAATTGATTGTCCGATTCCCAAAAAATGTGCTTATATCAACAGAAAACAAAAAAGTATATCCTATATCTATTCTACATACTTTTTTCTTTGTTTTGTCGCTTTAGTTTTTAGCTCACCTGAGCCAAAGGCTCAGTGAGCTATTGTGATCACTCCCCCTCCGTCGTCCATCGTCTGGCGTCCGTCTGTTAACTTTTCATATTTTAAACTTCTTCTCTGAAACCACTGAAGGGATTTTGACGAAACTTGACAAGAAGCAAATGCTCAAAGTCCTTTACCAAGATGATAGTTTTCAGCCAGATTGGCTCAGGGTGGATCCAGGGCAGGGCAGAATAGGTCCCAAAAGGTACCCCTCTTTAAAAAATCTTCTTTTCCAGAAATGCCACATGAATTGAAAAACGGATTGTTTCTGAGTGATCTACACAGATGTATGATTCGAGTTTGTGTTATTCATAGAAATTGGAATGTGAATTTTTTATGTGTTTTTAGGTCTTTTCAGACTTTGTTATTTGATTCATTTTTACATTATTTCCTCAGTTATCTCCCCTTGGATTCACTTTGATGCATTCATTTAATGTATTTTACTTGTAATTAGGTGAAGAAATGTTTTTCTGCAAAAATTTGCTATAATTTGATTTCTAAATTTTTTATGAATTTCTTGAAACAGCAATATTTATGTTTCTTGGCCAGATCAGCCTACATATTCTTCTAGGTCTTCTTTCCACGTTTGTAGATGGTTGTCAGGTGAGCAATTGAGGCTCTCTTGTTGAAAATACTTTTCCTATGAGAATCTCTGTGTTTGCCATGCGATGTCATTAAATTAGGTCGTGTGGGTAATCATTATTTTACTCCTGCCAAAAGATTGATTTGACGGGGAATAACTCCCAATGTATAATATGACCTAATAAAATTAATACACATGATATAATAATATTCGGACTGCTCCGAAAACATAACTTTCAGATAATTCTATTTTATATTCAATTTGAGCAATAAATGGCCCCTTTCTTTCACTTCCACTGTCCAACTTCAACATACAACTGCCATTACCTATGTAAAATTCCCTTAGGGGTTATTTGAGTGCAAATATCTAGAACAAATTGGATTAATTTCTATTTGTCATGGGCATAGCTTAAATTACTCAGAATACCTAGATTAGAAGTTTTATTTTAATCAGCCAAAACCAGTGGAAACAATTAATGTGACTTAGACTATACATGTACATATTTCATCATATCATGTCACTTTGACAACATATATCCCATATCCCCTGTAAACTTATGTTTGTTTATTACATGAAAGTTTACAAGTGGAACCAAATTGTTGTGATTATTTTGTCGTAATTTTTATTTTAAACTTAGATTTTATCATGTAATAAATATCGTATACAGTCCAAAATGGTACATTGCCTGTGTGTTGAGACCGTCAGTAACTTATATTATTACATACATGTGTAATCATACAGTTACAATACAGAGTGCAATACATCCTTGCAATACGTAAGGCTGTATTGCCCTGCAGATGAATATATAAATTTTGCTGGAATTCCATTTATCCAAAATATTTGATGTCAATTTCATTCATCTGAAATATTAAATGATGTCATTAGTATATATTCCCCTGTAGCATGAATGCTAAAAGAGGAATAAATATTAAATTTGTGTATACAATATAAAAATGAATAAGGGGCATGTAATAAATTCAAAACACACACATTTCCATCCATATCATCAAACTACACTTGGTCATTGTAGCGGAAGGATTCAAATTGAGCTACGCTCCCATTGCATCATTCTGCTACAACAATGCATAGTCTAATGATATGGATAGAAACATGTAGTTTTGTCTATTTATCATCTTGTTAAACAGTATGATATGGCAATCATGTACTTTATCAGATGATTTCACTGTTAAACATATGTAATATTATGGAGGTTTATCTTGTTGAATTACAATTAATCCCTACAGTAATATATCAGATGATTTCACTGTTAAACAGAAGAAATATTATGGAAGTTTATCTTGTTGAATTACAGTTAATCCCTGCAGTAATATATCAGATGATTTCACTGTTAAACAGAAGAAATATTATGGAAGTTTATCTTGTTGAATTACAATTAATCCCTACAGTAATATATCAGATGATTTCACTGTTAAACAGAAGAAATATTATGGAAGTTTACCTTGTTGAATTACAATTAATCCCTGCAGTAATATATCAGATGATTTCACTGTTAAACAGAAGAAATATTATGGAAGTTTATCTTGTTGAATTACAATTAATCACTGCAGTAATATATCAGATGATTTCACTGTTAAACAGAAGAAATATTATGGAAGTTTATCTTGTTGAATTACAATTAATCCCTGCAGTAATATATCAGGTGATTTGACTGTTAAACAGATGTAATATTATGGAAGTTTATCTTGCTGAATTACAATTAATCACTGCAGTAATATATCAGATCATTTGACTGTTAAACAGATGTAATATTATGGAAGTTTATCTTGTTGAATTACAATTAATCCCTGCAGTAATATATCATATGATTTCACTGTTTAACAGAAGAAATATATTAACTATGTGTCACATTATCTCAGATCTCATTACTTATCAATAATTATGCATACATGTATTACTAAACACCATTTTTCATATACTGATATACATAAATGTAAGTCTGTGATGTGAACTATCAAATGAAAATTGTTTACATACATTTTATAGTGCTATAGCACCATTATATATGACAAAGCCATTTAATTGGTTACACCATTATGTCTGATAAAACCATTTTGATTGGTTGCATCATTATGTCTGATAAAACCATTTTGATTTGTTACACCATAATGTATATGACCATTGTGATGGCTACCATTTCTGTGGTATATATTACCATCTTCTAACTTTTTATGATCGGACCACTTTTATTTTTCACACCATTTTCATGCTGTTAAACCATCACTTTCATCTTCATTTGACAAGCATATGTAACTAAAAGATTACCTTGTGGTGAATTTATCGTCTATAAACTGAGTGGGACCACTACAATTGTTTACACCATTTTATATGATACCTGTATATCATGGGTTTACTCCATTTTAACAAGTATGACATTGCTACGTATTTTTCATAACTTTTTGCATATTTATCAATTTAAGCATTATAACACTACATCATTTTGAAGCACTTCATAGGGGTAGGACCATTATAATTTTGTAACTTCATTCTGTAACTTATGTGTTGTAGCCACTATAGACTATAGATGTATCATCATTAGATAACTGTTAATTATCTACCTGATATGTATATAACTTACCTGTATAAAACTCCATTATTTGATTTCTCACTCTGAAACCATTATATTGTTATTTAACCAATCATGTAACTTATAGGGTTTTTTGATCAAGTTTTGCCAGAATGAACAATTTTACAACATATCAACACTGAAAATACTAACACAATAGATCATAGATCTGACAAAATAACACATTATTTTACAAAGCCTTGTGATGCATGTGATCAGATGTCTTTCGTTAAATTCTTATTTCTTTTATTGGCTGGATTGCCAAGCAAATATCAGTCTATGAATTGATGATGTCTTTCTGTGTCATTAGTTTATTTTAGCTATTACGTTTAGCTCTGTTCATGTTATTGTGAGTTTTTGAAATATAATGCACAATCAGATGTTTCTTGTTTTTAAGTGAAATACTTTGTATATATCATCAAATTGTCCTTTTTCCTTATTTTATTGAATTAATTTGTTTCAAATCTATTTCCTTGGCATTTCTATCTTAATCATCATTACACATAGGTGCTTTTTCCCAGATTTCATAAAAAATCTGTAATTTTTCTTCAATCAAAAGGTAAATTTTTGTAAGCAAAAGCATCGTAATTATTTGTTTACCTCCAAAACATGGGACAATCAACTCCCATAAACGAGTCAAGGCGAGAGGGAATTTAATACTTGCTTAAATCCAAATTCAATTTCAACAGTAGCCTGAGTAGGAATATTAATTGTTCAATAAGAATAGAAAATATATAAATTGAAAATTTCGGTTATCCTGAATTCCAGATATCTCGAAGTAAATGGGGCATTTCAATGAAATTCGAGATAATGAGATTCTTTAACTATAAAACCATACTGAAAAATACTACTTATATACCATATAAATCATTAAAGGGGCATAAGCTGTGGTTTTTTTTTTTTTTTTAAATTGTTTTTTCTTTTTTAATACTTAGATAGATATACAATAACAAAAAAAAGATAAACATGGGCATAAAAACTTCCCATATATTTTGTAAAGATTGCTTGAGAAACCAAGGTTTGGCACTTTTTCAATTGCAATTGATTGACTAGAAGCCTGGCTCAGTCGGTAGTGCACTCGACTCTTGGTCATGAATTCGAGTCCAGCTGGTGGCAGGTCGGATTCTTGTCCTTAGGATGAGACAGTAAAAACTGGTCCCGTGTCACAGTAGGTGTCAGCATGTTAAACAAAACCCTCTCTGCTCAATAGCCAAACTTTGAAGCCTTTCACCGGCATTGGTGACATTTACATATGAGTGAAAGTTTCTTGAGTGGGATATTAAACAACAATACAACAACAACAACATTGACTCAACGTTACTATTTGTATATGAATACCACAATGAGAATTACCTTATTTTCACAAAATATATAGGAATATAAGATGTTTATGCCTGTATATATGGTAGCTCTTATTTGTTATTGTACATCAAGTACAGTGGTTAAAAGTGGAAAACATTGAAATAATTTTTTCAATAAATGCTCCTTTAAGGAAATACAAAAATACAAGATTAGGCATAAATTAGATTTTGACCTGGATTCTTATCAGTCTGTGAAAGAGCACCTATAATTCATAAAAAAATAACAAAAGATAAAGACGCCCGTACACAAACCAGAGACTGCAAATATTTGTTGGTTGAGGAATTTTACATTATAATGTATGTTTATGCAGACTGTTGAAATATATAACACAAGTTTTAATCAGTATTTTTTCCCCAAGTGATTGAAGTATCAAATACGGAATGACTTAAGATCATTCATGCATACAGATTAGTCCCAGTTTATTCAGATCATAATGTATACAAACAAGATATTTTATTATATACATTATATTTATGAAATCATAAAGTCTTACTTTATTTAGCATACATGATTTGTTCATTTCAGTAATCAACGATACCTCAATCTTTATTTTCATATTTTACTAATGAAATGCTTGTTCTTATTCAATTTTTATTTTATCACCTAAGTTATTCAGGTAACAGTTCAAGTATAAAAACAGATTTTCACATTTTTTTTTCCACGATTCAGTAAACATTTATTTTGGAATAAAATTATCATCATTTGGGGAATGATTTTTGCATTGGGAATGGGACCCTAAGTAATTATATATGGAGGTAAAACACTTATCAACATTGACATTCTTTACTCCTGGCTCAAGGGTTTTGTAGATAATTATATATATATATATTTTAGAAGTCAAGGATTGAATACTGCTGCTTATATATTGCTTCAGGTAATCAAAAAGGGTTAGGATTATGTTTGAAGAACCAGGGACACCAACTCTCTCAATCTGCTCTTGCCAATTTTTAAGAGGGCTTTCAATAATTTTGGATCCTCAGCCCCTCCCCCCAATCCCCCTAGTGCTTTCCAATTGGCAGCACATATTTAGTACCCTTCAATGCTTTGATTGTTATATTGTTTGTGTGTGAGGTGACAATTAACAAATTTTTGAATTTTCAATCTGAGGCATTTGTATAAACATGATTTACATACTGTAAATCTAGAAATATTCGTGGAACCTTCTGCATTTTTTCATGAGATGCTATTTTCATGATGTCAAATACCATTTCTGTGAGCAAGAGCTCTTGCAAAACTACGCATAAATAAAATTCTCACGAATAAAACCGGATTTACAGTTGTATTTATTGTTCTGATGTTGTGTTTTAGCAACTTTTTCTGTACATAACAATTCATCTTAAAGACGACATTGGATTATTTCCTTTATTTATACTAATATTTTCCCTAACAGTGTTGTCAAAGAAATTGACATAAAATCATTATCCATTTCAAAATAAATTTTTCCATTTTATTTTCTTAAAGTTAAGTAAAACAACACAAATACTTCAAAAACAAAATCAAACACAATATATTTGATGAACACCAATCAAAATTTTATGGGGACAAAAAATAAAATGTAATCATATTGTGTAATTCTCTACTGCAGATTTATATCCCATTTACCGAGTTATCTCCTCTTTGTAGCAAGTATCTTGTAAAGATGTAACTATTTCCACAGATTTTTGTTTTTCTGTTAAAGAAGAATTCCTTATACACTTTACAACCTAGGTAAAATTTATTTACCTCATATTTTAATTTTTCATGTTTTTATATTTTGTTCATCAGGCTAGGTTGTTTATTTTTTTTAAAGTAAAATGAAAATTAGTTTTTCATCCAATTTGTTGGGAGCCTCCGTGGCCGAGTGGTTAGAGCATTGCACTTTAAATCACAAGGCCTCTCACCTCTGGTTCGAATCCCGCTAGGGTCGTTTCGAATTATGTGGGAAAGTTTGCCAGTTTACTTGCGGAAGGTCGGTGGTCTTTACCCGGGTAACTGGGGTTTCTCCTCCACCAATAAAAACTGGACGCCATCATATGACTGAAAGATTGTTGAGTATGGCGTAAAACAAAAAATCAAATCAAATCCAATCCAATTTGTTCACTATAAGATATATAAGATAGCAGCTTTAATGAAGGACAACTCTTGCAAATAGGAGGTTGCTCGGTATTCTGCAAATCAAGAATATGGAGTGTATGAGATCTTTTCAAAAAATGAAATTCAACTCAAGTGTCTTTTAAATTAATGTTGTCACATATCAAATAGACAATTGAGCACTTGAATAAGTATAACCATAGAAGAAGTTGGATTCAAGTTACAGTGGATGAATTATATATCTATTTAAGCACTCTTCACACACATATGGGACGTTTCCAAAGATTGAGATGTTTTTTATTCTTTATCTACAAGTGTTACACAGATGTTTATACTACTATAAGATATTGTTTCATTGTAAATTACGATGGTAAACAGCTGTAAGAATAATATATATTTTCTGCACAAAAATAAAATTTACAAACTTTGTTCAGTGTTTTATTCTTTTTTTTCAAGGTTGATGTGTTCAGTTGTCAACTCTTTGTCATGCTTGCATTAGAATCATACACAAGATTCCCATTCAATTAAAAACTATTTTGTTAATTGGACAACCTCATAGCAGTTGTGAATTTGACTTTGACCCACTTACCCAGGTTACAGAGCTTGTGCATGTCACCTAGGTTTTAAGTTTAGTATTTTATTCTGTATTTCAGGTTAAGAATACAGTTTGAAAAGTTTTCTTGTTTTTTACAGTATTGTATTTACTTCTTGAGGATTCAATTTTGGTATTATTAACGTGTGTTGAGATCATTTAAATTAAATATCACTAACAATTCATTCTGAATCGGAGGTAAGAGTTAGATATATATATATATATATATATGGCCTAGCCATTATGGCAATAAACCTTCTCATAAAATTCAAAATTAATTCATTGAAAATCACTCAAGCGGAAACTAACATGCGCCCGCCCACATGATAACATAATACTACCGTGGTATAATTATTTTATTTACACAACAAATCAGGCATCATTAAAATCAGATTCAAAGAGAGTGGAATTTATGCCATTTGTAAATACCCAGTAGTATATATCTGTGGCTGTGGAATTTATCTAATATGGAACTTTCCAGTTAGTCCGGATCACCGTTATGGTCCTGCATTTATTTAAATTTGGGGTCCTAAAAATTGGGAAAATATACAACATTTTTTTCTATTTAAATTCTCCATAGAAAAATTGTGTATATCCTGACACGTCATATTTTTCTAGAGAATCAAATGTACAATGAAAAATACTATTAAACCAATTTAATTGAAATACTTTATTATAAAGGAATAAATGACAACTCATATTTATTTATACATAAATAATATAATAAATATTATCACTTTTACAAAAACAATTAAATACACGATAGTACAAACATTTGTTGACATTTACATTGTAAAATACAGATGACTTACATTTGACTTGAGACAATTTGTTAGTAGCATTATTAATTTAAACAGATAAAACCCAATAAAATAAAGTTCATTTACTGAATATAAAACAAAACCACATATTAACTTAGACTGACTTAGAGTAAACTAAGTTCTAGATAATGGATAATATTTCTAAATTTCTCTAGGTTTATCTTGATAACATTGCTGAAATATTTCCCAGTATGACTAGATTTCTAAATTCTCAACTGCTGTTACTGCTTCGAGATTACTGAGAATTTACAAAGAAGACTCACAGTAATTTATACAACCACACATAAATTGTAACGATGGAACAACCCAACCAATGTAAATATAAATCAATTTCTCATTGCTGTCGTTTTCTGATATGTCGTATAGAGGATCAAATGAAACGCGCTATGGGGTCACATGTGAATGACCTCTTGTAGGTGTGTACTGGTCTTGAAAGGTTATCAAATGTTAAGAGATATACAACTCATTTTTATAACAGAAATTGTTGGTCTGCAGAATTCATTTGGAGCATCTTTCCTGATTCTATACTATCCAAGAATGTGAAAGGAAATCTTCACTTCCAGATTTTGTGTGTTCAGTGTTGTTCATAATGTTTCAATCCC
The DNA here is from genome assembly GCA_030159075.1 of Atrina japonica. NCBI lineage: Eukaryota > Metazoa > Mollusca > Bivalvia > Pterioida > Pinnidae > Atrina > Atrina japonica. The sequence continues at coordinate 83,917 of BROG01000072.1, read as the reverse complement.
TTTAACCATTTAATAAACTTACCAGATCACATTAGACACATTTTCATTGGTTGAAAATGACACATCTACGAGGTCACTCACATGTGAACCCATAGTGGATTTCATTAGATTCTATATGCAACATATTAGAAAATTGGAGCACTGAGAGATTAGTTCTGAATTAGACTGCAACCTAACAGAATATATCTGACAATATTAAAATAATATGAGAAATATTTATTTCATATGACCCATATCTTGATGAAATTAAAATATTTTCAAATAAACGAACATGTAAAATCTGTTGAGTGTTTTGAAATATGGACAACTGGATTTGATGTTACAGTAATCACGATTACACATATACAAATTTTTGTGAACAGGGTTGCCAATACTATAATTACATTTTCTTTTTAAAATTAAGAAAATTTAATAAGACTAGTTCATTATAAGTAACTAAAACAGTAAAATATAAATCATAAAACTTTTCCCCTGGTGGCTGTTATCAATAATTGCTCATGTTACTTCATAATATCTAATGTTCAATAAACCAGCAATTTATAAATATAACTCATTCCTCATCAAACACGGAAAAATTTGCCTAGTTGTTGTTGACCTTTGACCTGAGGTAAAAGTTTACGTCTACACGTTTTATCCTGTGTTTTAGCTTTTTTCTTTTCCTGTCCAGATGTCTTATTATCCAATTGTCGTTTTCTTCCCTTTGTACGATCCACAGCTTTTGGTTTTTCAGAGATCTTTTTGGTAGCCTTTATAACAGGTTCATCACAATTTAGAACATTTTCCTTGTCATGTACAGACTCTGAAACTTTCTTGGCAAGTCCAAGTTTTGACTTTGTCCCACTGGCTGGCTGGACCAAAGTTTTACTGTAATACACACACAAAAATAATTAGTCATAATGAACAGCTATGCTTATCAAGTGAATGTGAAGTGTGACTAAACTTTCTAAATGTATTATGTATGACATGTACAAGTTGCAATGCTAACTTAACAAGGAGAGGGAAACAATTTGGTTTATTGTAAAAGATACGGTGCCATCAGTAAGGAGAGTCCTCTTACAAGACCAAGACGCTTGACAAGGCACATGCACCAGATGTGATACCAAGTTCCACCAATAAAGAGTGACTACTGTTGTTCTTCCCACACACCATTCGGGACTAGAACACTCTCCCTCTGAGAATTGAGTCTGTGTCATTACTTGAGGCTTTCAAAGCCTCGGTGATGAAATGCCAAAATTAAATAATATGCTTGTTTTTATTCTTACATGTACACCCGATTTCATAGCAGAATAATCAACTTGTTAATGGTGGCTATTTATATCTGACAGAAGCAGAAGCAATGTCTCAATGATATCAATAGCACAATTTTTTTTAAGGCAGTCAAAACTAGAGAACATTTAAAATGGCTTCAACACAAAGCATACAACAAAATGTTTTGTAAAATAAAAGGATGAGAACTTGATATTGTTTTCATTTTGTTTATTCACATACTACCAAAAATATTCTCCTCATAAGGGGACACTACCAGCTTTAGGTAAACTGTCACAGATTTTGACGAATGCTATGAACTTTTACCCATGTACTAAGGTTGTCTTTTTTTTAATTATAACAGGTTAAACTTGGGACCTTTGTATGAAAATTCTTCTTGTGTGATCTGAACTTAAAATTAAACCTAGGGCCTAAAGCTTGCATGGAAAAGGTTTACTACATAGTCAAAGTGAATGGTTCTTTGTATTGAAGCTTTTGTAGTGACCTGAAGGATCAAAGATCTTCATTTTAACTTTTTAGATTTATTGTTGAAGTATGCTCACTAAAATTAAATACATCATAAATTGTACACCTTATTTAATTATAATAGTGAGATGTGGAGCAGCAAAGTTGTAATAAATTTTTTCCTAATTGTGAATGATAAACACAAATGCCCCCAACATTTATGTGCTAAATGAGAATGCCAAGTTGACATGTCTTACCTCCTACAGTTCATAGTTCAATGTTTATCTTAATCTATTCAAATATTGTACAGATGTATTTTTATTTTTAAAAGTCATTTAAATTTTCCAGGTTGAAATTTAAGGTGCATAAACAAAATCCTTTAACGTCCAGTTAGGTTATATTCACATAAAAGAGGTCCACGGTCCTTAGCGGTCACCTGAGTACGCACCTTAACGGTCATCTGAGTATGTACCTTAACGGTCACCTGAGTACGCACCTTAACGGTCACCTGAGTACGCACCTTAACGGTCACCTGAGTACGCACCTTAACGGTCACCTGAGTATGCACATTTTTTGGGTCATTAAAAATCATTGTGTCAACTATGTGCTCTTTATACTTCATAATAGGTGATGGATATATTGATTTAACTATCAATATTAGTTTCAAACATTTTATCTGTTTATAGGTTATGTTTATTCATATCATAGCTTGGTGTTATTTTGTATTTGAATTCTAAAACATTATTTGTTGAATGCAATTCACAATTTCACAAAGAACCCTTGCCCCAAGGTACATGATTTTCACAATTTTGGTAGAGGGCTTAATGCCTTATCTAACTATGCATTCAGTCTTTCTTCACAATGCAACGAAGAATATTTTCTAAGACAATGTATAATTGTAGCAGCAGCCTGTTATAAAAGTCTTCCAAACCACCCCATCTCTTCATGTAACCCAGTCCATCTAGGTGATCAGAGAAACTTTAGTTTTACTATAACATCCCAAAATTGTATACAACCCATCTAGTCACAAGGAGCATGAAAATACTCATGTTTAGTGGTAAGGTTCACATGTACTTTTTAGATTATTTCTTTTTATTGTTTAGTGGTAAGGTTCACATTATTTATTTAGATTATTTATTTTTATTGTTTAGTGGTAAGTTTCACATTATTTATTTAGATTATTTATTTTTATTGTTTAGTGGTAAGGTTCACATGTACTTTTTAGATTATTTATTTTTATTGTTTAGTGGTGAGTTTCACATTGTTTATTTAGATTATTTATTTTTATTGTTTAGTGGTAAGGTTCACATTATTTATTTAGATTATTTATTTTTATTGTTTAGTGGTAAGGTTCACATTATTTATTTAGATTATTTATTTTTCTTGCTTAGTGGTAAGGTTCAATGTATTTTTCAGATGATTTAAGATTTTTAAAATGGCCCTGAGGACACTTGGAAATTTCATCCTGAAACTTGTCTTGTCATGGGTAATAAAAAAATAAAATTTAGGGGTGGGGATCTCAACTTTTTTTGAGATAATTGAATATTTTGTGAAATAAGGAGTGGGGAATAACCCTGGGGATCTCCAAAATACCACCATACAACTTGTCTTGTCATGGGTAATAAGAAAATGTAGATTTAGGGGAGGGGATCTCAACCATTTTTGAGATAATTGAATATTTTGTGAAATAAAGTGTGGGGAATGACTCTGGGGACCCCAAAATACCAACATACAACTCATCTTGTCATGGCAATTAAGAAAATATATGGTTTAGGGATGGAGATATCAACTATTTGTGAGATAATTGAATATTTTGTGAAATAAGGAGTGGGGAATGACCCTGGGACCCGCAAAAAATCCACCATACAACTTGTCTTGTCATGGCTAATAAGAAAATATTTGGTTTAGGGGTGGGGACATTAACAGTTTTTGAGATGATTGAAGATTTCTGAAATAATGGGGTGGGGAATGACCCCCAGGGACGCCCAAATTACCACCATAAAACTTGTCTTGTCATGGGTAATAAGAAAATATATAGTTTGGGGTGGGGATCTCAATTATTTTTGAGATACAGTGAAGCTAGTATATAACAATCTCCTTAGGGACACAAGAAAACTGGTCTCTATAGGGAGGTGGTCTATATATAGAGGTTGATTTGTACACAAATGGTACAATTGATTTGTACACAAATGGTACTATCGGAGACAACAAAAAATGGTGGTATTTATATAAAGATAGTCGCTAAAGCAGCTTAATATTTTTGAAATAATAATTAATTGAATATTTCTGAAATAAGGGGGTGGGAAATGACCCCCAGGATCTCAAAAAATTCCAAGTACAACGTCTTGACATGAGGAATCGAAAATATATGGTTTAGGGGCAGGGATCTGAAATACTTTTGAGATAATGGAAGATTTCTGAAATAAGTGGGGCAGGGAATGACCCTGGGGATAAAGCCTTATATGTCAATGAGCCCCTTACATCATGCCATCCAAGAAAATATTTGTTTGAAGTACAGTGTACTGATTTTTATCAGTTAAAATGCAAGTAAAAATGTAATATTAAATTTTTCCATAGGTTTCCCCCATTTATCCCAAAACTGAAAACTTCTTCCACAGCTACCGATGTAGGCCTACAATACCCTGAAGTTTTAGGGTAGAGGGCTTCATGCTTTGTCTAAACAGGCATTCAGTCTTTCTTTACAGTGTGCTGAAGTAAGAAAAACTTTCTAACATGAAAGGGACATTAGCTGTGATTTTTTTCAAAACTTGTTTTCCCCTTTTTACTATTTAGATTGATAATCAATAACAAAAAAGAGATATATAACACAGTTTAAAAATTCTTAAATCCCTATGTATTTTGTGGAAATTGCTTAGGAAACTCAAGTTTGGTACTTTTTCACTTGCAAGTGATTAATTCAACCTTGCTATTTCTATATGCATGCCACACTGGACCTCACCTCATTGTCACAAAATATATAGGAATATAAGACTTGTTATGCCTGTGTACAGCTCTTATTTCTTATTGTACATCAAATACAAGTAGTAAAAGTAGAAAAATCGAAATAATTTTTTTGGTAAACACAGCTAATGCTCTTTTAAGTACATTTTACTATATAAGTAAATTTAGCCCCATCCTAGGGGCAGAATACATATCCTCAGGGTCATGAATTTTATTATTTTGGTAGAGGGCTTCATGCTCTTTCTAACCATGCATTCAATTTTCCTTTAAGATGTGCAGGAGTTGAGGAGAAGATTTTTGAAGATTTTGATATTTTTGGCAGTTTTATCCTCACCCCTAGGGCACCAGAGGTGCAACAATTATGAAATTTACAATTTAAGTTCCCCTTACTCTAAAAAATGCATCTTACCAAATTTGAAGGCAATTGGCCTTGTTGTTTTCAAAAAGAAGTTAGAAACCGTCAATTGTTAATGCACCAAGGACGATGCCTGAACCAATGGCAACAGGTCACCGGAGTGACTCAGGTGACGTAAAAAGGTAGTCATTAATATAGCTAATAAAACAAATGTACAAGAACTTTTCTAGAATTCATACCTTGGTATAACATAAACTTCACTTTGGGTCATCTGAATATCATCTTTATTTTTAATATTTACATCATGTAATGGCTCTGCCCAGTCCATACAGGATTTGTACCGTTTTGCATAAATTGGGGTCTGCAATAATAAAAAAAAAGTTATATTTTAATTTAGTGTACAGATTAGATATTATCCACTTAATTCAATCCTTATCACAAACACAAGTATCATGTATGGTAAATTGATATGGTCAGTGCTCCAGATAATTTTCAGAAAACTTGGTTAAAATATACTACCACTTTCCAAATGCAGTGGATATTTTTACCCTCTAAAATTTCTGTCAGGAGGGTGTTTTCTAATTCTGCTGCCAAATTATGATTTCCATTAAACAAGGTGTTGAATTCAAATTACATTTCTGTATTATGTTTTAGATCAACTTTTGACATCTAAATATTTATTGAAAATGAATGTCTCTATATATCTGTCAATATTATTCTGAATTATCTGAATACTGAGCTTAATAAACAAACTGTAGTTTCTGCTTTTAAAAGTATTTGGAAGAACTTTAAGTTCACAAAGTTCAACAAGAAATTCAGGAACAACATTTAGTTTTGGTCGCTGTTATTTTGTCATGAAGCAGATATGTAAAGTAACATCTGGGTGTGTCTGCAAAACACAATACCACTCAAGGGCTTGAAGACACTTTATAACCAAGATCCATTCAGAACAAGCACACTCAATCTTTTATCTTTCAGTCAGTTTCAGATCCAGTGTGTCGAATTTTACGTTTCAGGTTCAAACTGTGTAGTTTATCTTATGACTGCATTTTAATTTGCTTGAAAACCCATTGATTTTTCATGCATAAAACACATAGACTTGCAGCTTATCAGGAACACTAAACATTCCTTGTTACAAACTGGTGAATTCTACATAATCAAATTACTATGTATATGCATAATTCACATTCTATAATACATCAACAACTTACCTGACAAGATTTTCTTTTTTCAAGTAATCTTTCTGGTAGTGATTTATTGTATTCAGGGCTATCCTCCAGCTCTTCAGGGGATCTGTTAACAAATGTAAAACAGGATCAAGAATAGGTCAATGGCATTCTACATGTCAACATGCATTTTATACATTTTTAAAAGATACAGTGTACACCATCAAATTTTGCCTCTGGTTATTTTCACCCTTTTCTGTTAGAAAACATATTCAATCTGTCTTAAATTTGCCCTTAATCACCATTAAATTTGCCCTTAATCAACATTAAATTTGCCCTTAATCACCATCAAATTTGCCCTTAATCACCACAATCTCATGGATGACATGCATGTCCATACATAAATTATTAAGCTTGAAAATTTTGATTCCGTTTTAAATTCGCCCTCTAATCTGAGGGCAAAAATAGCAAAAATTTCCAGGTATATAGTGTTACCATTCTCTCATATTCCTAAGGTATGTCTATATAAAAAGTACAAATACCAAAGTGTGGACAATATACATATATAGTGTACATCAGATAAAAAGGGATTTACAAAATCTAAAGGGGGACCTGATACCAAATAGGAGTTGGTATTCCCTGCCAAATGGTTACACTCCTCATAAATTTGCCATCAAATCAATATCTATTTCCAGGGTTTTTTCTTCCCTCTGGAAATCAGAAGAATTTTTTTTAAATGTTTTCCTCGAATTGGGAAAAATCTACTGCATCAGCATTATAAATATATCTGAAGGTAATTTCTCTGATGTTTTAGTCTTTAATTTATAAAAATGTACAAAGCTGGCTTTGTATGTTTAAAAATTATTTTTTTCTTGTTATCTTTAAATCAATAAATTAAAGAAGATTCCCCTTTACTCATCAAAATAAAAAAGGGAATATTTTGGTCTGAAATTGGGAAAAATGTTACATTTTGCCACTGGAAATGGGGCCTTATACCAGACCAGCATATACCCCCTAAAAAGCCTAATTTCAACATGACATTTGTTTCAGTTGTTACCTAAACTGTGACAATATCGACTGGAAACGAACTGGTGTTTTTTGACTTGAGTATCCATCACAGAGATAGTCCAGTGACTGTGCCTTATAATAATCCATTCCAGATGTCATCTTGTCAACAATAAAACGAAGAACCTTCAAAGTCTTACGACCCAACATTGATCCACCATCTCTTGCTGGCTTTAAAGATAAAAAAAGAGGGATATAACATATATACATGATGTACTAGCGAGCAAAGTCTGTGAAAATTTGTACACTGCATACACAGTCGTTCTGTTAAAAGCTATTACTGTAAAACCTGTCTTGAGAGACCACCTTTCTGCCACTAAAATACGGTCTCTCAAGACAGGTTTCACTATAATAACTTTTAAATTTACATATATACATGATAAATAGCAAGCAAAATCTGAAAATTTGTTTACTTCAGTCAATTTAGTTAAAACCTATTACCTTTCTGCCACTGAAATGTGATCTATCATGATAGGTGGTCTCTCAAAAGAGGTTTTCTTTACAGAGATATTTAATTGAATGTTTTTCAATTTGTGTTCTCAAAAGACAGGTGGTCTTTTATGACAGTGGTCCCCCATGACAGGTTCCATCTGTGATTATCTCAACAAGAGGCCCATGGGCCACATCGCTCACCTGAACTGTGTTGGTTATGGTATGTTACAAATATGGGAATCTCAATTTATAAATTATTATAACACTCTTTGGGAGTGGAGGAGACTTAAAAAAGAATGAAAATGACAAAGTCGGGAAAGATGTCAAAAACATGCCAAAAATTAAATTTCCAATTTATTCCAAAAACAAGAAATTGAATCATGCATCCATGTAAATCACTCAGACGCAATTAGTTTTTCAATCCATGCAGCAGTTCTGGAGAAGATTTTCGAAGAGGGGTACCCCCTGGATCCAACTCCCAAGTCAATCTTGTCAAAATACACAAACTTGGTAGGGAAATTTCGGTACTTGCTTCTTTTAATGTTTTATCAAAATCCCATCAGTGGTTTTGAAGAACAAGCTGAGAGTGTGAATAAATGCCCCCACTCAACCTCTTTTTGCAGTTTTAAAAATTCATAAAGAAATTTCAAAAAATTAAAATTCATTAAAATTGTTTCAGAATAGCATTTCTCTACCTAGTTACAGGTTAAACATATAAAATGAATGCATCATGATGATTAAAATTAATGGGGAGAAAACAATGAAATCATACAAAAATGAATGAAAATGACCATGTATTGTCCGATTCACAAAAGACGGCGGGGTGGAGTAACTTTTTTATTACATTTTACTGATTTTCATGACAAGCTGCACAGGAAAAATGTTTTATTCCTCACTGGATAGTCTATATAGTATATATGGTGACAAGTAGGAAAAAATGAAAAAATTCAATTTACCATGTATTGTCCGATTCACAAGACTGCACATAGGACGAAAACGTTCGGTTATGACCTCAAAAATGTTTTATTCCTCACTGGATAATCTCGTATATATGGTGACAAGTAGGAAAAAATGAAAAAATTCAATTTCAGGAAAATTCTTTCAGAAAAGCATTTATTTACCTAATTACAGGTAAAACACATAAAATGAATGCATCATATTTTAAAAATGGGGAGAAATCAACGAACTCATACAAAAATGAATGAAAATTACAAAGTCTTAAAAGACGTCAAAAATTTAACTTCCGATTTCTACAAAATTAACAAACTCATAAATGTATGTAGATCACTCAGATGCAATTAGTTTTTCAATCCATGCAGCAGTTCTGGAGGAGAAGATTTTTCAAGAGGGGTACCCTCTGAGGCCTCTTTTGCCCCAACCTGGATTCATCCCTGGGCCTATCTGGCCAAAATGAACAAACTTGGTAGAGGACCTTGAGTACTTACTTCCTATAAAGTTTCATCAAAATCCCTTCAGTGGTTTTGGAGAAGAAGCCGATAATGTGAAAAGTTAACAGACAGATGGCTGGACAGGTGGACAGTAAGACGACGGACAAAAGGTGATCAGAAAAGCTCACTTGAACCTTTGATTCATGTGTGCTAATAGGTGGATAGTAAGATGACAAACAAAAGGTGATCAGAAAAGCTCATTTGAACCTTCATTTCAGGTGCGCTAATAAAAATATCTTATAACAGCAATACTGAATTCTTGTACATAACTTACTTAACCAAGTAATAAATTTTTCAAGAACTTTTTTCTCACCTACATATTGATTTAAGATGAACCCTATAAGTTGGTTTAGTGAGAGAGTTTGCAAGTTTACTTGCGAAAGGTCAGTGGTCTCTTCCCAGGAACATTGTAACCAGGTTCTTTCCTCCACCTTTGAACTTGACTGCCACCATATAATTGTTGAGTCATTTAAACAAATATTTTAAAAGTAGAATATCAAAGTCAAATTATGACAAATTAAATCCTAAAATTATTGTTGTTTAACATCCCACTCAAAAATCTTTCACCCACATGGAGACGTCACCATATGCTGGTGAAGGGCTTCAAATTATGGCCTATGCTCGGCACTTACAGCCATTAAACAGTGAGGGTTTCTTTAAAGTGCTGACACCTACTGAGACACGGGATCTTGGGTTTTACTCATTACTGTCTCATCCCAAGGACAGGAAACCGACTTGCCGCTGGCTGGACTCAAACTCACAATCAAGAGTCAAGCGTGCTACCAACTGAGCCAGGCCGGCTAAAATCCTAAAATTAAGTAATACCAAAGATTAAATCTTGAGCATTTGAAATGTTACCTTATCTGGGCTGCTTGCTGAGGAATTCTCTTGTTTTGTTATAACACTGGCCACTAAATCATGCAACTTCTGGAGCACTTTGTCAACACTACTCAGTCGCAATTGACTTTCTTTACTTTTAACAATTTCCTTCTTTATCACATTCAACACTTTGCGACAGGCAGTCCTGAATACAGAAAAAAAAATAATACACTGGAACTCCAAGTCCAGAGTCAAACAAACACCAAAGACATTTGTTATTTCCAACCGATCGTGATGAATTTAATATCTGTTCCAATCTTTGATTATGTTCTATATCATTGAGATACATGTGTAAGACATTTGTCTAGAATAGTAAATTTTATTTCAAATAACTTTGCCAAACATATAAAGTTATGAGGAATATCAATGTTGTGAATAGCCAGACAGATAGACACACAAATAAACATAATAATATTTCCCTTTATCTATGATTTTGGGGGCTTAAAAACATTTACAATGGAAACTGACATTACCTGATGTTCATTTCCTCCTCTATCAAAGTCTGTAGTTTCTGTATGAGATCGATGTACTCCCCTAAACCTTTGACATGCTGAGCTATGGGACAATTAACATCCGGCTGGTATCCTTTTCCTCCCAGTCTTATTTTCATAACAAATGATACAGCTGTCTGAAATCAACACAGACACAGAAAATGTCACCTTACAAAGAAGAGACCTGTAAGTGATATAACTGATGTACAAGTCTGTACAGATCTATAATCTAACCATGATATCTTACACAAGATAACAAGCAAGTGAGTACTGATGAATCAATAGATATTCCCTACATGTGACACTATTATTAAGTGAATGTTGAGAATAAAAAACTTTGGTTTAGATGGACTGATCAGTGCATATAAAACCTATAGCACCAAGGCCTTTCAACAGAAGCTGACAAAAATCTGTCCGCTATCTTCATGAGTAGCAGTGCAAGTTGTTGGCTACTCTCACCTGTTCTCAGAGGTAAATGCTGATTTCTATCTGTATATGAAGTTCACTGATATGTTTTTACTGGCTTATTTACATAATTTGTCTCTAACTATTGAAAATGATCAGTCGCCCTCTCACCAATAGGGGTCTAATAATGTTTGTCAAATCTCTACTGATACTGTACCTGATACATAGTCATTCCTTTGACTTTTGCCTCGTGTTTAAGATCAGTAAAGGCTTGGTGAGTTAACTCTCTGTCTGGGATATTGAGAGATCTGGCAAGTGCTAACTCAGACCGAGAATTCACCAGCAACTCAAGATATGACAAAAAAACCAGCTGAACATGAGACTGAAAGATAAAGTAAATAAATATACAACATATGAATAAAATCTTCCAACTGTTCTAAAATTATTTGGACTTTAAACCTGGGAAAAAGCCCTAAATTCAAAACAATTACAAAAAAATCCACTTAAATGGCTACTGAAATACCTCATGTATTTGATGTCATACATAATATAATTTTTCATCAATCATACACGTGTGACTGACTGATAGAAGTTGTTGTGGTGTACATATATCTTTAAGATATTGTTCTGGAAGTATAAAGATTTACAAATACACAAGCCTTCCAACAGAAGCTGACAGCTGACAAATTCTATCTGCTATTTTCATAAAAAGCCAATTTCCAGCTACTTTCTTTTCTAATAGTTCTATTCAGAAAAATTTTGCTGATTACTATTTCCACATAAAGTAAACTGATATATTTTGTGTCTCCTACTCAAAAAAATGGTTGAAAGGGCTGTTATACCTAAATTTTCTGATAGACATAATGCTTCAACACATTGACCTACATCCAAGATAAATATTATAATGGAAAACCTTGACCTACATTTAATATAAGTGTTATAGTGAAATATCCTGACCTAAATTTGTGTTGTACTAAAATACCATGACCTAAATATTAGACAGACATTTTACTGAAATACCTGGACTTACCTCTGTGATGGACACTGAAGATTTTGGTGAATTCCTGGTCCTATCTGTTGTTTGTTTCAAGACATCCTCTAGACAACAGTCATTAAAGTTGACCTTCAGACTGTCAATTTGCTGATTTTCTAAAGGAATTTCAACCTCTACCCTCTGAACTGGCTTGTTCCTACAAAGGAACTTCACCATAGCTACCTATAAACAAAATAAAATAAATCATTGTGTGAAAAAAAAAACTCGTAACTCTAAAATTTTAATTAATATGTTTAATGAATGACAGCTAGAAATTACCAAAAGTTTATTTCCCGTACTAAATATCGACTACAAAGTCACACTTGAAAATTATACATGTACACTATTTTGTGATATTGACATTTTGATATTATTATACACGTATAGCATTTTTAGTGAATATTGAGATCTCATAATATAAAATCATTGACATGTTCTTTTCTGATTTTGTTATATTGTACTGTGAAACTTATCTCGATAACCACCCCAATTGCTGGTTAAAAAATGTGATAAAACAAGATGTGTTTGTGATACACGAATGCCACTGGTCCAAACAAATTTCTTTGCTATCAAATAATATGTATACTGATACTTTAAATATTGCAATGTCCTACATTTTGACTCCACCCCACCCCCAGGGACATGTGATGTCAGTGGAGTGTTAGCAACCCTTAGATGAACTTACAGCCTAAGTTTCGTTACTGTATCACAATCCAAACTTGAAATATTGTGCTTTATATGTAAGTGAGGTGGAATTACAGACAGGCACACAGACAGATGATCCAAACACTAGATGCTCCCAGCAGACCTTTCAAGCCGAGGGCATAAAAAACTAAAACAAAAGGTTTTGTCAAGAATTCTTTATGGTTTTTAAAACCCCCAAAGTTGTTTTAAATAGCTTCCCATGAAAATCAATTCCAGAGTTTTTTTAAGACATGTGCAACATGTGTGAGATTTACTGGTTTCAGTCATTTAAGTAATAATGAGGAGTCTAATACAGTAAAACCTGTCTTGAACCAATTGGGCAAATAATCCTTTAAATAAAACCTCTATTGAGAGACCACATTTCATTGGCAGATGGGTGGTCTTTAAAGACAGGTTCAACTGTACCGATACACATATTAAATCACTGACCTCTGTCTGACCAGATGGTAGACCTAGAAAGAGAAACTGTTTCTCTGCAATATCAACATCTGTGTCCGAGTGTTTTTGTATGGCCATAAAAATATCACACAAATCCACATAATTACAATATTTCATAAAGTTCACATAATCAGTAAAGATGTCAGTTTCTGTGGCATCACTTTCATTTGTCTCCGATAACTTCCTGTTTATGATGTCATTGTTTGACTGTAGAACTGTGCTCACTTCTACATCATACTCTCCCCTTTCCTGCAAAGTAAATAAAGAATTAAACATTCTTGTCATCATCAAGTTTTTTCCTCCTCACGGATCCCTCTTATCAGTCACATTCTGTAACAAATTTTGTTTTATCGCTGTTTTATAAAAATACACCTTTTATGGGACTGGGTCCTATTATAAAAAAGTAACTATGGTCTAATAAAACTAAAGATACAAAACTTGGGATTCATGTAACTTTTTTATTAAACTGACAACATGGTTTTCATCTGAAGCCATGGAGGTTTTAATTGAATGGTACTTTAAGCTGTAAATCTTTCCTTTGTATACCAAAAGTGAGCTACATTGTGAACATATCTGGGAAGTTTTTGCTCAAAATTGGGAAAATATATAAGATTTTGCATTTAGAATGAGACCTTTTACCAAATCTGCATGTTGGTGATATTAATCCCTGATCCCGCTAAGAGTTTTTTTACCCATATAGAGACACCTGACCACCAGCTAGCTATACACGTAGGTGAAGTGCCATTCTTTTAAATGTATATAAGCATTTTTGCTATTTTTATTCTTCTGTGTCGACATGATTCAACTCATTATGTAATTACCAATTACAAAATTTTATGTGAAAATAAAATTTTGATCATACACACAAACTATTTGTGAAAAATCATCTTTATCTCATTCACCCTTAGGGACACATTTGGACTGGTCTAATTCATTGATTTACAGTGGAGTCAATTGTCTTTCAGGGGCTGTGAGTAAATGGTGGAGAAAATCATGTAACAATGTAGGCCTACCCAAAAAAGACCTGTTTATCACAGATAAATGGGCAAACTTTCTCACATAATCAGCCATTAGGTTAAAGAAAGAATCAAACCCACTCTGAATAGAAGTTAGAGACTTCATAACTTGCCAGAGGGGGCTTTTAATTAGATGAGAGAAAATAAACAGACTGTTCCTGACTTTTGCTTGGTAGCATTAATACATTGTATCATAAAAATCAATCATATTCAAATTCAATTTGAACATGCAAGTCTTTGTCACTAAGAAAAAAAACACCTTGCCTGCTTATTTCTCTCGGAAAGGCATAGCTGAACTGCAATCATTTGATCAATTGATGAAAGTAACGTGGATCGCTCGTTGGGTAACAGTCCATACTTTCTACACAGGAACATGAAATACTCAGATAGGTTGTAAACATTTTCTCCACTAGAGAAATCTTCACAGTTGATTACAAGTATTTCACCTGAAATAAAAATTATGAATAAAAACAGATATCTTATCTAGTCATATGTACATATCAGTGTAATACATGTACATGTATATTACAAGTATTTCATTATACCTATAGATATCAACTTATGTTTTATTGTGTTTACCGCCTTATGTACCAGGTATTTTCCACTCTTTTGGGAATGGGACCTGAGCCTTTTGAATTGTGAATTTTGGCGACATTTAATTGAAAATGGGAAATCTAGAAATACACAGAACTGTGTGAAAATACAAGATTCTCTTCGAATGCATTGTCATTTGTCAATTGGGAAATTCTGACTGCAAATTGAGAAAAAAATGCATTGTTTTTGCATTGCGAATGGGGCCTTATTTCGACCCCATATGATATTATAACGATACGATACACCAAACAAACAAAAAAACAATGTTCTAATTATAAATAAGTCAGTTTTGATTTGAAGTAATAAGTTGAAATTTTTTTTATCAAATCAACTAAATACAATGAACATACATATTGTTTGTACAAGTATAATAGTACATACAGTGGGTGCCAGTACTTAAGCAATATGACTTAAAAAACTAAAGTCAAACTTGCATTAAAGGTCACCTCTGTTTAAAGAGCACCTGCCTGTACAATGTGTGTTTGTGTGTTTGCTGTTGTTTAACGTCCCACTCAAGAATATTTCACTCATATGGAGACGTCACCAAATGCCGGTGAAGGGCTTCAAATTTTGGCCTATGCTCGGCACTTACGGCCATTGAGCAGTGAGGGTTCTTTAACGTGCCGACACCTACTGTGACACGGGACCACGGTTTTTACTGTCTCATCCGACAGACAGAAAACCAACCTGCCCCCGGCTGGACTCAAACTCACAACCTCACGATCAAGAGTCGAGCATGCTACCGACTGAGCCAGGCCGGCTCACCTGTATAATGTAAATGCCATTCAACAATAACCTATGTAAACATTTTTATAATGAATAAATCTCTTATAAGAGCCACTTCCCACTTGACTATAATGGCTACTTTTGTCTGTTCCATTGAATGGCCTTTATAATTTTTTGTGCATGTTTGACTACAATGTACAAAGATAAAAATGTTTTTCCAAATGAAAATTATATAACCTATACATGTAAATTGAAAAACACATACCAGTATTTGAAGAAGGTTTTTCACCAGCACACTCTGATTCAATTTTTTCCAATATCAATGGCAGGCCTTTTGTGAGTGTCTCAGAATCATATGTCTCGAGGACAAAGCTGGGGGCTTTAGAGGCTACCATATCCTGGTCAACTGACAATGAAAATTTATATGTATTATTAAACAGAAATAAAAGAAGGATGCCTCACTCAACTCACTTGTAAAACTAAAAAATACTTTTTCAGAGCATTTGAATTTTGATATAAGAGCAGAAACAAGAAACAAAGTTTTAGTTAATATAAAGGGACATAACTCTAAAATGGTAAATGACTCTCTATCCAAATTCTGTCTGCATCTTAGCTTGTGATTCTCAGCATTGTGTAAGAGCTTCATTTTGGATGAGGCAAACTAAAGTTTGAGAACAGAAACAAAAACATTTTGAGTTTTTCAAAGTTATAAAGTGGCATAAGCCATAATTCTAGAATGGTAAATGAAGCCTAAAATAAAAATGTAATCATTTGATGTTACCTGCCTACCACCCAAACTATTTTTTCACATAATTTGTATTCAGATTTTTTTTTCAGATTCAGTTCTATCAACCATTTTTTATTACCTGCAGTTTCTCCAAAATATTGTTTACATACTTGAGTTGAATCATAAACTTTAAACTCCTTCCTGGACCATGTGAGCTAATAATATTATATACATGGATACATATATCTTTCTTTACATTAACTGTATATGCCAGAATTTACATTGTATTAAATATGTTTACAGAATATCGAGAATGAAGCAGTAACAGGGTCAAATTTAGCATTTATGTTTAACTAGTCAGTTTGATTAGTTGGAAACATTTTTACTAGTCTTATGACAAATTCACTAGCTCCAGAGTGGTACAAAGAATTACCAAATTGGCATGTATTTATCAAATCAGTGCCAGAATTACAAAATTAGAAGTTTTAGTAGGCTATTTAGTATTTATTTTTGTGTTTTTATATTCTCATGAGTCAAAGCAAGTATTAATTATGGTATTATCATCTTAGTTTGAGTTGAGATGAAAAGTTTATGCTGTTTATACATGTACAGCTTTACTACTACTAGCCACCTGGACTAGCTGAAGGTTGAAGCACAACATTGACTAGTCAGTTGCAAATGTTACTACAAAATGTAGTCACAGACTAGTGAACTACTGATAATTTTGAACCCTGAGTTAATAAAGCTTACCTTTCTTGCTTTGTTTGATTTCCTTTTCTTGAAAAAAAAAAATAATAATCTGCCTACCTACCTAACCACACCTGGAAGGCATGGACAGGCAACATCAACCAATTTTTTAACAGTGGCCTGACTAACTGCCTGAATTCAAACTATGTCTGAACAGTCCAACTCTTGTAATTCTTAGCATTGTGTACAAGTTTCGTAAAATTTGAATGAGGCAAATTTCAGTTAGTGCCGAAACAAAAATCAGATGGACAGAGAGAAGGTCCAACAATTAATGTGGCTTATAATGATAAAATATGCCCCTTTCGCTAAGTTAGTGCATGGTATTAATATGTATACATGTGTAACGTTTCACCCTAGCATGAACTACACACGCACACATAGGTGAGTTATAAATATAAACAAACACAGGTTCGACTGCCCCTTTCGGTTGCAGATTTATGTAACCGCCGACCGGCTAACTCCGTCAGGAAATAAAACGACAATCAAATTGACTTTAGACACTAGAACATTTATTACAAAATAAATAAGAACCAAAATACAAAGACAACACAAAATTGAAGTGGTGACAAAATAGGTGTAGGCCTATTGTAAATATATGTTGGAATGTAACTGTGAGATACTCCTCCTAATTAGTATAAATGCATGAAATAATGTACATCAGTCATCCATACGGATTAAAAATAAAATGGGAAATATAATAATAGTACGGATATATTCTACTACATTTTCAACCATTTTATCTCAAAGTCAAAGATGCCCACATAACAGCTATAAAATATTTGTTGTATTTGTCTTGCAATTTTAAAATTAGCATTATTTACAATGTACTTCTGCAATACTGCAATAGGCCTATTCCTTCCCCAGTATTGTGAGTGTGACATTTCGCGGTGCTGTTTGTGACGTTCATATGTAAACTCCATTTTCATATCATGCTCAAAGAATCCTTCTGATAAACATGTAGCCTACTTTAATCACGAGCTCATTTCTCTAAAATAATAATAATACTCACCAGAAGGCCTAAATAATTATAAAGTAAAACGCCACAGATAAACTTGTTCAAATTACCCACGCACCTGTTTTGTGTTTATAGTTTGCGTCGGGCTGACCAATCAGAAACTGAGATTGAATTTACAGGCAAAAGACGGTACATCGATTTACCCAAAAGGACCCAAAAGGACCCAAAAGAACCCAAAAGGACCCAAAAGGAACACAAAAGGACCCAAAAGGAACACAAAAGGACCCAAAAGGAACACAAAAGGACCCAAAAGGAATTAATGGGAACGATTTTATAAAGATTTTATATTTATTTCAATAAAAATGTTGCAATAAAGAACTTTTTCTGTGTTTATTGATGTTTAAAATTCATTACAATTATTTTTAGTAATGTAATTAACTAATTATTTGTTTATCCAATCAAATGATCGTGCATAATTGAGTTGATTAAAATATCCAATAGAATTTCATTAATTAAATTATGAGAACTTAATTATGAGACGTTGGTGTTATAAAAGCAGGTTCTCTTTTCACTTCTCTCTCATCAAACAAATTTCGGACTGGAATTTAAATCACTTAGCCGGTAAGTACCAACTTTAATTTCTTGTATTACCTATAAAATTAATTTATATATGTATTTCACGACAAAATTAATTCTGTAATAAAATTATATATCAGAAATAAGCACTAAGCCCTTGGCTTACATTTATCAATATTCCCAAATAGTTTTTTTATTTCAACCACATATTTATTTTTATAGTAAAAGTTTACTAAATTGATTTTATAGTAAAAGATAACTGTTATAAGATCGGGGTTTCTTTTTCTTATTTTAAATTTTTTTGTCGCTTGGTATTTTCAGATTTTCATCATGGTTCGCCGTCAGGCTATCAAAAAGAAGAACGAGTGGCCATGCGGTGCGTGCAAGAAGAACTGTTTAAATTCTAGCTTGTTCTGTGCCGTTTGTGAAAAATGGTTTCATAGTGATTGCGAAAAAGTGAATAAACAAACTCTAAAACTTCTCTCGGACATTCCTGAGGATTATATCTGTTCATTTCTGCCGGTGTGAGGATGGACATTTTGATTACCTCATGGGGATCGAACGGCTAAGAAAGGTAGGGTACTTAATTAAGGCGTAGTTAAAGCAATATGAGCTGTATTTTTTTGTTTGTTTTTTTTTGTTTCAAAAACCTGCTAGTATGCATTTTCCACAAAATATGGCAAACAGAAATTAAAAAAAAACATGATATTTTTGTCACTGTAGTAGAAAAGAACACATTAGTTTTTTAAAAAATCAACATGAAAAAATGCAGCTCATATTGCTAGATAACATAGATAATTCGATAGATATAAAACGTAGATTATATAAAATGCATGATGAAATTATAACAATCATCGGCATTTATAAAAGTCAGTCTATATAAGTTTACAATGAAAAATGCTTATTAGATATTTAAACAGTTCAAATTATCGACTCCGCATAGCCCATTAATATCAATTATGATATAATGAGATAATTATATGGATAGATGATGGCAACCCATACACGTGCCGTTAATTCTTTAAAACAACACGATGATTACCTTGCTGTTTTAATAATTTAACTATTAGCAGCTGATTAGTGATATGGCTTCTCCCCATTACTTCAGTCAATTCAATTCGTAATTATTATAGCGACCAACCTCTTAAGTACTAAAGTGGCATATTTTAGACGGCTTAATTGTTTAGGATTTGAATTAAAATGATTAATATGAATTTCAAAAATAAATTATGATTTTTTAGTACGTATTGATATTTATCGCCAATTCAGTTGGCTTCACATTAGTTACATATTGGTCTTTAAACATATTTAATGAGTAATCGAATGGTTTTGGGCAAAAGGCAAAGACTATATAAACCCTTTCCAAAATACGTTTTTTTTATAATCTGTTCACTGCAATTTCATTAGACTTCTATGTTTTCTTCAATGACCCTTTGGCAAACAATGCTGAAAAGTTTCAAATCTGTACTTTATTTATTTCTCGAGAAAAATGAATAATTAGTAACAACAAGTTTTGTCAGGCGGCGCAATGTGCGACGTCAAAAATTTCCAGTATTACGTTGTTGCTAAACCCTCCACATCGTTCACGATAACATTTACGTTTTATTTCCGAAAAAGTCTTAGAAAAAATATTATCTATGAACATGTATTCTGCGTGCACATTCAATACATATTTCTAGTTTTGTTTTGTTTTTTAAATATTTTTCTAAGTGCAAACGATCTGTCGGCTCCAAACTTGCCCTGTATTACTTGTTGTCTAACGTCCGTCTTACCGAAATGTGTCGTTCAACATTTTGACGTCCATTGATATCGTTCATTCCGGGCACCGAATCCCTCACAGTTCTGTCAGTGTTTAGGTGCACCTTATCCTTATGGTAGTGGTCCGGGAAATGAATATCACTAAATGTCACAAAGAATCGTCCGTATTTCTTTTTCAAGTTTTTGTTGATGAGTTTCCTCTTCTTGTCGAACATTTCTTTCGTCAGGCCTGGTGATCTGGAAAACTGTCCCCTTGTCATTATTTCGCCGATATACACGTTTTTGGTACCATTGTTAGTAAGAATGTTCACTATTTCGTTAATATCCTCAAAAGTCTGTCGTGGACTGGAATTCATACTAATGTCGTTTCCACCTATACACACAAACACTGTTTCTGGTTGAAATTCCAGCAATGCACAAAAAACCCTCTGATCCACCCTATCGGCTCTCATTCCTCCAACACCATAAAAACGACATTCACCAGGTACACCCAAAAAACCATCACAAAATCTACCAAGTCTTTTGACGTAACTATCTCCTAGTAGCGCTGTTTTTGACATATTTATTATTTCTGATGAAGATTGAATGATATTGTCCTTTAAATAACGAAACCTTGGACAATTACAATATTAATTACACTACGTCATGTTTAATATTTGACAAATACTTATTGAATTAATAAAGTGAACATATATCAAATTACGGATAAATGGTCGTAACATCCAATTCAAACTCGATGAAGATGAATAAAGAGCAATTAATTATAATAATAATTTAATCAAAGTAACACGGACTCAGTATAATTAGCGTGTCTTGTATAGTCCTATCCGTGAATAAGGGAGACTGTGCACCAAACCCAGATACAGAAATCGAAGAACCCAACACCGTCCAATCCCTGCCACACAACAGATTCATGACAGTAGACAGTGCATACAAAGCTGTGACCAATGAAGCCTATTCCCGGACAGATCCACAAATTCTCCGAACAGCTGCTGCAATTACAAAGACACAACACCAGATGCCAATAAAAACTAGCAATCAGATGATGATGGACGATTCCCTAAATGCACCAAATGCAAAACAAATAACAGACAAAGTGTACAGGGAATCCAAAAAAGACCAGAACAACCTCAAACTTACCAACATCGCAGACGAAGTCCTCGCAACCCTTACAATGTGCCAAAATGGGGAAAATAATATTAGGGAAGTGATAACAACACCAAACAAACCCCCAAGTGTGATTGTTTATTCGAATGAGCAGCTGGAGGACTTAAAGACAAACTGTGTAGGCCCTAAGGCAGTGTTATAGGCATTGATAGGACATTTAACCTTGGAGCATGTTTCGTTACTACAACTACATACAAAAACAGGAAAATTATAAAGCGCGATACTCTCCAAAATCCCATTTTTCCTTGGCCCAACATTATTGCACTGGGATGGAGAAACCGACTCCTATTACAAATTCCTGACACATCTAAATTCAAAACTGGGATTTCCGTCCGGACTAAAAGTGGGTAGTGATGAAGAAAAAGCAATAAAAAAAAGCCATCCAAAATGCATTCGATAGCCCGATTCACCTGCTCTGTACTAAACACTTGAAAGACAACGTCCGCCGATATTTAAAAGATAAAGAGGGATGCAGTTCAAAGGACAGGGAGTCTATAGTGTCTTCAATTTTTGGACAAAACGGTGTTTTAAACAGTGATGACTCTTTCTCGTACGATTCAAAAATTGCCGACTTGGATTCATACCTAAACAAATTTCCACATTTTAAAAGTTATTTCCAAACCCGTTTAAAGCCATTGTTGGATAAATATGTTTTCCTCCCACTACAAAATGGAACCGTCACAGAGCAATGGACCAACAATAACTCCGAGTCCATGAACAATCGGTTAAAAACAATCCCTTGACTGGAAGCCACACAAAATGCCCGACTTGATAACCAAAATTAACGAAATATCCGCGTTTCCAAATTAATGACCTAAGACGAGCGATCCATGGCAACGGAAATTATATCTTGGAGGACACCCTTCAACAGCACCGAGTACCACCAGACGTCTGGGTGAAGATGAGCCAATCGGAGAAAAAGAGGAAAACATGGAAACTTCTTTCCCAAAAACCGATTGAAGCTGACAAGAGACAGTATATCAAGTCCTCCAGATGTAGCTTCCAGGTAATTATTTCAATTTACCATGCACTGCATTATTTATATGGATATCTGAATATTTCATATTAAATCTCTTTAAATTGAATTCCATCATTTAATTCAATACAGTGTACTATTAAATCTAAATCTTATCTTTTTAATTATTCCATTTTTTTTTAATTACATAGGTACCACCGACATCGAAGGTAGCCCAGAAACCGTGCCAGAGAAAACGCCCCAGAGCAGAGCGCACCCGGCGGTAATCCCGATTTAGACTTTCCCAAATCACTTGTGACTATTCCCGACTGTGACTATACAAAATATGACCGTACCGAATGTTTCTCTCTACCGGATGTGACTATACCAAATGTGACTACCCGAGCGTGTGAATGACTACCCGATTGTGACTAAAAATCAAAAATGTTTGACTGTAAATAAGTTTGATTTATTGTTAGACTCGTATGCTGGGAAAAACTGAGTCTGGGCCTTGGTAGGGCGTCGTTTAAAAACGATAAGAACAGTTTGATCCACATACGAGTCTGTAGAATGAAATCAAATCAGAATTAATTTCGATGGCTTATGTATGTGCCTTGTAAATATTTTTAGTAGATTTAATTGTCATTTGAATTGTGTTGCTATTATATTGTCTTGGTTAAAACTTGTATGCTTGGATAAACTGAGTCTGGGCCTTGGTAGGGCGTCGTGTAAAAGCGATAAGAACAGTTTGATCCACATGCGATAGGTGTGCTTTGTAAATACCTTTTAGTGCTCTTATAAATTTATGTTCGTCTGACTTATTTATTCGTTGTTGTTTTTTTTTTATTATTATTATATTTTTATATGTGGTTTATGGTGCATGAATGTATATATTAGTGCTTGTTTTTACATAATTTCTATGGTACCTAAATTATTTATTCGCTATTCTTTTTCTATAACCTTTCTTTTAAAATAATGATGTAAACGTTTTATTTATTTCTTTAATAAGAAAAAAAAAAGGTTTCCTTTTTACATTAAACAAAATTAATTACCTCTATAATGTATTTTTTTATCTAACATTTTATAACATTTTATAACAATTTGGAACTTTGGCTTTTTGTTTTTTCCAAAATTACGAAATTTTGGCTCTTAAAATGGGTGGCCTCCACGTGGCAAGAGCTGGGCAACGTTATCATATCAAGTACGTTTTAATGAATAAAACGTGCTTAGATAGCGGCTAACACCCTACACTTCAGATTTTTTAATTTTTTTAAACAACAATATTGTAAATTATGGGCATTTAACAAACATTAAAATCTCCTTTTGGGTCCTTTTGTGTTCCTTTTGGGTCCTTTTGGGTTCCTTTTGGGTTCCTTTTGGGTCCTTTTGGGTCCTTTTGGGTTCTTTTGGGTCCTTTTGGGTCCTTTTGGGTAAATCGATGCACCCGGCAAAAGATGTAGGCCGTTCCCGAATCACAAAAGAGTTCTTTGGTGTAGATTATTAGTATCAAGTAATTTCGGAACGTGCATGTGATTTCGGCAATCGCTTCTAAGTAATTTTATTACCGACATTATGATCACATGTATATATTTTCTGCATTGTGTAGTATATGAATAATTCAAATTGGGTCAGACTAATTAGAGTACGCCTATAGGCCGAATTTCTACCCCGATTTTAAGCGATTTTTTGTGGTAAAATCAGGTTTTACCACACAAAAAAATCAGTTATAATCGGGGCAGAAAGTTCGGTCTAGCTAGTGTAGGCATGCTCCACTGATTTTCAGTATATTGTCGAGTTGTAAGACTACATTTAGTTAATAAACTGGCGTCGGACTATGAGGTGTCAGACTAGTCGGCGTCGGAATAATGGGGCGATCACTTATAATCCCGTTTAACTGACCCTTAGCCTAGGGGATCGAACTGGTAAACTTTCCGATTGGTGAACCTTCGGACTAGTGGACCGTGACCATGACTGTAGTCTACACAAAAGGCCCCCTCTCGCACCTACCATCCTCACGCGGGAGGGTGGTAAAATAAGATTTTACCACAAAAAAAATTTCGCTTAAAATCGGGGCAGAAAGTTCGGCTTAGAAGAAGGTCAGAAATGCAAAAAGCCAAAACATCCAGGTCACAGCACCCATAGACAAGTGTTCACAAGCTAGCAAGTGGGTAGAACAACACTTTTGGCTCTCTCACCTGATATACCATCACGTAGTAAAATTCAGTATCCATTGCCCCAACTTATGACAAACAAACCAATGTGCAGGAAAGGACTGGCTGCTTGGCTTCCGACAGCGCCCCAATTTGTCTGCGCGTGACTGTAAACACCAGCCTTTCCAGCACCAAGATTTTCATAAACAAAATGTCGATAGATTCATCATCAGTCTGTTACAGGTATTTGATAGGAACCAATACAGCCCGGACTCAATCTACAATATGGATGAAACTGGAGTACAGTACCAGGATCAAATAGGGTAGGCTACTTGCCATACAGGAGACAAGGTCAGTAAGACGTATTTGTTTCAGACGAAAAGGGGACACTGGTCACATTGGTGTGTGTCATTAATGCCATTGGCTAATCAGTATTGCCAATGTTCATTTTCCCTCGTAAAAACTACAGGGACCCCTTATCAATGAGCCCCTACCGGATATATTGGCATTGCCAATGGATCAGGGTGGATAAAAGAGAATTTCTTTGCCTTTTTACAAATTTTCTCTCGTCACTCAAAGCCATCTACAGAAAAGCCTGCACTTCATGTCCTAGACAATCACATTTCACAACTGTACAATCTGGCCATCGACTTTTGTAAGAAAATTTCATCACACTAATCTCCATTCTTCCACATACGTCACACAAACTCCAGCCACTCGATCGTGTTGTTTATGAACCGTTCAAGACTTTTGTCAACAATAAATTGGATGCGAGCTAACCCTGGCAAAGCCACATGGAAATTTATGATATTCCAGGCATTGTAAGCACCTCTCTTCCACGTGCAACGCTTCCGTCTAATGTAATTGAATTCTTTAGATGTACCGGTATCTGGCCAATAAATAGGGATATTTTCAATGATTCGGATTTCTCGGCATCGGGGGTGAGATATATTTTTTTAGAACAACCAACCCATGCCACAACCACACAACCTATCCAAACGTCCACTATCACGGCGGCACTATTAGATCAACCAACATCAAGCTCGGTCCAAGTCGGTAGCGCGCTCAACTCTTGATCGTGAGGTCGTAAGTTCGAGTCCAGCCGGCGACAGGTTGGTTTCCTGTCTGTCGGATCAGACAGTAAAAACCGTGGCTCCGTGTCACAGTAGGTGTCGGCACGTTAAAGAACCCTCACTGCTCAATGGCCGTAAGTGCCGAGCATAGGCCAAAATTTAAAGCCCTTCACCGGCATTTGGTGACGTCTCCATATGAGTGAAATATTCTTGAGTGGGACGTTAAACACCAATAAACAAACAAACAAAGCTCGGTCCAGTCATCCACCAGCTCCATGACCACGTCCACCCAACCATCCGCAAATATCATGATGCAGTCAGCCAAACCAACTACCAGTTCCACAACCCATCCGTAACCAAGCTCTACAATACTATCCATTGTTCCAGTCATCTACCAGCTCCTTGGATAATTTTGCCAATGCATTCACCAGTTGAATGGTTCAGTCCACCCATCCATCCCAAAGTGCAACCGTGCCGTCCTCCCAGTCCCAATCATCCATAAGTGTCATGGTGCAGTCCACCAAGTTCAATTACTCACAAGTGTCATGGTACAGTCACACTAATCCGACCCCTCCAGAAGTACCACGGGGAATTCCCAATCCAAGTCATCCGCATGTGTCAAGGTACAGTCCTCCCAGTCCCAATCAACCAAAATTGCAACGATACACTCCACCTTGTCCCAATTATCCAAATGTGCCACGATTCAGTCGGTCCAGCCATCCACAAGCTCCTTGACACTATCTGAAGTGAACTCCGTTGCGACACCTTGCGAAACAGTTTCATTTAGATTACAGATACTTCTGTAAAGAATTTCGTTGAAAATATCACCTGCAAAAAAGGGGGAGAACAAGCAAAAAGTAATGCTAATTCATCTAAAGAAAAGCAACAAACAAAAGGTTAAGGGTACCTTCACATCTGAAATTGAGTCGGAAGAGTACTTTTGTATTATCTGCATGGAAGCATATATACATGAAGTGTTAGAAGAGGAGATCGGCGAGGAGTGGAATCAATGTATGAAATGTGGATATTGGGCGTATGAAGAATGCACAAGCGTTGGAACTAGAAACTTTTTGTTTGTCCGAATTGTGACTGACTAAAATGAATGATGTGTTTATTGGTATAAATATTGGTGTGAAGATTTAAATGATTTTGTATATACTATAAATTAATATTTACATAAATATTCGGGAATCATTGCAAATTGTAACTTTGTGCTTACCCTACATGTATAGCCTCTAGATATACGCAGATCAATTTTGACCCCTGACGAAAAATGGTTTAATAACTCTAGAATCTAACAAAAAATCAAAGCAAACATTGATAACGTGAAATAGACCTATGTCAATAACCTAAGAGGTCAATCGGGCACTGCCAGTAGGTTAGGCAATGACTTTACAGATCTCGAAATATCAGGGTAGGGCCTATTATTATTTTAAACTATCTTGACAGAGGTCAACCTTGTCAGTAGGTTAAGCAATGATTTTACTGATCTCGAAAAATCAGAGGATTAGGCCCCTATCATTGTAGACCACCTTGACAGAAGTCAACTAACAACTGGCCTAATACGCAAATGAACTTGAGCCTTGAGGAAACTCAAAGAGAAAAGTAAAGGAAACGAAAAAGAAACACACACATGTAAGTCTATCTGGGAAGACAATATTTTCTATCAAACATGACACCATCTTTGTATTTCTCCAAATCACTGGGAATCCTGATTGATTTAAATGGCGTCTCTCCATCTTTAACATAGGCGTCGGAACCGGGGGGTGGGGGCCCCACTTTTTTTTGCAAAGATAGACATAGGTGTTAAAAATTTGGGCTTAGCCCCAGACGTTTCTGGCGTGTGTATGTGTTTTAAGTTGGTTTAGCCCCCCCACTTTCAATTTGCTTCCGACGCTGATGCTTAAGACATATGATTTGATATTTCCATCCCTTCAGACTGGATGAACAGTAGCCTACTTCGTACACACACACACACACACACACACACACACACACACACACACACATATATATATATATATATATATATATATATATATATATATATAATATCTATTGGTAATGAAGTCATTGTAACTGCAGATGTCTTTGCGGAATACGGAATAGTAAGACAGGGCACACGACCACGAAGATAATTCTGATGATAGTTTTTCGCTAAAATGATTATTTACTACAATTTTATGATTGTACAAGTTTATGTCTCATTCTGGAGACTATAATACTTTGAAAATATTAACAACCAAATTAACTCTATTCCAAAAGTAGGTTATAGCCATTTCTCTCATATTCTGTTTTGTTAAAAGCAGGCTACACGTGAATAAAAAGAAACCCAACAGTACACGTAGCACAGTTTTGTTACCTGAAACCTGAAGTATGTCAGTGATGTCAGGTGTGTAAATGTCGAGGAACTTTTAAACTCAAATTTATATGTGTTTTCCGCCTTAATCCAGACAACCTCTATACCGTTGATAAAAATGTTTTCTTCCGTCGGTTGCCCAGTAAAATGACGTGTATCAGATATTGTGATTGAGATTTGTTTTATTCTTGTATATACGTGCTGCTCCCTTATCTTTGTTTTCATACTGCTTTTACAGTTTTGTTTAGAAATCAATGATTTAATACTTGTAGATGACCAAAGATTACTAATTCAAGATAATTCAAAAGACCTTTCTTTACAAGATAAAGGTGCTATGTGATCGTATGAAAGACTAAAATTCCCATTCATATAATAGTCGCCAAACAGCCAAAGAATTTACAAACTTTACAGTTGCTTTTTAACACAGAACACTTTGCCAAATCCCTTTCATGTTTAAACTACAAACAATAGCCCGCTGTGTTCAATACTTGTTTATTCGAATTTAGCAACCGAATTAGTTGGAAAAGTAGTTCAGTGAAAAGAAAGAGGATAATTATGAAGTAGGACCTAATGATATTTTCAACGACCAAAATATTACCAAAGTTATCATATAAATGTAAATATAAACGAAATAATATGTCGTCTTTACAATGATACCCTCTATAATTATGTGTTCTATGTGAGTGTACACTGATATAATTTTTGGAGAATACTTGTCTTCTATACTATATTGCCTCATGATTATTATCAGTCTCAGTATAACGAAGTACATAATACGTCACTTCGTTCACTTGGCATCAAGCTCATTTTTATGTAAATACAGTATAGTGACAACTTTATGAACAAACGTCATTTTCCCATTACTTTCTATGTCAAATTATCTTTTTTGGAATTGTTCTCCGGGGTATGTTTTTATACCAATTTCTTTTAAATTTCATTCTCTTAGACCCTAATCCATATAGTTTCTACTCATAAATTTCTGATTATTCCGAGATGCTTAAGTTTCAAAATACAACATATTCTCTTTACAAAGAATAAATGCTGGTAACTTCCCATGTAATTAACAACCAGGTTCAAATAAAAGTTTTAGGAGGTCAGTCTGTATGTATTTAAATCTAGTTGTTAATAATTTTAAGAAAATAGATATAACGTCACTGAAAAATATATCAAAAAGATCGTTTTACAGAGAGATTAATGGGAAAATTGTTCATAAACTTATGGATTGATATTAGATTGTAAATGTGAATTTTGAAATGCGAGATTAATTTTGATGTTAGAAATAAAAAAAATAAGCAAAACACATGTCCATATCTATTAAAGAGACAAAAATAAACACATATTAAACACAAAAGACAAGACTGAGTAGTCGTACGCATAGAAATATATGTACAACGTATATGCACGTGTATAGACTACATCGAATTTTATAAATATTTCCAAATATGATACGGTCCAGTGACATTTTGTTTTGTCAAACGTTTACAAGAAATTAAACAGATTATTATTTAAAGACGGTTCTATACATTCCATTAGTAGTGTAAGCTACCGAGGACTTATATAACAATGCAATGGTATCCGTCCCCTTTTTCTTGAGAAACACTCAGATTCGATTCTACAGACAGTCCACAAATACATAACCCCTACAAATGAAATAATTTACTTCAACACACAATATCTATTGTAGCATTGGATTTGTTCAAGATAAATAGGTTGTAGACATTCAAAATCAGTATTTAAATAACGTTTTAGACATTCATAATTTTACATAATTTTCTATGACCTTTTTTGCAATCAAAGTGTTGCAATGAGTGAAATGTTGAACTGTCTGAAACTGTTCGGAAGGGGTTATTGAATTGTCTTTTACCGTGGCGAGGATTCATTCCTGATCTATGTCATTTGAATATAAATGTGGACACAAGGTGGGTGTGACCAGTCAACAGGGGATGCTTACTCCTCTGTGGCATCTGATCCCAAATCTGGATTTTCAGAGATTCGCGGTTTGTCCAAGTTCACCAAATTTGTATATTGTCTCTTAACGATCAATGCTTTGTTATCGGTGATTTTAATATTTTTCAGTTCAGGTTTATGAATCATGTTCGAGGAATTAAAAATCAATTACATTTTTATATCACTTCGTTTCATAATGTTCACACCTCGCTTCCACATTCCTCTGCCTATAGTATTATAATTTTGTCAGTTGCTAACTTTTGAATTGAAAATGAGCACATGACTAGTAATCATGTGCTCACTCTTTAATTTTCAATTTAAATTTTAGCATTAGATAACTTCATACAATGACATACATCTTATAATTTATATCAATTGTACCATTCAATTTTGTGATATTATATGATTTGAGAATCAACGAAAGATAGTTTAGTTTACAGTTGATTACGACGTTGTGTAAAGAAACAGATCGAAAACCGCGTTTAATGTCAACGTTCCGCAAATTTTATGGTCGGTATAATAGTCTTGTTTGCGACTACTCTGTTTCACTAAGTGAAATGTTGAGTTGCCTTTTCGTTGGCGGTTGTTGAGACGTCTGTACCAATTGTGACGAGGATACACTCCTCACGTGTTTCATTGGACTTGACTGTGGACTCACGGCGGGTGTGACCGGTCGACAGGGGATGCTTAATCCTCCATGGCACCTGATCCCACCTCTTGGTTTCCAGAGGTCCGTTATTGTCCATTTTTACCGGATTTGTATCTATGTCCTGGACATCCTATTGATTTATACTTTGGTATCTGAGATTTTTATATTGATACAAATTTTGAAAAAAAAGATTGGATGTTTCCTAATACCTGACGCATTACTTGTTATATATAACTTGTACCCGATCTCGTGAAATTAAATACACTTTAAAACCAAACAAATATACAAGTAAGTGAATGAGTGAAATGAATTAAATCTGATATGTGAAATGGAATGAAAAGCAAGTTTGGGATGACATATATTCATTATTATGGTATCGATTCATTAGCTGTAGATTTATAAATATTAAAGACAGTTTGATAACTGGAATAATCAGCAGTACCATTAACAGTGTTTATATCCGAACCTCTTGAGTCATATGGTCGTATTGGCGTATGACCAAAATGACCAAGGACAAATGTATACAACGGCCGAATGTTATCTTCCTTGTTTGCTGTTGTTTAACCTAGTATTTCACTGACTTGTAGGCTTGCACCCGATTTAAGGCGGATGATATTTTGTATTTGTTGATTATATTTTATTATTATTATTTATTATTTTAGACCTTACACAAGGCAAGAACAAAAACAAATTATGTCAAGTGTTATGGGAAAATAAACCTTGAAATAAGATTTGTCTTCACGGTTAGTCTGTACAATTAAAGGGCAACCGTTTAAGCGATACTATCAGAGAAAGATATCTTTATTTGACCTAATATTAAAAAAACATATTTGGTTTTTAAACAAAAGAATTCAAATTCAAATGTCCTTCTTAATGATCAACAAATGGTAAACATTGATATATTACCATTATTTGATTATTTTTGTGAATGTTTGAAATATCAATAATCTACAATGATATTTACTTAATTAAAACTGATATCTCTGTTTACATAGATTGAACATTCTTTTGTTGACACTTGATGAACAATTTATCTATTGAAACTGTTTATTTGATTCGCCCAAGACGTACCACGAAACTAGGTTTAATTATTGCGACTGACACAGCTGGCAAATTACCATGAAATAGATTCGATGTTTACATCAGGCATGTATTTATATATGAACCAGTGCGCATAACAAAATATAACTTATCATAATCTGTGCCAAGTTTACACATGAATTATTATTACTTTAACGTCACGGTAAGACGTTGTAAGCATTGGAATGCTGTCATATGAATTTGTTATTGCATAATCCCCTTAGTGCAAAAATATTTCATCATTCAAAATTTTCTTTTAAAAAATAGGTTTAAAATCCGTTAATTTTAAAAACTTTTCGTTATATTTAAATCCAATTCATAATCATTTTGTACTTGTGACAATTACGAATGATCAAATTTCATTTAAATACGTGATTTTTGTATTTTCGTTACATAAAGTCATTTTACTCTTGGCACCGGTCCAGTTTATCATATGACAGAGGTAAACACACCTTAACTATTCCAAGTATAAATACCCTTACCTCGTCTGGGATTATCAGAACCAAATCAAAACTCGAGCAACTAGTTTCATAACGAGGGGATAGTTTAAAATACGTTCATCTACAAAATACAGTTATAGCATCTGTTTACTATTGGTCTGGGCTTGAAAACAAACTTTGTGAACTAGCGAGAGGAAATGACAATGTTTCGTGCCTGTGAACATAACAAATCATCCATGTTTGCTGTGGAACCATGTAGCTTGTGTATGCACAAAGAAGATACACACGCTAATACATTGGATGTACTCCATAACAATAAACACGATAATGATTACCATAATCATCAACACCACCATCACCCTCATGACGAAGAGAAACACCATTTTCACCATCACGTGCAATGGGCTGATGAAGATAAGGAAGGACCAGTTGCTACTTTTAAAGATAAAAGCGAGCATCATCATGACCACGATTTGATGCAGTTACAAAGGCTGTGCAAAAACCCGAGACCAATTCTTAAGCACAAAGCCAGTTGCATCATAATAAAGCATGGAGTTGATTAGCAGAATGTAAACGTTTATCATAGACTTAGCGCATCGCTATTAAAGCAATCTGAAAAACAACGACTGCGCATTGATTCGAAATACAGTCTTGGGCTACAAATTGTATATCAAATTAAAACGTCCAACAGCAACTAGCGACAACAATTAACGTCAACAACTAACGACACAGGATTGCCATACGAGGTTAGTTGAGAAACGATTAGAATGTTTAAAGCACCCAGTACATTCTTGTGACTGATGTGCTTCGAATGCGAATTGATGAAGTAATAATTACGAGACACAATGGATTATATAGTAATGTTATGAAATAGTTTCTTAAAATAAACATTGTGGATAAAAAAACTAGAATGAATTGATAAATGATGTTTATTTATGCAGATAATAACGGCGTTATTATACTCATATTAACTGATCCGGTGTAAAATGTAGGTGCTGTGTATATTGTAAAAGTAATATAAGTGCAATAAACATTTGTCTGACTGATATGTAAAAATGTACAAACATTAACGGACGTTTTTATACATATTTACTTTTCTGTATGTAAATGTGAGTTTACGTAATGTGCAATACGATGTTTTATAAAATAAAAAAGATGTCTATAAATTGTTTTAATATTTTCATTGAATTTGGAGCTACACCCTGTAATCCGACATTTATGCGGTAGAAGATTTCTGTCTTTCTAAGAATTTTTCAGACGACGTACTGTATACATATACCTGGTAATTTTCGCTCCCGTTTAATTTTCACCATTTCGCTCTTGCATGAAAGGACGGATTTAAAATGAAAGCGAATTTTCAAGCTGAACAATTGAAGTGCGTCATCCAAGAGTGATTTTGGGCGAATTTAAGATTGGGTGAATATTTTTCTATCGTAAAAGGGCAAAAATAAGCAGGACCGAAAATTTCAAGTTAGTATAATGCTATACAAATGAATGTATTAAATTTACAACACACCCTGTTCTTGTTCGCTAAAGTTTTATCTTTGGCAAACTGACTTGTTTCTACGGTCGATGTCTATTTAAGGCGGATATCAACTATAACGAGTGGATAGTCATGGGTCAAGTTTTGAATAAGATTAATTTTTAAAAGAATAAAGCTATGGATTATAACAACAAATATGAGTTTTTAGAACAACAACAACAACAAAACAACAATAATTTGATAGCTGAACAAGGTATTATGTTGTCTGTTTTATTTGATGTGTACGTTTCCAAGCATACAAGCTGTCAAAAATGTATTGAAAGTTTCAAATAGTCAACGTTTTATACAAATAAAATGTTAAAAAAAATCCTGGGTTGAGGTCATGAAAATATTTTTTAATAACTGAAAAATATAATTACATATTTTTTTTTAAAATACATGTCTAATTAATCAACACGGGGTTGGAAAAGAGCTATGCCGTCTTAAATGATTTGTGAATTCCTTATATAATCTAAATTAAAGCCATACAGAATTATGTTAGATAGAGACATCGTTCATACTTGAAATCGATGTACATTAGCTGTATTTCCCCACCCCAAAATATTTCCTGTTTTACTACTATAGATTGATTTTCAATAACAAATATTAGATACACAGGCCTTAAATATTCTTATGATTCTGTATATTTTGTGAAAATGAGGACAGATCCAGTACCGTAATAATACAAATTGTAAGGTCGTATTAATCATTTGCCAACGAATACTGACTAAACCGGATTTCACAAGCAATTTTCACAAAAATATGGGGATTTTAAACATTTTGTGATTGTGTATATATCTTTGTGTTATTGTAAATCAATCTAATTAAAGAAAGAAAACCTTTTGAAAATAACACAGCTTATGTCCCTTTATCTTTTAACAACAACAATAAACAGACGATTTAGTGAAATGACAGTTTAAATCTACACATGAAATTTTGTGAAAGAACATTTTTAAGGTTCTGTTAAGAATGTTTTTCATCTATCCACAGATAAGAATATACGTCTTCAAATGATACTTTTCAATAGAAAACAAGTAAGATGACAAGTTATCTCGACATCTCCTTTAGTTTTATTTCCTGTGGTCATTGATTATCATGGTTTTCTCTAGCACTTATATATCTCCGAAATCAGATCTATTACAAAGAAATCCTATCGACTCTTTATCAACATTTGAGCTAATTAATCAAAACAATAACTCTTCAGAGTATCGTTTTAGGCAGAATATAAATGATATATGTATTATGTCTCTAATCGTGTTCTCACTTTTTTGGTAAAGCACCTGGTAAATTAAAAGGTGAGAACATTATATATCAACGATAAAATATATGTAAAAATAATAAGAACATATATGCGTTTCTTAGTTAACATATAACTTTTTAAGATGGATATAAATACTTTTGTGAAAAGTTTCCTTACTCTTTTTGGTTTTTATAATCATTTTGTGGGTTACATGACCACATCTCGGGACTTCTTTCTAGACGTTGACAGAGATTGATTCGATCGCCGGTAACATATGTCTTGAGTTCGCAGTCAAATTGAAATGAAATCATATTATGTTTAAACTCCGGTCATAATCGGCATAGAACATTCAATAACATTGATCACACAAGTACTTCAACATGTCAATTAGTAAAACATTTTAACTGCAGACAAGGTCATTATATCCATTTAAGGAGACGCAGTGCTCATAATAAACATATAATATATGTGCCAAGTTTACACATGAAGGATTTTTATTCCATTTTGACGTCACAGTCACACGTTGTAAGCATTGTTAGGCTGTCATATGAATTATGTTTGAATATTATAGTATGTTTACATTGCAATAAGATTTATTTTTAAATTGAACTCTGTGGATAAAGAAACAATAATGGATTGATAAGTGATGCTTATGTATACATATCATAACGGGGTTGTTATACGCATATTAACTGATCCGGTATAGAATGTAGGTGCTGTATGTTGTTTAGATATTGTATATACAATAAAGATTTGTCAGAATGAGAGGCAAAAATATTCAAACATTAACCTATATGTATAAATCGTTTGTTCTTATATCTGATACATTTAAAAGGGCATTAGTTGTGGGTTTTTGTTTTTGTTTTTTTTTCTTTTTATTTAACGTACTACTTAGATTAATGTACAATAACAAAAAAAAAAAAAACGAGATAAACACACGCGTAAAAATTCTTAAATTCCTAATATATATTTTGTGAAAATTGCTTGAGAAACCCAGTTTGGCAATTATTCACTTACAATTGATTAATTCATCCTTACTATTTGTATATACATACAACAGTGGACCTGACCTTATTCTCACAAAATTATAGGAATATTAGATTTTTATGGTGTATAGCTTTTATTTGTTATTGTACATCAAGTACAAGTAGTACATAGAAAAAATGAAATAATTTTTTGGTAAACACAGCCAATTCCCCTTTAACTATTCTGTATGTATAAGTGCAATACGATGTTTAACCTTTTTTGTTTCAAAATAGAATAATAGTGTCTATATACAGTTCCATATTCATTGAATTAGAAGCCTGACTTCCAAAGTTTAGAGGGGAGATGGAGATGATCTAATCAAACTGATCGTTTAGTAGAGGTGAGCAGCTGACGTATTATTAACATTCAATGAATAGAATTTACAGCATATCATTGGCGTTTAGATTTGATCTTTTACAGTTTTCTGTGAAGACTAATTAAAGCTTGCAAACACTATTCACGCCAGCGATAGACTAATAGAATCTAGCTCCACTTTGAGTTCCAGATGGAAACATATCAGTTGAGGGTGAATCAATCACTCTTAACCGACGAGTTGTTATGAGATATTAATTCATCCCACCCGAGACTGATATTGTTTTGTCTGGAACTCAAATATGGTGCTTGATTATTTTTCTGGCACATGGAAGTCTTGAAATCCCGTTTATATCCATGTATTTATCAGTTTGGCAAATTTTAGTAGCGACATCACTCACCCTTTTTCACCCACCACCTGCAGATAAATATAATCCCTATTATACACACATACATCTTTTTCCTTTCAAACAAATTTGGTAAGATTTATGTGTAACTGATATCAAATGCAGACAACATGCGTAGGAAAGTGTTCCGAATAAGCATTTCATGATAAATGTTACAATACTGATAAAAACGAGATCAATCTATATCAGGTGTGAGAATATGAAGAGTGGATATCGATGGGATGAAATCTGAATGAGATTATTTTTTTACAGAATAAAAATTTCGATATGCATAAAGAAGTGTTTCTAGGCAAGCAGCAATTATAATTTAAAACAGCATTTTTTTAAATATTGTTCCATAATTGTGTTTATATTCTTCCTTAAATATTTTTTTTAATTATTATATTTTTGCCACCTTTGTCTAATTTGCAATTGAATTCCGCTGAAAATCATATTGTATTTGTGAAAATTATATATGATTAAATATCCTTTAATCTTTTATTTTGTTTCCGTTACATGAAGTCATTTTACGCGCGCGCGCGTGTATGTAAAATAAATATATTAGAGTCGGTGCTATGTTGACACATGAATGATTTTAAATCCATGTTAACGTCATAACAAGGAACCGTAAGTATTGTTACTATGTTATATAAATATGTTACTCGTTATTTATCAAAGTGCAATGAAATTTCGTCATTCAGACGTTTCTTTAAATAGATTGTAAATCTTTTCATTTTTTGTAATTTTCGTTAAATTTAAATCCAGTGGATAATCATTTTGTACTAGTGAAAATTATGAATTATCAAATTTCCTTTAAATACGTTATTCTTGTAACCGTTACATAAAGTCATTTTACTTTTGGCACTGATCCAGTTTATCATGTGACAGAGGTAAACACACCTTAACTGTGACAAGTATAAATACTCATATTTTGTCTCGGAATGTCAGAACCAAACCAAAACGCAAACAACTAGTTATTCCATAACGAAGATCTCGTGAGAAAGCTACAGTACTAATCGAATATATTTTTCTGAAGACGAGTGAATACGTACCACTGACAAAATACCTACATCAATATTACATAGCACCTGTAATTAAACCATTGTCCTGGGCTGAAAACAAACTCCGCGAACAAACAAAAGAAAGGAGATGACAATGTATCATACCTGCGAACATAACAAATTATCCATGTTTGCTGTGGAACCATGTAGCTTATGTTTACACAAAGAAGATACACACGCTAGTACATTGGATGTACTCCATGACAGTAAACACGATGATTATAATAATCATCATCACCACCACCATCACCATCACCCTCATGACGAAGACAAACACCATTTTCACCATCACGTGCAATGGGCTGATGAAAATAATGAAGGACCGGTTGCAACTTTTATAGATAAAAGCGAGCATCATCATTGCCACGAATCGATGGATAATCATCAATTACAAAGGCTATGCAAACACCCGAAACCAATCCTTAAACATAAAGTCAGTTGCATTATAATAAAGCATGGAGTTGATTAGCAGAACATTTATCATAGACTTAGCGCACCGAATACTCGATGGCAATGGCTACCATCATCATCATCATCATCATCATCATCATCATCATCATGAAGAGAACCAGCAATTGCACCATAACGTAGAATGGGCTGATTAAGACAATGAAAAGCCAGTCGCTACTATCATAAATAAAAGCGAATATCATATACTTAGCGCATCGCTATTAAAACAATCTGAAACATAATGACTGTGCATTGATTCGAGATACGGTCAGTTGTATTTCAAATAAAAACGTGTAAAGACACAAGATTGCCATACGAGTGTAGACACAATTGAAATGTGTAACAACAACAAAAGTTTAGATACAGTTAAAATGTGTTATAGTAAAAGCCATATAACCAGGCAGTGTGGAGTCATGGCAACCCTTTCTTGACCTGGATGAACTTACATCGCAGGTAATAACGCATAGCATTAAAATTACACTAACTAGAGTAATTGCTCCTACTTGTCAACATATATAAGAGAATATCCAGTGAGGAATAAAATGTATTTCCCGTTCAGCTTGTCATAACCGAAAGGTGGGTAGAGTCATCCGTATGGTAATCAGAAAGTTACTCCATCCTGCCATCTTATGTGAATCGGACAATACAACAACTAACGACGCAGGATTGACATACAAGGTTTAGTTCAGACATAATTAGAATGTGTAAAAACAACATATGTCCTGGACATCGTAAATATTAAAACTTTGGTATCTGTGATTTGTATATTGTATCCTGGATATCCTGAAGATTGATACTTTGGTATCTGTGATTTGTATATTGTATCCTGGATATCCTGAAGATTGATACTTTGGTATCTGTGATTTGTATATTATATATTGAACATCCTGAAGATTGATACTTTAGTATCTGTGATTTGTATATTGTATCCTGGACATCCTGAAGATTGATACTTTGGTATCTGTGATTTGTATATGTATTCTGGACATCCTGAAGATTGATACTTTGGTATCTGTGATTTGTATATTGTATCCTGGATATCCTGAAGATTGATACTTTAGTATCTGTGATTTGTATATTGTATCCTGGACATCCTGAAGATGAAGATTGATACTTTGGTATCTGTGATTTGTATATGTATCCATGGACATCCTGAAGATTGATACTTTAGTATCTGTGATTTGTATATTGTATCCTGGACATCCTGAAGATGAAGATTGATACTTTGGTATCTGTGATTTGTATATGTATCCTAGACATCCTGAATATTTATACTTTTGTATCTGTGATTTATATATATATATTAACTGATGTGCATAATATAAATTGCTGTTTGTTTTATCAGGCATTATATGAGCAATAAACATTTGTCAGAAGTTGCAAAGCATATTTAGTATTGAACATATATAGATGAACTTTTTCTGATATTTGATACAATTTACATTTTCGATGTGCTAATGTGCAATACGATGTTTTATAATTTATTTCGAAATAAAATAATAAATGTCTATATACATAGTTCTTTATTTATTGAATTTGAAGCTATGGTATGAGTTCCGAATTCCGAGATTTATGTTTTACAAACTTTCATATTCTACTTAGATCTTGCATTTTAATTTCCTACACAACAAGTAATGAACACAATGTTTTCTTTTTGTATTGGAACTGGATTAATGATTTAAATTAATGCACAACTGGAAGCACTGAGGGACATGTGTACAGAAAGAGTTATCGATCTTGACACATAGGTAGACCCGCATATTCAAAGTAAGAAAAATACGACTTTGCTATTTCATAACACTTCCGAGTGGCATCAAGAATTTTCGTACCGAACAAAAATCATACCCGAAAAATACAAATCGTACTCGGGGGACGAATTTGTCCTTTATTGCGAACTATTTGTCTTGGTACGACATGTCTTGGGCACGAAAAGTCTTGATGCCACTCGAATTAGTAGGAACGCAGTTATCGAGAAAGGGGTCTATTCAACAAAGGGCAAATCGCATTTCAGTTCTCAGATCAGTGAATTAAAACATACAAGGCCATTTTTGTTTTCAAAAAACTAATAAAAATTGTCAGTTAGAATAAAATTCCTGTTAACCTAAGACACATTTTATCATTAATTTATTACTTTCAGATGACAAAAAGTGTTTGTACAAATATGCAAATACATAAAGCGATTTTAGCAATCAAACTTTAAAGAAAATAATTTTAAATTATTAACAACGTATATTGCCTTTAAAAAAGAAATGGGGCTAAAATATACATTATATAGAAATATAACTTATTGCATTTTTAATTGCATCCCAATAAGACACAGGCGTAAGAATAATTCCAGGATATAGTGTCTTGCGTATTTTGTCTTCCCGATGTGTAATATAAACACTAAAATTTATGGTTATGGAATAATGACGATGATATAAATTTCGAATACAACTTTTGATAATATCGCACTGACGGTTGGTGGATCCCGGGTGTGTTCCGTACGTACGGAGGCCTAAAACCTAAAACATGAAAATGTACAGCATATATAACACTAGTATAATCTATTAAAAGTCATAATTATAGTTCTTAATTTTAGTATAAAAACCTTTTAAAGTTATTGAGCAATTATTTGACCGAGATGTCCAGATAGTTGGAATTAGACTGTGACAGGTGACACTTAAGGTAGAACCTAATAAATCAGGATAGATAAAGTAAACTCAAGCGATTACCAAGATTAATGAAATGTTTACGATAACAATGTCACTTAGTAACATTACTGAAATTACGGTAAATTGGAATAATTACAGTTAAATGTCCAAAATATCTAATTCTGAAATTTAATATGAAACTTAAGAAATTTAAGTGTTTTAGTCAATATAACAGTTTTAGACGAAAGTAAAAATATGGCACAAAACACAACAATTTGTGAAGACCACTTATTCAACAACTTTGGTATTATGTTATAACGTTGATATTATATTTATTATATTTAGATAACAGATAATCCCTCTGTTAAATCTATATACAGATATGTTATGTTTCACTGTGAGTACAAATGTTAATACGGATCACATAGAAAACTATTTATGGCAGTCGGAAACTATAAGGAATCGATAGTTATGGGATAGAATCAGATTAACTTTCAACAGAATAAAAGTATGGATTATGTCATCAAATTGTTATTGTATACAAAACCATGAAGGTAAATTTCATAAAATATTGTTTCTCTTTATTGAACACATTCCTTGATTTGTTTTCATGTAATAATACTTTCATTGTGTAATGTAATTACCGCTTTTTGTTTGGACACAACTATTTAGATTATCAACATACTTTTGGATACCAACTGTGACGAGGATTTATTGCTCACATATTTTATATGAATTTGACTGTGTGCTCGCGGCGGGTGTGACCAGTCAGCAGGAGATGTTTACTCCTCCATGACACCTGATTCAACCTCTAGATTTCCAGAGATCTGTGTTTGTCCAATGTCCACCAGATTTCTTTATTGTCTCCTGGACATCATGAAGATTAATACTTTGATATTTGTGATTTTTATACTTATACATGTATATCAATGCATGTGAGTTTGTACGTATAGTTGTTTATCTTATCCAGAATGGTAATCAGAAACAGAATTCAGAGTCACATGACTGGCCAGTGTATAATAGCGTCGATGATGCTATTGCATTCTTTTCAATCAGACTGATGCTGTAAATAAATTCAATAATGGAAGCAAATGATACACACGTGATTGAAAAAGAGCTATTCTGTCTTTAACGCTTTGTGAATTCCTCATATAGTTTCTCATATGATCCATGTCACATAATCAAGACATTATGATAAATTTAGGCTTTTGTATCATTTATATCATGGTTCGTTTTAAATCGAGACAATGAAGTAAATTACCAGAATAAAATTCCAAAAAAGTCAAAACACACAAGTTTAGGTGAAAATAAAAGTGACCCTAAACACGAAATTTTGCAAAAGAACACCTTAAGATGCTTGTTGAAGAGCAATTATCATATCCATAGATAAGTATATAAACCTAGAAATTAAATAACAGTCAATACGACAATTTATCGTCACGTTTAATTGAACTTTCCAAAACTGTTGAGCAAATTAACAACTATGTTGTATAAATATTGCAATTTTTAGGACTCCTTGAAAGGTTTTCACAAAATGAAGACGATTCCATTATTTGGACAGCCATCATGTGAACAATCCAAATATTTTTTCAATTTATTTCAAGACATTGCTGGAGTCACTTTTAAATGACTTCTCAAATATAGTGTTGGCGGGTTAACCAGAAACACACGTGTCTTATTTGGCTTAAACAGTGTATGTCAGAAGGCGACAGGAAGTAAATGCTATAGTATTTCAGTATTTGTATACTAACATATGGACCAAAGTAAGCATGTGTTCAAATGTGAGACACCATGTCAAGAAGAACAGCATCTGAAACAGTAAGGCAACTAGTTTCGAACCATTGTACTCGATCCGTGGGTGATCAGGGATAAGAAGATGAATTATATAATAAATGGTTTTGTTTAAGAATGTTCTCAACATGCAAAACAAAATATTATTAATTATTGTAGTATAGATTACTCCAAAGCGATCAATATAAAACGACCATACTCTCATCATATGTTTTACTTTTAAATCAGTGTTGATCAATAGCAATACAATCTCCTCTAAGCCCATATTTTGATCTTGATCTGGTTATTTTAAACTCTAATCCTTCTTTGCAAAATAACAAATTATTTTTATAACACTGAGCTCCAAAGGGCATTAGCTGTGTATACCCCCAAACATATTTCGATTTTTTTCTACTCTTACTACTTTTACTTGATGTACAATAACAAATTAGAGCTATACAGTCATAAAAAATCTTATAATCCTAGATATTTTGTGAAAATAAGGTCAGGTCCAATGTGGTATTCATGAACAATTAGTAAGAATGAGCTTTTCAATTGCAAGTGAAGAAGTACCAAAATCGGGTTTCTGAAGCAATTTTCACAAAATATATAGGAACTGAAGAAATTTTATGCCTTTGTATAACTCTTCTTTTGTATATCAATCGATGTAGTAAAAAAGGGGGAAACATAATTTTGAAAAAAAAACACACAGCTAATGCTCCTCTAAGCACTAAGAGGCATGACACCAATGTACTTAATGTACCGGAAGGCATATGAAAGACTGCAAACAGAACTGACCTTTCGCGAAAGGCCCGAACACGACACCTTTTTGAAGACT
Source organism: Atrina japonica (assembly GCA_030159075.1). Taxonomy (NCBI): domain Eukaryota; kingdom Metazoa; phylum Mollusca; class Bivalvia; order Pterioida; family Pinnidae; genus Atrina; species Atrina japonica. Next base: position 40,672 of record BROG01000072.1, on the reverse strand, counting down.
TTTCCATGATGACGTCATAATTAAATGACCCGTCAAACATATGTTCGATTATGACATCACAATAAAATGACGTGAAATATGCATATTGGGAGCCACGTGTCAGACATTTGGCGATAGGTTTATTATTTCTTACTCTACAAAGTATGCGTAAGAGTACAGTTTAGGTATCGAATATTTTTTGTTTGTTTAGGAACATTTTGTTTAGTGCTGTACGTGATATATATCAGGGACACACCCCTGATATCGTACATCTCTGTAATATACAAAATGTTGTTAATTGTGATTTACAAAATTTTGTTAATATAATGTATATTTTGATTTTCTCTTTTATACTTATACAAAACGTAACTACACTATTTTATACCCTTTTATTATAAAGATATATAACATCACATAGTGGTCTGTTATTTGTCAATTCCTTTCGAAAGTAATGTAAAATAAGAGACGGCTTTACGATGTAAAGAAATCAAATATTGTTTCACTTTTCAAGATAAAACCAATAGATATTTGGGGTTATACAACACAAATTAAATTCGTTACATAAAACATCGTCTATAACAAAAAATTGTGAAATAGTTGGCTTAAATGAAACTTTTGAAAAATGTGTTTCCCCGTAATTTGTCATCAAAGTCGTGAAAGTATTAATAAGTGTTCAAAATGTCTCTTTTTTGTTTTGCACTTTGTCAAAATACATGCAATTCAATTCAATGTAATATATCGGACGTATTTGGTTCGGAATTTTCGACCTGATATGATTCTGTTATAGATCTGTACAGGAAACCGAAAGTAGTTAAAGGGACATTAACTGTTATTATTTCAATTTTTTCTACTTTTACTACTTGTACTTGATGTACAATAACAAATAAGAGCTATACACAGGCATAAAAATCGATGTAATTCCTACATATTTTGTGGAAATAAGGTAAGGTCCGGTGTGGTATTCATATACAAATAGTAAGGCTGTGTGTTTCAATTACAAGTGAAAAGTGCCTCTGCGGCAATTGTCATAAAATATATTGGAATTTAGGAATTTTTATGCTTGTACATATCTCTTTTTTGTTATTATATATCAATCTAAGTAGTAAAAAAGGGAAATTCTTTTTTGTAAAAAACCACAGCTAACACCCCTTTAATCATATTTCATACCTCTGTTTCCTACTTTGTTCATGTGGACCGCTTTATTTCTTTGTCCAGAAGGATGGACTGATCGTCCCAAAATTTTAATTTAGTTAATCTCAAATGTTTGTTATTAAAATGACCCATATAATAAATTTTGATAGATTAAATAAATTTATTTTTCACAGGTATTTATAATTGTGTGATCTATAATAATTTTCATCCAAATAACTTGTTAAGCATTTCTGCTTACTTTCAAAGTTTCAATCATCTCGCCAAAAATGTCTGCAAAATACCAATTGAAAATTTTAAATTAAGTACAATCAAGGATATGGGCGCCAATAAAAATCAAAATAATATATATATATATATATATATATATATATATATATATATATATATATATATATATATATATATATATATATATATATATATATATATATATATATATATATATATATATATATATATATATATATGTATGTATGTATGTATGTATGTATGTATGTATGTATGTATGTATGTATATGGAAGTTATAAACATGTTTTCCATGAGATTAGCAGTCCTTCTGTCGGATTATCCGGCTAAGCGTTTGGCTGCCATCCACAATTGTGTTGATATATATCAACAATATGCTTAATATAAACGCAATGATAATCAGCTGACATGCCAGAAATGTCGTGGCCACTGGGACACTACAAGCCACACCGCTATATTGTATATTAACTAGAAACAACGTCTGTGGTATCTTTGTGACGACTGATAGTTCACCATTTGTTTCATGTAACGGATATAACAGAATCATATTGACGAGGAACAATATATTCAAAATGGTATATTCTTGCCAGCATAATAAATATTCAATGTTCGCTAGTGGACCTTGTGAAATATGTATGCTTAAAGTTAACCCAGTGTCACCAGACAAAGACAGAAATGTTGATATTCAATTCAGTTCTATGAAAAGTGAGCCTCAAAGTAAAGATACATTTAACATGGAACATGATTCAAAAGAGGATAAACATTCCCTCTTGGAGCTACCTCAGTACCGTACGAGATCAAACAGTGAATCGAAATCTAAGAATGTACAATGGCAGGAGGAGGGCTTAACTAAACATATAGTAAGTGGACGTCGATATTCAGAGCCAAATTTATTGTTAACGCCATCTAAACCGATACTAAAACACAAAGCCAATTGTATTGTTCTGGTACACAATAAGGTTGATGAAGAAGGAGATGAACACAATCCATGAATATCAAAACATTACATAAAAGTTTCGTAGCTTATGATGTGCATTCCGAGAACGGTGAAATCGATCGGGTACATACTTGTAAATAACATATTCCAAATTCACTGGAAACCAGGAAACCACATAATAATGTGTGTGTGTTTGTGTGTGGAACTTTTCAATGTGAGAATAAGACTCAAGACAAACTGTAATTTCACTGACCAACCCATATGTTTCCTGTTTAATAACAGTGAATAAAACAGGGGGAAAGTAGAAGGAAGAACTTTCAAAAATATTAGTTACTTCCAGTTCAGTTAGAATTTGAATGATGAACGGAAGCTTGAAGAGTTTTAATCACCGCCATTCAAATCTAGTCTATTTGTATCATCAGATAGCACTTGTTCTGTTTTATATAGGAGACAAGCCTTCATTATAAACATAATATAAGTATGTGACAGTCTTATCAGTTTATCATCTCATATTATGGAGTCATTTAATTGTTACACATTCTTCTCAATATTACCATTAATTTGCAACTTACGCTGCAGTTAAGCAAATGTACTTCATTTTGCATATATATGTAAACTTAATGTATTTTTCATATATAAATATATAACGTCTCTAATTTTCCAATGTGTATTGAGTCATGTACAGTTCTTTACTTTGCGATGTGAATGAACAGTTCTTCAGAGCAAATCATGATTCACGACCTTATTGTTGAAAAAATAATACACATTGAATTTATGAAATCATTTGTTAATAATTGTAACATATTTTGACATGTATGTCTAGCATTAAACATTGAAATTGCAATTACTTTAATGCGTTTCAAAAGGTGATGTGCCCATAAAGATAATAAATCTATGAAATATTAAGACTTCAATGTTTGATACGATAGATTTTAAAGGACAGATATTTTGTTTTATTTATTTAAGTTCGGAAAGATTAGAGTTTGTTTAACCTTCGAGTTCTTTATATGCATAATTTGTATGAACACGCCTCCAGCACTTTAATCTGTCCTTTGAATTATATTTAAGCACTTTTCTTTTATATTGTAATTTTATCAAGCTGCCATAAATAGAAAACTATTTTAATGTCGGTATTAAGTGATCATGCCTGATTAAGATAACAAAGAATTGTTTTTCATAGTTAATAGGACATGATAGACGACCTTGTAGAAATGTCAAAATTGTTTTGTTTTCTTTTACTATACAATAATAAACACTAAAATTAAAACACACGAAATATTCTACGGCTACTTATTCGGGTAAATTGTGGTCATTTGTCTATCTTAAGATATAATTACTACATTTTCTATCAATGTTCTGTTAGTTATAAAATGATTTATCTCTATATAATTTTATACATATAAATCTAACATATTCTTATCTGTCTGAAACTTGGACTACTCTTTCATAGAATTCCATAAAATCCTATTTCGATGTTTGTAAAGTTATTTTACTTACTGCAAAAATATCATAAACTGTATTGTTATGAAATTGTGTCCCCATTAACACTCACGGGGAGCTATAGTGTCTGCTATACTTTGAGTATTCTATCAATTAACTATCAAATTTAAAAAAACCCAAATCAAAACCAATTAAATGTATTTATAGTTTACTTATTTATCTTGTTTTAAATAATTGTAATCATAATCAGCTTATTTGGTATTATAATCATGATGCCAAAGTTATAGATTTGTAAGAAATCCGAAACAAATGTCCAAGATGATTGTTTCTTCAAGAAGACTCCAACAGTTGTTCGAGAATTTAGTTCCGAAACAAAATGTAGCATAGTACAAGGCCACACAATAGTCTAAATGTATTAAGTTGTATGCAAACAACGAACTGCGAAATAGTACTCTAAGATATTGCTCAGCTGAACTTAACTTTGTTCTTCCCAGCTCTGCCAAATGTGCAACATTTTTTTCAACATTTTGACTATATCAGCCTAACACTTCTGAGCGCTATTAGTGAAAAACACACGAAAATCACAACAATTTAGATGTAATAATAAAATTATATTTTATTGAATTCATAATATTTTCATTATGGTGGTAAAAAGTTGAGAATATGCTAAATAACCATGGTTCCCTCCAAGAGAAAGCACCACGCCATCATAAGAACCATCGGGAGATATCTATGTAAATTTCATAAATAAGTACATATACATGTTGTCGTGGTACTCTCTGTTTGAGGGAACCGTGCTACTCGGATAAAACCCCGGATTTCCTACCTTGCGACCGTATGCCATTCTTGTATCTATGTATATGTTTAAAAATCATAGTCTAGCACTGACAGCGTCACTAGCGTCATCGATTGCCAATCATAAATATGTGAAACAACGTGATTTAGCGGCGGTACTCTTTATATCATTAAATAATTTGGCGGACTTGCAAATGTAGAGCTGACGATTAGGCGAAATGCATACAAAAATGGCAATGTCATGGATTTTGACGCTATTGGCGCCTGGATACATCCCATTATATTAGTAACGGGGTATGTGTAATAATGTCACGTGACCTTATTTGTCCGAGTTCAAATTCAGTGCTATTATTAACGTTGAATGAGAATGTGGGTATAAATGCAATCAATCAAAGATTTTAAGCTTGATAGATTAAACAACGATTGACTAAAACCTGTTGATATGATATAAATATAGATATATATAGTTCATATATAAATAAATATCTGGTAGAAACAAATGATGATGTAAATAAGGATAGTAATAATAATGACAATGACAATGACATATTATTATTATTATTATTATTATTATTATTATTATTATTATTATTATTATCATTATTATTATTTTTATTATTATTATTATTATTATTATTATTATTATTATTATTATTATTATTATTATTATTATTATTATTATCGTAAAATAGAGTCCAGAAAGATTATCAACGCATGTAATGAAATAGAGAATTTTATTGTTAATACTTTTGTATTTTTCGCTACTTTTACACAAATATAGCTATTTGAAATTCGCCTTCTTCGATAGTCTGAGATTAAGAGAATATTTAAAATTTTATATATCAGAAAATAATTATCATATATTGCAATTACGCTAATAATTAACTTTGGGATTTTTCAATATATTCAATGTAATTCAATGTGATATATTTCAAATTTTGAAACTTTACAAAAACTTTAATTTAGTTGTAAATTATAAATAAGAATATTCTTAAGAAAAAAAGTTTAAATTGTTTGATTGCATTGATGAAATGATAGCGTTCAATACATTGTCACAATTTGACATGCTCAATGTTTTTCTTTAATAGTAAATTACACCTGTGAATTAATTCCTTAATAGTAAATTGCATTTTTAGGTTACTTCAAAATAATAAATTACATTTGTGAATTATTTCCTTGACTATATACATACGTATATATATATATATATATATATATATATATATATATATATATATATATATATATATATATATATATATATATATATATAACACACGTTATTATAACGTTATTAACGTTGAATGAGAATGTGGTATATATATATATATATATATATATATATATATATATATATATATATATATATATAATTTTATACAGATAAATCTAACATATTCTTATCTGTCTGAAACTTGGTGTATATATATATATATATATATATATATATATATAATTTTATACAGATAAATCTAACATATTCGTATCTGTCTGAGACTTGGTGTACTCTTGGAATTCCATAAAATCCTATTTCTATGTTTTTAAAGTGATTTTCCTTATTGAAAAAAACAAATCAAAACAATTTAAATGTTTTTATAGTTTACTTATTTATCTTGTTTTAAATCATTGTAATCATAATCAGCTTATATATATATATATATATATATATATATATATATATATATATATATATATATATATATATATATATATATATATATTCACTTTTCTGGGTTCAAGGTACTGAACTCTATTCATTTACTCCAGTTTCCTGTAGTTCCAGGTGTACTTACTTTTATTATACTCATTGCATCTTTGTTTTAAAAATACTCACACGTGCGCGAATAATGTAATTTTGATGATCTATTATAACTTTATCATTTATACCACCATGCTGTAAAGATAATGGAGCATAGAGGATACAATGCTTACATTCATCAGCTCACAGCAAAGTAGTTTACATCCATAAAATTTGCTTAGCCACCAATTTTCTATAGCACGTCATTAAAGTTAAAACAAAACCCCAGTAAAGAAATATAACGGGTGCTAAGAATCATAAAGCGTGTATACCGTGCGGGTGCAGTTGATGAGCGATTGAGGAGTAGATGGATGTAAACATGACCTAAACCAATCCTCTTAACCGAAAACCCCCAATTTCCTAGGGCTAAGTTGAACATATTGAAACTTGTTGATTCGTCTATGGCGATCACGATTAGAGGTTTACCGTCCTGCCGCCGCCACCGTGCATTTGACTCACGGGGCTAGGCCCAGTGGCAAAGAGTGCATACTCGTCCATTACACTTGGAAAAAAGCATCTTCCATCTTCCCAAATCAAGGTTTTCTGATCCACGTAGTTCCTGAAACACCAGACTACATTTCAAATTTGGCGATCACTGGTGACGACATCTAGGGCCGATATAAAATTTCAATTAGATTGACTCGACATTGACCCCTGACTTTAGCCAATGAAAGGACTCGTGGCATAGTCTGCACTTCGTCCTTATTCTGCATTTACGTACTTTCCACTCTATTATGTGGTCGATGCGTGGTCGATTTTTAGACGCGTTCTGATTAGCCCAGTGAAATGGTACTCGAACCCAATGAAAATCGACGCCGCAAAGCCACAATATACAGGCCAATTCTATCAAGGTGTGTGTGTAACGGAGTGGATAAGAAAACCTTGACTTGGGAAGATGTCTATCTCCAAAAAGGCTTATTTTCCAATTTCTCAAACATTGGAAATATGCAAAGTAAAATGTCTAGTATTGGATAAAAAGTTTTAAGCAGATTTAAATAAAGACCTCAAAATTTAAAGTATGATCCTCTTCGTGGTTTTGGGTCCAGACTTCACACTTCCAAAAGATCTGTTTGTATATTGTCTCATGGGCATCCGTATTGTCAACGCTTTATTATGTTTAATATTTCAATGTGACCTTTAATGTACTTTTATATTATCTAAAGACATTTGATTCCAATCAATCAGACAATCACTGCACGAGTGATCGACTACAAAGTGGGCGTGTCATTGTTAAGTAACACGATATAATCCGTACACCCGTCAGATGTTTGTAAAGATATATGTTCATGAAGACGTTTATTTACGGATTCTATCATTTGTTATACTGGTTAAATATATGTTAAAGGTAACAATACATTTCTGCTAAGTTTAAAACAATGTAAATTGTCAATAACTAATCAGCCTAATGGTAATGTCGACTACAATTTTGTGCCTGTAAGACTGACTGTATTGTAAGGATTAGTTATGTTTGTTGTGCTTTAACTACACTGTATCTCAAAGCTGTTCGATCAATATATGGTGTTTCTTTCTCCAATTAAAAGCTCCTCCTTTTCTGTAAATCATTATAACACATTCATTGATGGATATACTTAAAACAAAAATAACACTGAATAACCAGAGAAACAAGTAAAAACCCAGGTCAGAAAGACATAAATATACGACCAAAACTGTTTTTAGTGCATAACAATTTTTGTTGTTGTTTTTAATATAATATAATATAATATATATATATATATATGTCGTGTTTACGAGATCCTCAGATTATCTTTTTTTCTCCTCTCTAGACTTTGGCCATAAATTTCCACGAGTCGATGTAACGTCACAGAGATTGTTTGGTGCTCCCCGGGTTGTCCTTCGGGATATTAACAATTTAACGTATGTACAGTCAAAAGATGACCAGTTATGGTATAAACATAATAATGCTTATGTTCCCATAAAAAATTGTCAGATTCCACTTGACGACATTTTTGATAGTTCATTTTCAAATAATATACCAACAATTTCTAAATGTTCTGTCAAAAATTGTAAAACATGTCATATATTAATAACCGATCAAGTGTTCACCAGCAATCTGACAAATAAGCATTACAACACCAGAAGCTGGGATCATCTAGACTGCAAATCATCTAACGTTGTTTATGGAACTGAGTGTACCTTGTGTGGTTTTGATTTATGTTGGCGAAACTAAGGGGCCCTTAAATAAAAGAGTATCTGGTCATCGATTCGAGATTAATAATGGGGGTAACCAAATACTCTATCGACATTTCAACTCTCCTGACCATTCCATCTTGTCTATGAGAGTGCGTATAATTGAAAAAATATACCACTGGACCAACAATCCCACCTTGAGTACCCCCTTCCGTAGACAACGTGAATAATTTTGGATTAAACAGCTTGGCACTGCATATCCCTTTGGATGCAACGATAGCATCCAAAGTGTAGGCAATCTATCAAGCCCACTGTGTAATGGTGTTGATGTGATGGAACTTTTTAATTCTAACGTAAGACGTAAACGAAGTCACGGACATCGTTCTTACAACCGACCCTACATACATGATGTCACTTTTTCATCTCTTTTACCTTACGTTAAAAAAAATTGGGTCTTCATCACATTCGCAGCAAACTTTATTCTGTTCCTTTTACTAATCTCAATAAACTTTTTGAAGAAGCAAGAATGAACCCCTACACGGATTCTTCAACCCCAGAATACATACTGAACTCCATTATAATGGACATAACTTATCACAGACTGTTTAAGCCTGCACGTGTTATAAACGATGACTGTTCTGAACAGAAACGTCTTTTCCTTAAACTTAAATTTACAAATAAAGGCATAGACGCTTTAAACATTGGCAATGTTCTAAATCACAAAAAAGTTCAGTCCTCTATTCCACCATATTTTAAACTGAAGACCACGCCTTGCATTCCATATAGCTATACACCTAGCATCGCATCCAAGCTATTCAATTACAAACAGGTTTTGCAGTGCCTAGACATCAACCATCTTCTACACAACACTGTCACATGTTCATGTGCTTCATCTCCTTTCAAATACAATACTATCGGGCATGTCATTACCGGCGACGTTTCTATTTTTGAAAATGAAAGCCTCAACAATCTTATTTTAAGGGGCCCTAAATACCGGGAAGCCCGTTCCTTTAATTGGCGTCTGAATTTCAGTTTAGTTATGGATTCTGTCGAAGATTATGCCAGACGATGGGCCAAACATGAAGACGTAGAACCAGACACTTTGTCTGAATGGCTGAAAACCATACGATGGTTGATAAAATCTCGTATTCGAAAACTTAAAGGGACTATGAAAACACGTTATCCCTCTGTATTTAATGATCCAGAAGTAGTAACTGAACTGGATAGGTTACATTACCAATATGTACTGGCACCAGCAGACAAAGCCTCAAATAATATAGTTTTTATTTGTAAGGCACATTACTATAATTGTTTATTAGAAGAACTTGGGTTTAATACGAATTCTGGTAATCCTACATACACACGTAGCTCACTTTCAAAGGACGAGATCCTTCAAAATCACGTATCCGTATTACGCTCATTTGATATACCTACAACGGATACCGATTTCGAGCTACCATATTTATATTGGATACCTAAACTTCATAAAACCCCATATAACCAAAGATACATAGCAGGATCAATCAAATGTTCTACCAAACCTTTATCTTTACTCCTTACCAAGATATTGACAGCCGTTAAGGAGAAACTTAAACAATACTGTACATTTGCTTATTCCAGAAGCGGTGTAAATCAGATGTGGATACTTAAAAATTCTAAACAGCTTTTAGAAAATTTGAAGGCACACAATTTTTCTCGAATTCACAGTATCAAAACTTATGACTTCTCTACTCTTTATACTACTATTCCACATAAAAAATTAAAAGAAAGACTTTTCAGCATCATAGACAACTGCTTTTTCACTGAAGGTGGTACCCGAAAATTTCAATATCTAGTGATTGGCTATCAGGATATTTATTTCGTCAAACACCACTCTGATTCTACACATAAATATACTGAAGTTGATATTAAAAACATGCTGGAATTTCTAATAGACAATATATTTGTAATGTTCGGAGACGTGGTCTTTCAACAAACTGTCGGCATTCCTATGGGAACCAATTGTGCTCCTTTATTGGCCGACCTGTTCCTTTATTCATACGAAGCAGACTTCATTCAGAAACTGCTGAATCAAAAGAAGAAAAAGTTAGCGGTGTCCTTTAATTTGACATTTAGATATATCGACGAAGTTTTGTCAATTAATAATGATAATTTTCATACATATGTCAATGCGATATATCCAAGCGAACTAGAAATTAAAGATACAACAGAATCAAGCACACACGCTTCATACTTAGACATATTACTTAATATAAACACAGACGGGAAATTAGCAACGAAGCTATACGACAAACGCGACGATTTCGGCTTTCCCATCGTAAATTTTCCACATTTAAGTAGTAATATCCCTCAATCACCCGCATATGGAGTTTATATTTCACAAATGATCCGATATGCCTGGGCGTGTACAACATATGAAGATTTCATATACAGAGATAAATTACTCACTGACAAATTATTGACACAGGGATATCGAAAACCGCGTTTAATGTCAACGTTCCGCAAGTTTTACGGTCAGTATAATAGTCTTGTTTGCGACTACTCTGTTTCACTAAGTGAAATGTTGAGTTGCCTTTTCGTTGGCGGTTGTTGAGACGTCTGTACCAATTGTGACGAGGATACACTCCTCACGTGTTTCATTGGACTTGACTGTGGACTCACGGCGGGTGTGACCGATCGACAGGGGATGCTTACTCCTCCATGGCACCTGATCCCACCTCTTGGTTTCCAGAGGTCCGTGTTTGTCCATTTTTACCGGATTTGTATCTATGTCCTGGACATTCTATTGATTTATGCTTTGGTATCTGAGGTTTTTATATCAATAATTATAGCCGTTGGCATGGGCAATGAGTATGATTTTGAATCAAAAGTCATATGATAATAAAAACCATCAAATGAATAGAAATAAGATAATATACAAATGTTATACCCAATAATTTGAATAATTACAAGAAACATAAATAAGTTAAATTTTATTATTATTATTTTGATTTAATGGTTTTATTGATTTAAGTAAGTCGTACATAGAAACACATTATACATGCATTGCCAACATGACTTAAAAAGTTTGTCGATGCATATCAAAAACCTGAATTGCTTCACAGTAAGAGCAAGGTGTGACAGATAACGAGAAATAGAGAACGTTTATATATGTCATTAGTTATACATGAAATTGGCTAGATAAATAAGGTGTAAGGTCACCTGTTATAGGTAAGCTTAACAGAAATCTATACACATGTACCGTTGGATCTTAGCAATAATCCTTATCGATTTGATTGATGTTATAAATCATCTTAGGTGCCAATGCAACAATCTGAATCCATTTAATTTATCAACTATCGCGACGTGACAAATGGCGTTAATGACGTCATGCAATCATCGTTGATAACCAACATCCAACATGTTACAATAAAGTCTTACTTATTTGTACTAATTGATAAAGAAAAGGAAAGTTGGCAAAGATTTACAAAAACACTTGTTTTAAAATGTGTTTGGAGATGAAACATTTATATGATATACAGACATGTTAAAAAGACAATTAATGCCTGAATCGACATACGAATATAAATCTGAAATAAAGTACAAGGTATATTGGTTTGCAAAATGAGTATTTTAAAATCTGGAAACATAAACATATTTCATCATAAAATGTACAAATATGGAATTACAATTTCTCATATAGATTAAAAGTGACTTCCTAATTGTAGCACATATCGAATTAATTTGCTCGCCTTTAGTCAAACTATCGGAAATAAGAATGAAAGTGTCGGGGGTATTACGAGTCTGACAAAAATCATGGTTCCTTGTCATATCTGACACGTGACAGAACATCCAACTACCCATTTATTGAATATTGAACAAGTGAAGGTCTAAAATGTTCTCTTTATCTATAGCTGTTGCAAATGTCAATGTAAATTTTCGTATATCGTAGTTAGATATACAAAAGAAATTCAAAAATCGTTAATGGATAATGACAGAAGTTAATAATTGAAAAAAAAAATCAATAAATTCCAATACATGTACTATAACAAATATAAACTTTATAAAATCTGGAAGGAAACAGTTAGATTAGATTTTGGTAATTTTATTAGTATTTTCCTATGATATGCACAAAATATTTTTTCAGTTGAATACTGACTACCAGCTTTGATGACGGATCCGAAACTCTGCTTATGATCTATTAGTGAAAAATAACCATTCTACATGCATAATATTAGTATAGACCGGAGTTCTTATGACTAGAGATGAGATACCACAAAATTTTAATCCCATCCCGAAATTGATTCAAATGTCATTCAATTTATCAAGTATATACATTCATTCTGATGAGAGAGAGAGAGAGAGAGAGAGAGAGAGAGAGAGAGAGAGAGAGAGAGAGAGAGAGAGAGAGAGAGAGAGAGAGAGAGAGAGAGAGAGTAAATTGAAAGAAAAATATTACATGACTGACAACATTTACATTTATGAAACATATATCTCTGTGACAATTCATGAACTGAAATATACAAGCCTCTCATTTTACATACTAAGTATGTTAATACATTTACACTCCCATAAAACATGAACATGAACGATGTGTATGTTTGATTCCAGAATGTTGCTTTTATGATATACTACTGATTATAAATAGAAATGTATATCTGTTACATAATCACAAAATATCTCGAAACAGTATTATTCAGGTAACGTTACAAGCCAACATGAATAAACTTTAGAACAATGGTAAATTGGTCATCCAGATAACATTTCTAAAATCACAGAATTCTTCGCATTCAGGTAGATGATCACTCATTTTCATGAACTAACACAAGACATGTTGCCTTATGCTTAAGGATTGATTTTTTACACTCCGATGTTACCGACAAAACTGGCGTCTCTGATTCTTCTTTTGAATTTGAGATTGTTTCCGAAAGACTGTGGTCTTCATCATCGGGCCAGTGCACGTGATGTGAGAAATGTTGCCTTTTAGTCTTACATTGTTTCACAAAATCCTCATTCTGTCTAATAGTTTTAACACTTTCTTGTGTTTGAGTTTGTTTAGATTCCGTTGTTTTAGGTTCTTTTTTATTTGCCTTAAATTTTTGGCAATATTCACACGGTCCAACATCAAACATTGATTTTCTACTGTGACCACATTCCATCAACATCATGACTGAATTAATTTTTAAATGGTTCCATGGCGTTCAACACCGCACGATGAATTATAAGAAAAAGAATATTCAAATTCTCTTTTTTTCACGTATGCAAAGATGACAGTGAATGTTTAAATGTATTCCGTAATTGCAATTCACACAGGGGTGCTATCGATCTGGAATGAATTATGGATTCAAAAACATAAATGTTTTAAGTCTTCTCGGAATAATTATTTTTACCCTCGTTTGTACACTCAAAACAACTGTTTACAAGATTTACCAGAGAAAAGGGTAAATATAAGAACTAATCTGGAACGTATCCAGGAGTATACGATGACACGGTTTTGTTATCAGTGACTTCGTGTCACCATAGTCAACCTCTACTGATATGAATGTACCAGGATACATTTATATCCATTCCTACAGTTCAATACAGCACGAAGATTGACGGGTTTAAATAACATGTTTATATTTAAATACAAAACTTATTGCCTGATAAAGTTCAAATTTTATTTGTATTTTTGAAGAAGTTAAAACAGTTAATATGGTTGAATGAAGAACAAAATATTGTTCTTATTGAAACCTTTCAACCTACGTTTGATTATTTTTATGTTTGATGATATCTAAATAGTGACGAAGCATATTTGGCTAATAAGTGCTGGGAAATTTTAATTGTGATATAATCTATTAGGTATAATTTGGAACGTTCTCATATTTTGGGTGTCCGTTAATATGACTGTACGCTTGCACCTATACATATGTATAACTTGAGAGCATATTTTATATTTTGTGTTTGAATGGTGCATTTCCGCCACACTCAACAATTTTTCAGTTATATAGTAGCGACCAGCATTTAAGTAGAAAGTATACAAATCTCGAGAAATATATTTATCAATTCAATAATTAGCCAAATGAATCTCTCTCTCTCTCTCTCTCTCTCGCTCTCTCTCTCTCTCTCTCTCTCTCTCTCTCTCTCTCTCTCTCTCTCTCTCTCTCTCTCTCTCTCTCTCTCTCTCTCTCTCTCTCTCTCTCTCTCTCTCTCTCTCTCTCCTGGTTTAAGATTAGATATTACCTTGACAAAGTTTCATGATACGTATTACGTTAAGGAACACGCAGGTTTCCGATTGATTTATAACTTTGTATGCAGTTTGAAAGAACAAACACAAATGCTAGCACTTGACTTATCTTTTTTTGCGTAACAAGAGTAGGAATTGATTTCCTTATATTGACATCACGTGCATAAACGTGCTTGGTCATATATATATATATATATATATATATATATATATATATATATATATATATATATAACCGATCGAGAAAATGTGGAAGACAGCATAAAGCATATTGTTTTAATTATTGTACTGTATTGTGCAGTACGCCTTTCTCCCATTATGTCGACGTGAGATATACCATAAAATGTAGGTCTAATTATGTAGTTTGATATTTGTTTTGAAACGTCATGAAACTTTAGTGTTTAAATCGAAGTGAACTTCATTTGTCCTTGGAAAAATTTGGTTATCATTTTAAATCGGTCGACAAACATAGACTGGGATAAAATCAATATATAAACATAGAACATTGCCAATACTTTGTCATCACTCACTCAAACTATTTACTGCCCGGTGTAGGTTCTATTTTCTTTTTATTTAAAACAATGAATTAAAACCTTTAAATTTAAAAACAACATTACAAAAATATATACGGAAAAATATACCTTGTATTTTTGTTTTTGTTCATAGGAAATTCTAACTTGGATTACATTGATACATTTGACATTTGGCACACGCTGTCGGACTGCTATTTGTTGAATGATACTATAAATACAATTGTGTTTTACGGCTGAGTTTTTTAAACTAAGATTGACATCGGAAAATGTTTTCCGAAATGAGAACCGAACATGAAAAATAATATGCAGTTTGCCATTAATTTGACCTTCCATATTCAGTAACATAGTAAATATCTATAGACAAACAAATTTGTTAACACCGTAACATATTTGTTGAATTAGTTTAACACGCAACTGTTTATAAGATATACTATACTAGATTGCAATACATTTAAACATATTTCACGTTTCAAATAACATTCTATTTACATATCATATATTTGATTTTAAGATATAGTTCTTGGCTATCCTGATCTTTCTTTAACGATGTATATACCAATAATAATAATAATAATAATAATAATAATAATAATAATAATAATAAAAACAATACGAATTCATTTAAATGAAATTTATAAGAAATTATTAAAACATAGAATTGGATTAGGGTATTGAAACAGAGAGAGAGAGAGAGAGAGAGAGAGAGAGAGAGAGAGAGAGAGAGAGAGAGAGAGAGAGAGAGAGAGAGAGAGAGAGAGAGAGAGAGAGAGAGAGAGAGAGAGAGAGAGAGAGATAGAGAGAGAGATATGCATGTACATATACGTTTGTGGTATGGTTATCAAAACTTTCTCAAAAAAATGTAATGATGTATGATCTGTGAATAATATTTATTGTCGACTTTTGGCATTGATGTAATTTTCATTCAAATTCATGGAATTAAAATATCATAATCTAGATATGCGTAATGCCAAATTCCAGAACGTTGACATTTTATACAAACTGGTGAACATACAATTACATAAATTTGTGGACTTCAGATTTATAAACGTACAGATATCAAAGGAATTGTCTGGTATTTCGGTTGCTCATTATGTTTGTATATATGTCTAAATGCAGATGTATGTTCCTATGTTATTCAATTGAACACCTCGCTCACTTATACTCCTGTTTTCTAACATAGTTGCGTTTTACTGTTTTAATTTCATTGGAAACAAAAAATTACACAGGAAAGCGAAAATCTAATAAAAAAATATGTCCACTTTTTACATGTATCAAAGTACTTTTAATATCTTGCAGTCGGGTGAACCCGTGACAATGTCAGTGGTGATATAATTTACAGTGAAACATCTCTTGGATTACTGCTCTCATAAAAGACCACCTGTTTAGGAATAACACATTCTCAATACTTGGATAAGTAACCCTTTAAATGGAACTTCTTTGATAGACCACATTTCGGTGGTAGACTGGTGTTTTAGACAAATTCCACTTTACTATGAACGATATAAATTGATTTTATCAATTGATTAAATACAGTTGAATCCGATGAATTGAAATCGAAAGGAAATATTTTTTTCTTTCAAATAAACAGGGTTTTGGGGTTTGATTTCTGGTTTGTGGACACCTAAAAGTTAGTACATGTAGTTTTCGCTTTGTCACGTTCTTGGCATAAGTAATGCATAAATCTATGAAATATTATACATCAATTCAAAGTAACGAATCAATAATTTTAGTGATCATAGTGATGTTGTCCCATAAAGTCACTAAGATGTAAATGAATTAAACGTACAAATCATTCCAAGTTACATCATAAGTTACATCATCAAGTCACAATAGTGATACTTATTTTGTCCAACGCCACTCTTATTCTACACATAAATACACTGAAGTGGATATAAAAAAGATGCTAGAATTTCTAATAGACAATATATTTGAAATGTTCGGAGATCTGGTCTTTCAACAAACTGTCGGCTTTCCTATGAGAACCAATTGTGCACCTTTATTGGCCGACCTGTTCCTTTATTCATACGAAGCAGACATCATTTAGAAACGGCTAAATCAAAAGAAGAAAAAGCAAGCGGTGTCCTTCAATTTGACATTTAGATATACCGACGACGTTTTGTCAATTACTAATGACAATTTTCATACATATTTCAATGCGATATATCCCAGCGAACTAGATATTAAAGATACAAGAGAATCAAGCATACACGCGCCATACGTAGACATTTTATTACTAAAGATACAGACGGGGAATTGGCAGCTAAGCTATACGACAAACGCGATGATTTCGGCTTTTCCATCGTAAATGTTCCACATTTAAGTAGTAATATCCCACAGTCACCCGAATATGGAGTTTATATTTCACAAATAATCCGATATGCCAGGGCGTGTTCAACATATGAATATTTCATATATAGATGTAAACTAGTCACTGACAAATTATTGACACAGGGATATCGAAAACTGCGTTTGATGTCAACGTTCTGCAAGTTTTACGGTCAGTATAATAGTCTTGTTTGCGATTACTCTATTTCACTAAGTGAAATGTTGAGTTGCCTTTTCGTTGGCGGTTGTTGAGACGTCTGTATCAATTGTGACGAGGATTCATTCCTCACGTATTCCATTTAGACTCGACTTACGGCGGGTGTGACCGGTCGACAGGGGGTGCTTACTCCTCTATGGCACCTAATCTCACCTCTTGGTTTTCAGAGGTCCGTGTTTGTTCCAATTTTACCAGATTTGTATCTATATCCTGGACATAATATTTATGCTTTGGTATCTGAGATTTTTTATATTTGTATTACTTCTAATAATTCTAAATTTTGCAAACACCCGGTATAAATAAAGTCATTACGGGATTGCCTGATATAAAAATCTATTTAAAAAAAATGATATGATCCTTTGAAAATTATTATCATTCTGTTAATCGGGAAATGACAAAATATTTGAAGAATACATAAGAAAGATGATTAGATTTATGCAACATTTAATTTTTTTCACAAAGCGAACATCGAGCATTCCTAACATGGAATTGGAATCATCGATATGCATGCCCAATCAGTTTTTGTTATAAAATAATTTTCATTGCAATATTGCACTGATAAACACAAAAAAAATTATAGAAATTAAAATAATTATCATTTATCATTTATGAAGTTAATGTTAATACGTTAGTCACATGTACCAGTTCGATGTAAACCATGTTTAACACAGATGCCTGTAACGTGTCTTATTTTCCATCCATACAAATTGTATTTGTACCGGAATTCCCAAAACGTGTTTTTAAAACACCAGCTGTATAAATATATTTTAAAGCTGTAAGTATTATTTGGACTATGCACTCTATAATTACTCGGCCCCATGAATTAATATAACACGCTTTTGCCTGTGCTTCAGAATAGGCCGTGGTTGATAGGTTTGTGATAAAAGTAAAATTGGATCCGATTTCATATATATTCCATTTTCAGATCTGTTTTCTAAACATACGAAACTTTCGCAATGTTCTGCCCACCGAACACAATGTTTAGATTTCCTTTCTAGGCGACGAGATAAAGTTACCCTACGTATTGGAAGGATTTTGTCGAGTGGGTCACTTTTTTGTCGGCAGAATTCACATTTTCCTATTTCTGGTAGACGATGTTTGCAATTTTCACAGAAAATCAACATGTTTCAATATCTGTTGATATCTGAATATTGTTTTAGCGAGGTATGTTCCCTTATATCACTTTTGACGGTTTTCATAACACTCACGACGTTTTTCTTCGGATATGTAAGATTTGCACTACTTGTGAAGAAAATCATTTCTGAATAGCTGCACAAATTCCTTCATTGTTTGCGAAAAAATCAATGTCACCACAGTCACTGAACGTAACCGTGTCACAAACAGCTGATTGGGTATTAATATGTTTTTGTGAGCTCCTACTATCCTAAGTCATAAAAATTATTTTTTATTAGGGATTGAGTGGGATATTAAAATATTAACACCAATAATATTAATGATAGATCAACATATTCATATTGCTGTAATCCGTCCTTTTCTCTTGAGAACACCAGACCATACCCTTATATTAAGATGTCTATAATTAAAGTAGAATGGCAACAAATAACAAAGCATTCGATCTTCTAAGAGGATTCTATAAATTCCGTATCCAGGTGTAAAAATACTTCAAAGTCGGTATTTGTCCTGTGCTTTGAATTTATTCCAAGATACAAAACTTTCTTTCAACGGAAGTACAAAATCGTTTGTAAATGTAAATTTAAAAAAGTCATCCAGAATTGCAGTTACCACAACGATCATATAGTATATGAGTTTGGAAATTTTAAAATTCTTAATAGATGTTTACACTTTCATTGAAAAATGCGTGAACGTAAACGGACTAAATTATTTTATAGTGTACGTAAGATAATTTAGTCAAAGTGTACGTAAGATAATTTAGTCAAAGTGTACGTCAGATAATTCTGTCAAAGGGCATGTAAGATATATTCAGTCATGGTAATTCAATGTTGACAAAATAGCGAAAACAAACAAATTTGAATCGATGGATCAGTTTGCACTGTTGAACTTTGTTTTAGAAGTAGTGATAAAATAATAAAAAGAAAAGAAACTATAGATATTTAGAGAACGGATCCTTGTTTCCAAGTGACTGATGCAATCTGATCAATCCTTAAAATTCCTTAAATAGCAGAAGGCATTCGTTTAATCTTATACAATTTCAACAGACGTATGCATCACATCACATATTCAAAATAAATCAGCTTTAAAGTATGTTTACCTTTATATGAGCTCCAATACAAAATAGTTGTATATTTTCTAAAGAGAAAGTGGTATCATACAAGACCAAATAATACCCCTAAGAGTTACCACTGTAAAAGTCTTAGCTTTTGAAGATTTCTAATTTAAATGGCGCTATCAGTATGAAAATTACTTTTATAGGATAAGATTAGTTTATTCAAATTGTCTAAAAATTCCTAAGTAAACAGTTATAAATATGTTTTGCATATAAAATTAATATCTAATATCGAAAATTGTTTATTTAATATAAAAAAATCAAGTTTGATAATCTGCAAGTTTGATAGCTGCCATTTAAGAATTATCACTGCACTTGGTAATTTGCACTTCAGAGCAATTTTATTCTAATAGCCAAAACTTTGATTCTGTTTTTAATTTTTGCAGTATTTTAATTTCAATAAATATTAATCTTCAAACATCATGTTTGCCAGTATCTTAGTTTTAATATTATGTTGGTGACATAGTAAAAGTCAGAAGAGCTTTTGACATTGACGGTAGGGAGCTAGGGTACTCACGTGTCAAACGTTTGTCAAGTAAAAATGAAGAAGTACCAATTAATAATCGAAGCTGAAGTCCATTAGAACAAGACGAATTAGATGTGCAATGGTCTAAACATGAAGAACAATTGCGAATCCCAAACGGGATAGGACCAAGTGTCCGGAAGGAGTCAGCATCCTCTGCTGGCATACCACACCCGTCTCAAATGTTCCATGGAAACCTTTCTAGTACGATAAGTCAAATTCGGTGAAAAAGGTCAAGTTCGGTGAAAAGCACGATTAACAAAGGGGAGTCAGTGTCTGTAGCCTTGCTCCAGAATACTATCTAATATTACTGAGAGGGGGCTTCATAATGTCTTACATGATCCCCGTATCGACCATTAAACTTCTTAAACGACGATTTCAAGCACTCAACAACATAACCTTGTGTGAGTAGTTTAATGGCGGGTCGTTTCGCTCTCAGAATAAAACATTCATAAGAGGAGCATGCCCTGGCATAACGTGAAATGAAAACGCCAAAGGAAGGAGAAGATGGAATATTACTACTTAGAAATGGGAAGTTCGTGATATGGAAATTAAAATCAACTTATGTCATTTCCCCATAGTTTTCTATGTTAAATATTTTTTGAAAATAATTTTCCAAATTTATGTTTTCAATGAAATCTTGTAAACTTTTGCACATTTGTATGGGAGTCTATGGACTATCATTCTAAACTAGTTTGGATTGTGTCAATTTCTTGTCATGAAAACTGTAAGTATTTATAAATCACAAGCGCAATTTGAAGCTTCTCAGAAATCAAGCTTCAAAGAAACTTAAAAAAACAAACCATGAACTGATGAAAGCATTCGTGGTAGTTAATATTAAAAGTCCATATAACGTAGAAAGCTATGGGGAAATGGAATTAGTTGAAATACATGCAAATAACTGACTTGAGAGAAAATATTATTTTACGAGTTTTGTCTTAAAACTGAAACGTTGAAAAGCGATGCTTTATAGGTGAACTGTCTCAGAATTTCATGAAATTCTACTTTTAATTTTTCTACCATAAAATGTTTCTATTTACTAAAAATGTCATCATTTTAAATCTTGCAGAACCAATCAAGAGACACGGATGTGATGAAGATCTATATAGTCTAAAATTAATTACAGGATCGCTAAATAAACCACAGCAGGGTGAAAAAAATGTGGAAACAATAGTTTTGTCTGTATATTTCATATAAGACAACCTTTTTCAAGATTCGTGAAACAGTCATTCCTAAAACAGCTTTGATCAAGCTTATACCACATAATTAAGAATATCTAACATTTACATTGTAACAGTAAATAATGTTAATATTTTGTTTTCAATATTTAACAATTTTAACAGGGTTTATGTTTGCATATAAAAAAGACAATGAATCAGTGTATCTTAATAAACTCGTCAGTACAAAAAACGAAACACATAAACTTCAAAACATTAATGATGAATACAGTGAAAATTGGAATTTGATACGAAATATCTGATATATTGTTTTGCAAATTGTAGTTTTATATGATAAATAGAGAAAAATGAAATATTCTTACTTTTGTCACCCTGTATTACGATATCGAACAATTGGCCTTTCTGTTCATAAAATTGCTTTAAGTTTATTTAATTATGATCAAATTAACAAACAATTACCTAGGATATAAGTTGAAGCGACTATTATTTGATCTTACACACGACAATCAGCTAAATAACACATTTCACTCAAGTTGTTTTTTTTTTTTTAAATTTTTGAATTTTGAATTCTTTTTGAGGAACGATCCCGGCTACAATATATCTTTGGAGAGATCACCAGCCTTTTGCAAGTAAACTGGCTAACTTTCTAAAAATTTTAAACATAATACCTCAAAAATCAGGTTTATGCTGCAGCGGATATCGAATCTGCGCTGACCAGAAGTGTCATGGTTCAAAGCGCGATGCTCTAACCACTTGGTCCCCTTTATTTACGTTTAATATACAGATGACAAGATACTGTGGTATCATTAGCATTTTGTCCTGAATGATGAATGTCTTGTATCCATACAATACAACAGATAAAATCACATACATTATTATAAATTTTCAAGACTCATTTTCCAATCGTTCAAAGGTGAAAATCAAAGGAAGACAATTTTTTTTTATTTTCATATTTTATTTGTATACATTTAATAATATAACTGGCTGTTACATTTCATTCATTCATTTTTCATTTTTTACAAGTCATTTGTTCCGATATAAAGAGTGAACATTATGATTGCATCTTGAAAATCTGAATCTTGCGTATAACATAGTATTGAAGACAAGCACCTGCCTGAATTATCTTATACATATATAAACAAAATAGGCTAACGCAGACAATATGTCAGAATCATCTTTCATTTAGAACTATTAAAACATTCATAAACATTTAAAAACAAAGATAATACAGACTTTATTACACGTGTATTATTTTCACAGAAATCAATCATTTATGTCATTCGTTCCATTTATCCGAGTAAGTCTTTTTGAATTAGCAATTAACATTTACAACATTTTCATACCTTTGCAGGAAATATGACCACTTTAATACATTGCACTACATAATTATTGACTTAGATATTACTTGAGCATTTTAATACAATGTTCATAGATAAGAATGTCTTCATATTTATCTGTATCCAAAACCCAACCATCAACGTAAATAACGTATCGTAGTTAATTAGAAGTCTCTTATCCGACAAATGAAAGCGGATGCGTCGTCATGGAAATTTTCATTGTCACTTTAATTATCACTTTCATACACTATTACTACACAGTTCGATTTCTTCTTAAGAATCGGTTTTGATGCCATTGCTATCACTGGTTCTGATGGAAAGTCTTTTAAGCCATCAGAAGATGACACTTCGTTCCTCTCGTCTGCCCACTGAACACGGCGGGAACATCCTTTTCTGTGACATGCTTTTTGTGAACTGCTTCTTTCCGAGTTACTTTCTAAGGAATCTGATCGATCTCTACATTCATAACACGGTCCCATACAAAACATAGAATTCACCGTGTGTTCACATTCCATCAAACTCATGTTTAAGTTTCTTTTACGAGTACAAATGTTGCGATGTTGCTTGTGTGATTGTTCAATTTATTATAAAGTAGAATGAAGACGATTCGACATTTTATGGGAAACAAGGTGTTTACACGACCACGTAACGACGTAAGAATAATAACTGGAAGATTGCCACAGATATCTAAAACAAATTAGATACAAAACATGTTTGTACATTATTTACAATTGTTTCAGTAATCTTGTTTCTAAATCTCGTAATCATAATAATCTGTAGTATTTTGTTGGATGTTTTTTTTAAAGTATGACCTGGAATTGGTCTATATTTTTCCTCTCTATTATTGACCAAAATCCATTAAAAAGGTTTAAATCCATACTCGTCTAAAACACATTACAGAGTCAAGTGGTTAAAGAGTTAAACCATAATAGACGAAACTTGGTCTCAGATGAATTAATTTTCACGAGAGGACATTTAAGGACGAAGAAAATATATTTTCGAATAAATAAACATTTTCCCGCACAATTAATGTTAACAACAATTTAACCTTGATATATTTTATCTTATTTTGAATAAAACTTATCCTATTTTATCTTTATATAAATTTGTAAGACACGTCTGGTCAAAATATTTAGCAGAATACTTAAATTCAATAATTTGATAAAAGTAGACCATTCAACCAAGTGCCGTTTTTATGTACAAATTTGAAATGGTTCTGATGAAAAGTGGTCATTTTGTCAATGAGGGGGGGGGGGTTAATTTACAACTAAATAAAAGGTTTGCTATCCATTTCATTGTCTGTTCCATTGTTGTAAAACGTTTGCACTACAACGATTTATTATAAATAAATGCTTATTAGTGGTCCAGTAATTTTGAAAAATGATTTTAAGATTATGCAAATTATCATCAAATTGAGCAGATTGAGACTGTAGAATAACACAAACATAATTTTCTATTGATATGTTCAATTGTAAGGAACCTAAATCAAATCGTAAGTACACAACAAAGTAAACAAGACGATAACCATAACGACTGGAAGTTGACAACAGATTCATTGGTTCGAATAGAACTATGTAGGCCTATAGCCATGATGCAATTGTAAACCATTTTGATGCGCAGTAAATTGTGTCATAAAATATGCTAAAAACTAAAAAAAGAAAAGAATATTTTAGATAGGATCTATAAACTGACTCTAAAGATACTACAATGCTTAACATAACAGTGTAAAGAAGTGGGCACGTTACCATAAACTACCATTTTCAGACGGTGACACATTACAGAAAATGATCTAAATGATTTGTTTGTCGAAGATATGAAGCGTGGGCTACATACAAAATCTTCACAAAAACGTACTTAATACAACCAAAGACTCATTCAGTCTTTTGTTAAGCCTACTGTTTTAGTACGGAACATTTGGCAGCTTTGCAAATGCACCCTTAATAACTAACTGCACTTGGCAAGATATAATTTCCGCTTAACCTGATTCATATTCAAAGTAAATGTGACTACACTCCAGTTGATCAGAGATTGACCAAGCCCAGTTTATCCTTTTGACAAAAATAATGTTCAGTTTCTTATTGTTTATAATTACTTGATGTACTGTGTTAATATTATCCAGACATACGGAGGTGCAGTCATGTGTCAACTAAATAGAGTTCATCTAGCTTATCTTTCCGTCGAACTTATTGATATATACTGCAAACAATGAATTTTCTCAAACGACTTCTAATTCAACTTTATTCATCGTCGAATTAACACTACAGATAACTGACACGCGACATCAAGCCATCTCAAAATTTCTACCCAATTAAGACAATGACTAGATTAAATCCTAAATGTATATAAAACAAGATGTTTTGTGGAGATATAAGTTCTATCCTGGGTCAGATTTAGATATTGTGTTCAAAGAAACAAAAGATGTCTAATAAATAATTTATCTCCATGATGTCATCGAAGTGAGTGACAATGATTCAAATGTCAAAGCACATTAATTATGATGCTTACGTCATTATTTGACAAATTCTGATAATATTTTAGTTCAATTAATATCTGGAAATGTTTGTTTTTTCATTAATTACTTTGATTTTGAGATTACCAATTTCACTGACAATTTTGAATTTAAATAGTGTTTTATGCCACATTCAACAATTTTTCAGTTTAACCCGTGCTGACCACATTTTATTTTTAAAGCTATGCCGAAAACACGTTTGTTTGTTTAACGTCCAACTCAAGAATATTTCACTCACATAGAGACGTCATCAAATGCCGTAGAGGCTTCAGATTTTGGCCTATGCTCCGACTTACGGCCACTGAGCAGTGAGGGTTCTTAAACGTTCCGACACCTACTGTGACACGGGGCATCCAGTTTTACTTTCTCATCCGAAATACAGGAAACAAACCTGCCGCCGGCAGGACTCGAACTCACGATCCAGAGTCGAGCGCACTACCGACTGAGCCAGGCCGGCTCCGAAAACACGTAATAAATTCATATTTATGGCATAGTGTGCTACACTCAATAAATCAAAACTTGTCCCTTTCCTGTGAAATGGTGAGCAAATATATTGTAACCAAAATCTAAATCAAACAGACGAACTGATGGATGCAGACAAAAGTTAAAACCTCTGACCCCAGTTTTGCCGGTAGGGACCAATAGTAAGTAAAGGAATATAAATAGTAAACGGCGAATATCTGAATATAAAAATACCATTAAATACTCGATCACATATCAAGTACCAGTATATCATGCAGTGATATTGGATGTTGGATTTGACTGTGGACTAGCGGCAGTTGTGCTTCCTCCTCCATGGCACCTGATCCCACCTATGGATTTCAATAGTTCCGTGTTTGTCCAATATATGTATCCTGGACATCATGATAACTTATACTTTGGTATCCGAGATTTTTATAGGATAAGCTGGGCATGGGAGAGACTATTTCTCCATATAAATACTCCTTTAATTAGTATGGTTAAAATTTTATTTTCTCTGCTAAATTTAATTATATCTGAACACTCGATTATTAAACATTTGACGCTGAAATAGTCATAATCATGAGAACACTAACAATGAATAAAGCTATAAAAGCTATGGAGTATAAAAATACTAATGCAGAAAAAGAATATTTGAAAGCGAATGAAATACAAGAAGCCACGAAAACATTAGTTTTGGTATCCGTTTCAGCTCCAGTCAATGCGGTAAACAATATACATCTTCTAGTACAAAGCGATGTCAAAAGTGAGTCAACTATCACCATTTACCCATAGCTTTCTATGTTAAATCAACGTTTTTAAAATACCTGCAACAAAATAATTTTGCATCGACTTCTTGTCGAAATTCACATATTTATAAAAAAGACCATCTGATATTAGTTATCAACTCCTTTGAAACTACTCTAAGTAGCAACATAAGCAGTGTTTTGTTGATACCACTTACCATAACAAAGGAGGAAATGAAGCTGTAAATTTCGCTTGTGACTTACAAAAACTCGCAGTTTTCATAATAAGTAACTGACACATTCCAAACTTATTTAGAAAGTCCATAGACTTCAACACAAATATGCAAAATTTAAAAATATTTCATTGAGTGCATAAGTCAGGTCATTTACTTTTTTTAAAGCTGAATTAGCGGAGAAAGCTATGAGAAAAAGTGAAAAACTTCCTGGTTTAAAGTGTGATACACAGGTCTCGTACTGCCATCATGGATGTGACTGGATAACAACATCTTTCGATGCTTATAGAACTGTCACTATCCTATATACAGTGAGAAACCACATATGTAAAGCTATTTGTATCATGTAGGACGTGTAGGATTTAACATTACTACATAAAAACTTACAACATTTTGAGTAAACACATTCAACACAAATTAATGACATATGATGTATGACAATATTATTGTCATAAATTGCTTTTATGAAATAAATCTCTAAAGTACTTTACATAGACGCGGTCAAGGATATAAATCGCCTCTACATTCAAATACAAATGCACTTAATTACATGATCGTCTTTCTGTATTTTTTGAGTACACAACATCTACTAATGCTACACTGTGGAAAAAATTATTTTGATCACTTTGTACTCACACATTGAAAGAATAAACTATTATCTGAAACAATATATCGATATGACAGGCGTCATACACGCTAACACAGAGACACACACTCAAACACTTACACACAGCTGAATTGATTTGATTTGATTTGATTTTTTGTTTTACGCCATACTCAACAATCTTTCTTCAGTATTATGATGGGTCCAGTTTTTTTTTTGGTGGGGAGAAACCCCAGTTACGCGGGTAAAGACCACCGACCTTCAGCAAGTAAAGCTGAATTGATACCGCCATTCCTATTAAAAATCTATGTTAAAGTGGTCCATGTGTTTTGTAAATGCATGTAAATATGCATGTGAATTTGTCAAAGTGGTGAGTCAAGAATACATCTTCGACAGAATATTATCATCAATATTCATACATAAGAAATATCAAGAGTGGTATCTACTGTCAAAAAAGGTGTAAAATAAGAAATATAATAAAATAAATATAACAGATACCAAAGTATTAACTATCAAATTTCAAGAAACGGTCTACAAATAAGGTGAACATTTAAAAAACACAGGCCTGCGGAAAATAAAGAGGTGGACAGACAGACCTGCGAAAAATACAGAGGTGGACAAACACAGACCTCTGGAAAATACAGAGGTGGATAAACACAGACTTCCAGAAAATAAAAAGGTGGACAAACACAGACATCTGGAAAATATAGAGGTGGACAAACACAGACATCCGGAAAATAAGAGGTGGACAAACACAGACCTCTGGAAAATAAAGAAGTGGACATACACAGACCTCTGGAAAATAAAGTGGTGGACAAACACAGGCCAGCGAAAAATACAGGTGGACAAACACAGACCTCTGGAAAATACAGAGGTGGACAAACACAGACCTCTGGACAATACAGAGGTGGAAAAACACAGACTTCCAGAAAATAAAAAGGTGGACAAACACAGACCTCTGGAAAATACAGGTGGACAAAAACAGACTTCCAGAAAATAAAAAGGTGGACAAACACAGACCTCTGGAAAATATAGAGGTGGACAAACACAGACCTCTGGAAAATACAGAGGTGGACAAACACAGACTTCCAGAAAATAAAAAGGTGGACAAACACAAACCTCTGGAAAATATAGAGGTGGACAAACACAGACCTCTGGAAATACAGAGGTGGACAAACACAGACCTCCGGAAAATAAGAGGTGGACAAACATAGACCTCTGGAAAATAAGAGGTGGACAAACACAGACCTCTGGAAAATAAAGAGGTGGACAAACAGAGACATCTGAAAAAAATAGAGGTTCGCAGTCATGTACCATGGAGCAGTAAGCAACCCACGTCAAATTGACACTGTGTATGTTCAAAATAATCCAAAGCAATTATCAGTAACAAAATATTTCTCTCTTAATACAATACAGTTTTAAAAACTTTGTATGATTTAACATACTAACTGTAATGCAGCCCTATGTGGCCAAGTTGTCAGAGCATCATGCTTTGAACCATGAAGTCTTTTACTTCTTGTCAATGAGGTTCTAGTTGGTTTTGGTTTTGTTAGAAATTATGCCAGTTTACTTGCGGAAGAATATATATATATATATATATATATATATATATATATATATATATATATATATATATATATATATATATATATATATATATATATATATATATATCCTATATATATATATACATACATACATATATATAAATTGTTGAGTATGGCATAAAATATCATTCCAAAAAAAATTGGCTGTAATAAAAATCATAAAGTGACTTATCTATGATGCATATAGAAATCTCCTGAATAGGATATCCACCAGGAGTTCAGGAATATCTAACAAATTTAAATCTCACACAATTTTTGGACATGTGAGGAAATAAGAACCTTGACGAGAATTGAAAAGAAATAATAAATGTAAATATGTAACACACAACAAAGAAGGGTGATGGCTATGCTGCCATGTGCCTTTGTCTCCTAAACATTGATTTGACCATGATCATCCTGGTCAGAAAATCACATGACACTTTGCTTGTCAGAGCTATAAACATATACGATGGTTTGTTGCAATTGTGTGCATCTAATACAAATTTGGTCAAGCAGTCGCTAAAAATAAACATTCTGAATTGATTCTAAACATTGATTGAATACATCAAACATCAGGCAAAACAGTAACAATAACAAAACATTTTATTCAGTAATCAATAAGCCGTAGCAAGATTGAAAATAGACTCGCCTCTGTGTTCAGCAAGTGTTCACCATCTTAATGTAATTGTGCGCATGCTCAACTATAGGTCGTTCCCCATCTCTATTTTTTCATCATGTTTGAGTGTTAAGCATTGTTTAGACAGTCTAAGTGCTTTATGAAGGGCTCAATCATTGGTTGGGAGATTTTTTTTTACTGTGATTGACAGTGGACAGAGTACATCTTGCAAACGTGTGCCTCTGTAATATATATTGTGGGAATTTGGGGATATTGGCTAAATGTCTTTGATTTTAGCATAAAATACTTATTTTCAACTGATTTCAAAAGGATTTACTTTATCTGACCCCTGAATACACAAAATCTTAACTTTATTAGAAGCTGGGATGATACTTTGTTTACAGAAATGACGTAATTTGTACAGGGTGCACAATTACAACATGCCCACAATTACAACAAGCGACTGTATGACTGCGTAACAAGGACAACAAGTGAGACAGGCACCCAGCATCAAACAAGTAACTATCCTCAGATTACAATGATAAAAACATATGTACATTGCCAGATACAGTGAAATCAGTATACATCCATATTTGTGTTGCTAATGATATAATAACAAACTAAAAATAGAATTCGTAGGCATTTATTTAAGGATGCATTTACATTCTTACAGACATACTAAATAAATTCTCTTTTTAGTGTCTATAAACTGTTTTATATTACTTATTCAAAATGGACATTTACATATTTCAACTTTAAAATAAAATCCCTGCAATTACCTTGACTTTCCAACTTTGCCTTCATATCTCCTTAACTTCACATTCATGGTTTCCAATTTTTTTCATAATCATTTGTTAAAAAACTGACAAACAATTATACAGTTCATCGAGGCCTGCGCACCTGACAGGTACAGATTACTGCAAAAATTCCAGTATTCTTATGTTTTCAGTTAAAAATAAACATGGTCCTTCAGGTATTTTTCTATAGTATCCACAGGGCCAAAATTCAGCCCAATTCCCAATGCAAATTACATGTGTTTTTCCTAATTTGATGGAAAAATCCCCAATTTGGTGTTGAGGTCACCACCAGAATGAAAATAAATAAATATAAAGGGAAACACATTTAATTTTGATTTTTGATTTGATATATTGTTTTACGCCATATTCAACAATCTTTCAGTCATATGATGGCGTCCAGTTTTTATTGGTGGGGGAGAAACCCTGGTTACCCGGGTAAAGAACATCGACCTTCCGCAAGTAAACACATTTGATATAAAGACTGCATTACATTTATGTTTCTATGTGTGCAAATTATTTTCCCAGTTTGACACAAACTTGCATAAAAATTCGTAATTGTGTTGCCAATGGCATTTTCCCAAAATTGACAGAAAAGGACCTGTCCTTTAGGACCCTTGTTCCTTATAA
This sequence comes from Atrina japonica, assembly GCA_030159075.1. Lineage (NCBI taxonomy): Eukaryota > Metazoa > Mollusca > Bivalvia > Pterioida > Pinnidae > Atrina > Atrina japonica. The sequence continues at coordinate 9,436 of BROG01000072.1, read as the reverse complement.
TTCTTTACAATTTTGATTACAATCAGTTGGCATCACAAGTAAGGTAGGCAGATCCCACCGTCTCCTAACTGTTAAGCATCTGTAACATAGTTAAGTTGAATGATAAGCATCTGTAACACACGTAAGTTAAACTCTAATCTATTTTTACTACACTGTTTAAAACTCTGATGGAATTACAGGATAGAAAAGTTCCTGTCTTTTCTATGTCAATTACCACCAGGGGGCATAACATGCACAGGTTTGACAGTTCCTCTGTTTACTACAATGATTATCACTAGATGATAGCAGAAGATTGGTAAAAAGCTCTCCGTTTACCATTTTGGTTACCCTCAGGGAGCAACACAAGCTGGACAGAAATATTTGTTTATAACAATGAATGCAAGCTGATGGCAGAACATCATACAGAGTTTTTCTCTATGGTCCGTTTTGAAACGTCATAAATTCATAAGTCTCACTTAGAGTTTTTCTCTTTAGTCTTTTAGATATATTCACCTTTAGAGTCTTGTGCTACATTTACAGAAATAAGAATTTAGATAAATTATGACACTTGCAACAATGACATAGGTCTACGCAATGGCTCTAGGTAGTCATACGGACCTTATTTGGTTGTAAGTCACAAGTCCTATTTCTTTGTAAAATGTTGTAAGTGTGACCAAGTCTAACACTTGGGACCTTTTGTAAAATAAGCCCCTGATATCCATCAGGAGATCGCAAAAGTGGACAACTTCCCTATCTCTATACTTCTGATAACAGCAAGTGGACAACATGCCTATCTCTATACTTCTGAGAACAGCAAGTGGACAACTTCCCTATCTCTATACTTCTGATGACAGCCAGATGGTGAGCACATATGCTAGACAGTTTTCCTCTGTTCTTCATGGGACTTATGGTGAAACACAAATGAAATTGCAGAGTTCCATGCACCTTTGAGCAACAGATCTATAACGCCTTTTTTATCTGCCGAATGATGCCACTGTGATAAGTCTGAGTTACAATCACTGTCCTCTGACGGTACCTTGATTTGGATATTGTTAACACATCGTCTACACTTAAATCTGAAAAAAAAAAGATAAATAGGAATTTTGAGCCAAGTTTAGGAGATACTGACAAAAGTTTTACTTATTACAAAGTGCAGATAATAAATTCATAAAACAGATATCTATTCCAGCAGCAGAAGACAGTTATGCAGACATTTTGTAACATGTGTCAATGATTGTAATGCCGTATATAGGTAAAAAAATATCATACCAATTATTTTCTTACCAATGCCAAAACAAAATTTCATTTTAAATATTTGTTAAAAAATAATGCAGTCAACATTTACAAATTGTTTAATTGTAAAGAACTATCCCCTTCTCAAACAAAAAAAAACCAAACATTTATGGGGCAGGTATATGTCTACCAAGATGCAGCTCAATTGGGTTCTATCAAACACCAAAAACTTTGTGTCAAAAACTACACTTTCATCCTTGTTAGGATCTACTTTAGACTTGTGTTGATAAACAAATGTTAAATCATCTTAGTAGAACTATACTAGTAAGCTCATTGAAGGGAGATAAATCTTATCAACACAATGCCCATTTGCCCCATAACTAATCATAAAAATTTTTATACTTAAAATGACATTTTAAGCAAACACCCACCTCACATTTAGGCCATAAGTATTCAGTCTCTATAAAATTTCCTAATAAATATTCAATAAGCACAAATCCTGGCTAAAGAGACAAGCTCACTGACCAGACCACTTTGAAAGTCATTTAGGTGGTCTTAATCATGTTTATAGCAGATTTCCACTGTATTATCTTTATGATGTCCCACTAACAATTCTTTTTCATGTATCACATACATTTCCTTCTTATACTTTACCAACATTCTTTTTCATTTTCTCTTTTTTTACTTTCACTTTCTGGTACTTTTCTGTTTGACATTTAACTCATTCTTCCATTAAAAGGCATCCAGGGTGTCATTTTGTCAAAAATAATTTCCGCGATTAGACCAAAATTTTGATTAAAAAGGTTTAAAGATATATTGCCGTAGTTGATTTGAACATTTCATGCATGCATTGCCTAGAATTAATGAAATACACCGATATTTGATATTCCTGCCATCCAAATAAGAATACAAATGTTTATCCACCCATTATACACATTCTACACGTATTTCTTTTCACAAATACAACATTATCACAAGCTTTTTTTTCAACCCGCATTTTTAAAAAAACATTATATTTGTATAAAAACGTTGAATATTTGAAACTTTTAATACAAACAAGAAATCCATTTTGACATCATGTATACCATTGAACATTTTTAATTTTAAACTTCTGGTACTTACTTGTCATGAGTATCACTGAGAGTTTTTTCATCCAACTGAAATAAATTCTTCAACTCTTCTAAACTAAAATGTCTCTCTACATCTTCTTCCATATCAACCACACAGCTGCTTAAGGCCTTCTTGTGTGTCTGGCGTTGTAATATCTTTTCTTCTATAGTTCCTGTCTGTTGTTGATATAAAAATAAATAAAACAGATGGTGAAGACCACAGGAGGCCAAAACTATGTCAATAAACAACGCCCAACAATTAAACACTTGGCTATCTGTACACAGGAAATTATTTATACTATTGTCCTCTAAAACAACATTTTGCACAAATCAATGCAATAATTCATATGTCCTCACTTTTCCAATCAACCTGTGGTTTTAAAATCTGAGTGAACTGCCAATGCGGGTCACGTGACATCTTGTCGGGTTATGATTCGGACTGAATGAACTCTCGAATGTTCATTTCAAAATTACCACTGTATGCAAATTACAACATATCACTTCATTTGACAACGAAATATTGTTTATATGTGCTAAAAATATAAAACTTATCATATAAAATTTAAAATATTTATTTATGTTTAATGATAATGATAATATAGCAAATAAAAAGAGATTGTATCCATATTTAACCCAACGAAATGTCAAATGACCAGCAGGTTTGGCACTTTTTCACTTGCAATTGATTAACTCAACAGTACTGTTTGTATATGAATACCAAACTGGATCTAACCTTATTATCACAAAATATATAAAGTTTATTAGCTAGTGACACAACTGTTTATGGAAAACATTGCTTTGCACCAATCAATTGATATGATAAAATAACAAAATATGAACATCAATTATCCAACTTTCAGTAAATCTTCATGCCTACATTGCAAGTGACCTTGAGCGTATTGGATATAGGTCATGTACTTACCGCTATAAGTCTGTAAATATAACATTGTTTCTTCTGACCATCCCTCCAACACCTAGCCATAGCTTGTTCATCATTGGCTGGATTCCAGTCAGGATCGAACATTACCAAACGGTTGGCTCCAATCAGATTAAGACCACACCCACCAGCTTTACTGCTTAACATAAATATGAATTCAGGACTCTGAGAAAAAAAAACCAGATATTAACGCAACTAATTTCTGTCAAAATATTCAATTTTACTACAATATCTTTATACCACATTTTCATTGAACAAGAAACAGAATTCCTTGGAATTATTATGTGTCGTTTGAAACCTAATATTAGTGAAATGTTCATGTCAATATAAACTGCCATTTTGTTGATATCTGCTGTGGAAAATGTATTTTGACAGAAACAGCCAACTTTCTTCTTTTGATGCTTTTACAGTCTCATTACTCTAGCAAATATTTATCAATTGATCTTATATATAGAAACAAAAAAAATTCTTTAGAAATCAGTGGGAACAAAGTCAAGTTACTCATCTGAAATGCTGAGATTTGCTTTTTTGACTTACTCAAAGTTCAATAACTCTAGCAATATTGGAAGATGTTGACGATTACTAAATTCATTCATGACTTAATGCATATGAAGCAATATACAAAATTTTGTTCAAAATCGCTGAAAAAAGCTATTTAATGGGAACCTGATGTGACTGACGATGCTGAAAACAAAATGATGGACAAGACAAGTGTCAACCAGTTTTACAATATTGCCTCTTACCATTTTTAGGAACATACCAGTGATTACTAGTTAGTACCCCTACAGACGAACTGGCATCTGCTCAGAGTTAAATTCCTTCCCATGATTCAACAATTTTTACTTTACAGACAGAAAAAAAAAACCAACAGATATTAAAGCAACGTATTTCTGTCTAAATATTCTATTTTCTACAATATCTTTTATACCCACATTTTCATTGTACAAGAAACAGAATTCCTTGATTATTATGTCTCATCATGAAACCATAATATTAATGAAATGTTAATGTCAAATATAAACTGCCATTTTGTTTGAAATCTACTGTGGAAAATGTATTTTGACTGAAACACCAAACTTTAGATCTTTTGATGCTTTTAAAGTTCATTACTCTAGCAATATTTATCAATTGATCTTATATATAGAAAACATACAAAATCTTTTGAAATCAGTGGGGAATCAAGTCAAGTACTCATCTGAAATGCTGAGATTGCTTTTTGGACATACTCAAAGTTCCAATAACTCTAGCAATAATTGGGAAGATGTTGACGATTTACTAAATTCATTCAGACTTAATGCATATGAAGCAAACATACAAAATCGCTGAAAAAAGCTATTTAATGGGAACCTGGGTGACTGACGATGTGAATATACAAAATGATGGACAAGTCAAGTGTCTAACCAGTTTTACAATATTGCCTCTTTCCATTTTTAGGAACATACCAAGTGATTACTAGTTAGTTCCCCTACAGACGAACTGGCATCTGCTCAGAGTTGAGTTCCTTCCCATGATTCAACAATTTTTACTTTACAGACACTGCCAAAAAACCTGAATTTATGACTGATTTAAAGAAACAATGTTTTCAAATGATGGCTCCAAAAATGATCAGAAAATAATGAATTTTCAGAATAGAAAATACATCTTTTATCTAAAATAAAAATGTTTTACAACTTTTACAGTCCTGTTTGACTTCTGGAACACTGACAAAACCTGTCCAGTACTAGTGTGTCCTGTACTAATGGTAAGCGCCCAATGGAACCAATTGTTTGACTAAAAGATTATTTAGTGTGGCTTAAACCACCGAGAAAACAACAAAGAAAACTCTTACACTGGGATTGTTGAACTTCTCCACAATTTTAGATCTTTTTTTGATAGACATAGAACCATCTAATCGAACAAACAAGTACCTGTCAAAAGAAAAGACAAACAAAGATTCAACTTTAACGAGACAGTGACTTTATAATGTAAACACAATCGGCTCTATATCTCTTGTCACCATTCTAAATTCTAACTGAAGTTCACAGTTCACATGTTAAATATTTCACAGCTTTGAATATCAATATGTATAACAGCATACACCCAGACTAGGCCAAAGAGTCTTGTTTTGGTGGGAGGTTTTTTTATTGTATTTTCATGTTTGTTTAAACATTTGGTCAAATACATTCATCATTCACAAACTTAAAAAGAAGAAAGATCAAGTGGCTCTATACAAGTTAGAGATAACATTTAGAACTGAAATGTATATGCATTTCTATCATTACCCTCTCACCCCTCAGTATCTAAATATTCTGATATTTTCTCATGTTTAAGGCCAGTGTATTTGGCTTTGTAGGGTTGAAAGCTTCTCCAAGGCCAACAATTACGCTGTAACAATCTACATATGGCTAAATAAATGTACACAACTTACCTTCGTTGCCTGCATAATCTTTCAAAGAGATCCAATGTCTGAGTGTAGTTAGATACCAGTATAACTTTATCACTGCTCTGTGCCTTGATGATGGCTAGTAAACAGTCTAGCACCAATACTTTCCCTGAAATCAAAACAATCACATGACAATATTCAACTGTTTCATTGGTACTAAGGGAAGAGTCAAATCATTGGCTGTTCCCTTAATACAAATTAAACAACTGATTTATTACCTGGTTCTCCATTTCAGGAATTTGTGTGTGGTGGAGAAACCGTCTGCAAATAATTATGTTGCCCTCTTGCATAGTTTTACAGGTTTTTAGTCATTTGATAGGATGTTATTCAACCAGTCAAAAATATTTTATATACAATTAAAAAGAGAGCCAGGTTATAATAACATCTATCACATTACAATCATGTAATCTACAGTCTATACTCTGCCTCTTGTTGATTTGATTTGATTTGATTTTGATTTTTGTTTTATGCCACACTCATTAATTTTTCATTTATATCGTGGTAGCCAGTTTTTAATGGTGGAGGAGAGAACCGATTTACAATGTACCTGAGAAAAGACCATCGGTCTCCCGCAAGTAAACTGAAAAACTTTGTCACAAAAATCAGCTGTGGTTCGAACCTGCGCTGACCAGTAGTGAAAGACTTTATGCTTCAAATCATGATGTTCTATTTAAGGCCCCTCCAGACTTGATATCCAGCTCCAAATATTGTAAGACAATGAATCATACTTACATGTAATATTTCTTTAGGTCTTTTGGAAGACTTTCAACCAAATGCATGAGTCATATTGTCTGATCCACTTAATTGGCATGTCAATATTGTAAAATTTTTAACCAGGTACCTAGTTTTCAAGGAACCCAACAGTGAGTAAAACTTTTGTAAGGATTTGTCAAAGCATTGTGAGACGTGTATGGACAGACAGACAACAGTATACCAAAGTACATTCTGTCACAGACTGGCGCATATACCAATGCTAAATGAACAAGTCTAATTAAGGTCTATGAAAAAAGAGAAATCTACTTCTCCCCTCTTCTCTTCCACACACAAACAACCACAAACACACACACATGCACACTCACACAAACACTCATATACACACTACAACCTACCTGAGAGTTCCGGGCTGACATTTTTTAGATTATGACCTGGAGGAAAAAGATCAAAGGCACCTTGGTATCCAGCTGCTGATTCTGAACACTTGTCAAAAATCAAATCTGGGTCTGAAAATAGAAATTTACTTGATGAACATTTGCTGAATGGTGTTCCATGTAACACAAATCTGTGATCCTTAGCTACAACAATAAAAAAAAATATACATCATAGATCACCAAGCTCACCTCACATGGCAACTTTGCCTCTATACTAATAATTTTCATTTCATTTTGGCAATAAAATATAAGGATTTATGAATTGTTTATTATTACTATTTTTCATTGTTATTTTTCACCAGTGAAAAATAACATTATGGAACCTATGGTATTTCTGTGGCACACTAAAATTACATGTCACTCACATGACCAAAGACAATACAGCTGTGTCAGATCTTATTTTCTATCCAAGAAGATATGGACATTCAGCTTCCATCTAATAAAATGATGATAACTTATCACGATTTCAGAAGTGCAACTTCCAGTCATCACAGATTACATAGCTCACTTCATGCTGGCAAATTGTGTGCAAGTTTTCCAAGTTTAACCTTTCTACTTTCAGAAATTATGCTAAAACCAATTCTTCTTTATGTGGTCTGTGCAAGAGTGGCAAGTCTAGCTTTTCTACTTTCTGAGATAATGCCTTAATTAAATTTTCTCTTAACATGGCCACTCAAAGGTGAAATGTAGCTCAGATGCTAAATCTTCAAACTGCAAGCCAATGTGCATCACCAGTGAAAGATTGGGAAGTGTAGTCTTTCTACTTTCCGAGATAATGTTGAAATCAATCTTCTTAGTATGATCACTGAACCATAAAACTTTTCAACGTGGTCATGCAGATGTGGGTCATAGGTCATATGCAGCATCAGCAACCTGCATTCTGATGTTCATAACTAGATGCATCATGCTTACAAGTTTTGTCATTCTAGCACTTCTGGTTACAAAAAAAATCAGTTCGGACATGGACGCTGATGCGGACACTGGGGGTATAGCTTAAGCTCCCCTTCACTTTGCGAGGTGAGCTAATAAAAAGGAGGCCCAACAAGCATTTACATTCACTGGAGTGAAATTTATGATTTACAGTTGGAATATGTAGCTCATTGGTAAATGACAAGATGTACCAAGTTTTGACTATATTAGAGTCGTAATGTGTCAGCTCCTTTTCATTTAGAAACTTTATGCAGCTTTGCATGTGGATGACCCTTGACAAGTTTGATAAAATTTGGCCCATTTGTTCTTCTGAAGAAGTCAAAAATGTCTAAAAGTTGGGAAAAAAACATCACTAAAGGCAGTATGGCCAGACTGCAATACACTGTCAGAAGTTGAAAATAAAATTTTGAAAGGCATTGGGGCGCAATGTCCATATACATAACTGAACATGTCTTTCCATAAGAAACAAAATGATCAGTTTTGAGTTCATAAGCCATTTTTATGCACTTGTGCTGTATATCATTTGAAGCTATCCACTGAAGCTCCTTTATAGAGTTTTTTTTATTCTCAAACCATGTAGATATCGTCAAATCTTGACAATGTCCTTAAGGAATATCCTTATTCCTATTATCTGGCATTTTTACGCATCTTCTCATAGGAAGTGTCTGAAGGGGTAGTATCTATAAGTAGTATTGGTGTATGTTTGACTTAACACAAGATTTTCATTTTTGGTGTCAGGAGTCACACATACCAAATTTGAAAGAAATCTGATTAATGATTTATGAGAAGACCATTTTTAAAGATGACCAAGTTTTGGTCGTTTTTAGAGTCCATTAGGTTCCTAGCCCCTTTTCATTTGCAAACGGTACAGGACTAAACATGAAGATAATTCCTGTCAAGTGTACTTAAAATTGGACAATTGGTTCTTGAGAAGAAGTCGAAAATGTTTATTCAAAAATAATATTCAGGGCACAATCATGAATGAACAGATATAATGATAAATATACACTATTTATTTTAAACCGAGAGTTCAAATTGTGTAAAGATTGAGAAGCAATGACATTAAAGCATGTATAATTGACACTGAATACATCTAAATGTTGTAAGATATACATGATTGTTAATTAAATATTTAATCTAATAATTTCTAAAATATAAATCTCCCATTACTGAGGATAAACCAGTATGTTTAATGCTGTAAATGTTGACCATTAGGATGGAAAAAAAGAATCACATTTATACTTACGATTGCAGAGTTTCTTCAGCTGTGTGATGAAAGACAAAGAGCTGGCGAAATTTTTATTATCATGACCTTTAACCTCCCTCATCTTTGAATTTGCCAGTAACTTGTACAGTTCTGACTGCAGTGGTGTTAAACGACAACAAATGACTTGTTCAACTGTAAATATAAAATGACATTGACTCTAGGACTATCTGATTCTAGGACTATCTGACTCTAGGACTATCTGATTCTAGGACTATCTGATTCTATGAGATTCTATGACTATCTGATTCTATGACTATCTGATTCTAGGACTATCTGATGGTAAAGTAATTAGCATTTCTTTTAATGTAGGCCTATGGATAATCACTTGTAAATAATAATGAAACAAAATATGTTAAATTTAATTTTAAAAAAATGAAGAAAAAAAACTTATAAGGCTAAGACAGGATTTTT